>CAJQUW010015480.1:0-50590 GCA_907163375.1 Prostheceraeus crozeri | reverse complement strand
CCGTATTTACTCGAATAAACGCCCGGGCGTTTATTTAAATTTTTTAGATTTTATGATGGGCGGTTATTTGAGAGCTGGGCGTTTATTCGAGATGGGCGTTTATTTTGAAGAGATTAAATTGTGCGTAATATTTTTGGTTTGATATACATATTTTGTAATATTGTTCAGATTACAGTTTACTTAATTAGCGCATTTAATACTTTTTCTCTTATCTTTTTTTTACTTTACTTTATACATACTTTATTTCATTACTTTATAATTTATCTTACTTCTTTTACTTAATAGATAGAATCTATAGAAATTTTATTATATCTATCTTTTTCAGTTTGATAATCAACATACCGGTATATGAAAAGAACAAGCAGTTAGGCAAACGCACTATCTATGTTTGGAATTTTTTGGCCAATTTTTACGAAATGTTATTTGGCATCTAATATCTTTTTTTCGTTGCAATTACTTTTTTGCACAGCCCAGAAATGCCCAGTATTTACACAAAAATTATCAGTTATAGAACCAAAAACAACGCTTTTATTCACAGAAGTACAATTTCATTGTTCAGTTTGATTCATCAGAATCCACACCAAGAGGAATCGAACTCCTCCTCTGCCTCACAACTTGTCTGAAAGCGCATCATTGTCAATAGTGTCACACCACTCGAATTCATCATCACTGAGATCAACACTCACTTGTATCCCTTTAGCGCGTTCCTCCTTCAAAAGCTGCAGCCCTAAATTATTCTCATTGGTCTTGAAGCAATGTATGAGGTCCTCTTCTGACCCGTCGAGATTTGTTGTAATAGCACAGTGCTTCATTGAGGTGACAAATCTGCTCGGTTGGAATGTTTCTTCCAGCTTTCATGGATCCATTCAACAATTTTTTACAAAAGAAGGGGCCTCATATTTCCCATTCTTTGAATAGTATGTTCTCTCTGATGTAAGCCATTCAGTGTAAAATTTCTTTATACTAGTTTTCAGAGATTTTATTCCATGAAAGGTCGGGAGCTTGTATCAGAGAAGTTACAGCCAGCAGGAACGATTGCGCTATCCAAGCGAAAATTTCGCATCGTCGCTTTTGTTTCAGACGACAGATGGCAGGCATATGAATCCCAAATGATAAGGCGTTTGTTGAACGTGAGTTGACCAATGACTCGCTGAAGATAATCTTTTAGTCAACTGATTATCCATCCAACTCTTCTGATTAAAAGAAAGAACCACGTTCTTTGAACGAATCTTTCAGCTCCTTTATCTCTCGTTTCCTCGTGTCGTATAATTATGTAAGGTTTCAGTTTTGTACCATCAGCTTTGGCTGTACAAAGTCTACGGTGAGGCGAACCTTTTCGTGACCAGTACTTTTGATTGGGACAGATTTAAACGCCTTTTCTGTCAATGGTCGTCTCCGCTAACGGCTCAACCCAAACAGGTGTTTCGTCCATTACGTAAATGTCACCAAGGCTTGTATTTCTTCGTTTTTCTCATTTTCCTCCAAATAACGAAATGAATGATACGATCTTCGGTATAAATAATGCAGGAATTCTTTGAGAAACAGTAGTACGTCGACGTAAGGTAAAGCCAAAGCGTTTTAGCTAAAAGCGCATTAGCCAGCCGTTACTGGCAGCAAAGTTTTCTTTGCCATCTTGTTGAAATATCCCATAGCTGTCGATTGAATCATAGTTCGCGATGACGGGAGTCTTTCATTCTCTTCTGGAACAAAATCCCATGCTTGCAATTTCCTTTCAAGTTCTTCACATCTCGGTTTTCTTCCACCACACGCTGAGACGTTTCCTCTTTTTTTGAACGCACACCTTTGTCTTCTTCACGCAGCTTCTTCTCCTGCTCTCTCCATTCACGAATTCGTTTCCTTTCTACATTGAATTTACGTGCTGCTTCCGAAACGTTGTGGAATTTTAGGAAATCGAGGGCAGCGAGCTTGTATGATATTGAGTGAGCTTTTCGTCTTCATCGTCGCGCTATGTTGAATCAACTGATTCTCAGATTATTATCGGAAAAATTGAAACGGATGAAGTGTTTATGAGTCAGCAGCATAATTTGAAAAGAAAAGTGTCCTCAATTTAGGTCAGCCATTCGTAATGGTAACGAAAACTGTGTGGGAATAGAATAGCTATTTTGTAGCATCAATTGATTGGGTGGGCGTTTAAACGAGGTGGGCGATTAATTCGCTCTTTTTAATTTTAGATGGGCGTTTATTCGAGGCTGGGCGATTATTCGAGGCTGGGCGATTAAACGAGTAAATACGGTATGTGGTAAAATGAAGCATGAAGCAAACTTCAAACTTCAATACACGCGATGAGTTGCACAATCGCTTAACACTATTGCCGTTATCAGCTACACTACTAATTATAAACAAACAAGCAAAAAATCAGAAATAGAGAAAGTTTCAAAAGAAAAATAAACTCTCGACGATAGCACATGTGTAACTGTATAGGTACAAAAGAATGTAGAGTCCAGGCAGACGTCTTGAGGTGACACAATACGGCAGTAAAAATCGACCAGACCGATCAGAGACTTCAGGCATAATACCATGCAGAATGTGATTTCTGTCTTTGGCATGTTTGTGAAACAATGTTGCATTTTCTCGCCGACGCGCCAGTATTTGTAACCTGTTGCACGTAGACCTACAACATCTTGTTTGCACATCTTTTGGCAAAGAACATATCATTTCTGTGAGCGATTTTGAAACATTCTGGTTGCAAATCTAAATGTGCAGGTAATCGAACAAAAACACAGGAGGCATTTTTAAGCAGGGAACGAAAAATCGCTTGCATTGTCAGGAACACTGAGGTTTGAGAATCATCAATCCATACAACCTCTGAATGTCAGTTTTGATTGGCATCCGTGCATGATTGTCCCATGATCAACGGCTGTTGATGAGTACCCCAAAATTTGCAACTCAATTGCATCTTTTACATCTGGAAGTATCTGAGGCTGACATCCAATGCGTTTTCCGTAGAGGAGAGATTTCCATTTACTGCGATTTAACGAAAATTTCCATCAGTTGGAGATCAGGCAGAAATGCTCTAATGCTCATCGAGTAAGCTAACCTGATGTGGGAACACCAGGTAGTGGCATAACAGGTGGCAACACCTACCCGGTGAAACTTGAAAGCTCTAGCGTTAATACAACAAAAGCTATTAAGTTGTGTGCAGTTGACCGTTAAAAACATCATTCTATCCAACTAATAGTACAGAATCAGGTAAATTGAGTGATATTGCGCCAAATGTTGTCGGAATTCGAAAAAATTATATCATCTGAAAGCTCATCAAAAGCGTGATTCAATAGTAATAACCTTGATTTTCTAAATTGAGAAATTTCGTATGTAAGTTACGGGAAGTAATTCGACCAAAAATTCACACATCTAAGTCTACCGACCATAGCTAACCAGACAACCTAAACGCTCTGCCAAATTAAAGTGCTTAACACAGCCTTTTACATGGTACAAAGGTTATTGAAATTGAGCATCTTCATCAATGAAAAAAATCGTGTCAGACTTTTACAGCAAACATTTTTTGGTAAAGCTTATTAGTATTGCATCTTTTTGTGCATTCAACGAATCCTGAAATCCTTACATCATGATGAAGCTGACTGATAACTCATGCTGTCTGTCAACTTTCATAAAAAAATCAGTCTCTTCATGCTGAAATCTTGCATCAAAGAAAACGTACAAAGTGTTTTGTGAACTGTTTGCCAAAAGAATCTATGAAACAAAAGGTTTATAAGGTAATAATAAGCGCATATTTATAAATAACAAAAAGACCTCCAAATGAGAATCGCAGGAGATCCAGACCAGTATACAAAGCGTGGTTTCACATTGCAGACAAATTCTATACAAAAGCACTACAGAGTTTGATTATATAACAAGGAAGAGGAAAAAATGAATCCGTCTATTCTTCGTTTGGTTCTGACAGATGGAAGAATCAGGCGATTGTTACGAACCGACTTTACAGGTAACAGCTTGTGCAAAATATGATCAGTCGATGACAAAGCTTGTTTAAACAACTTCAGTGACAATGATTGTCGACGATCCATGATATTCAGCATGTTGCAATTTTCACTATCTCGAACAGCCTCACCATGTATGATACGAAAAGATCTTTTACACAGTGACATAACAGTAGAATTTAGAACAACACCTGGATTCAAAAATACGGGGCAGGCATATTCCATTAAAGATCGAATAACAGAATTAAAACTAACACCAATTCATCGTGTGACAAACGGCCTTTCAGCATACTCGTACGTAGCACGTACAATCTTCAAGATACCTTTTGTACATACAATACATTCAAAATGGTTAGTACATGCAACTTTCTCGTTGAAGTGCAACCCAAGAACTTTGAGTACAGATACATTTTCGAAATTTGGAACAATCGGAAAGGAAACTTTACCATAAAACTTTGGTTTTGCTTCTATTTACAGACATGCCATTCAAACTGCACCAGTTTTCAAAATGATGAACTTCATCACAAACAAGCGCTAGGTCATCATGATTACTTTTATATACAGGTAGCAAAAGGACGATATCATCTGCGTACTCAATTACACGCGCACGAAGACAATTAAAAGGTGTATATGAGGACATGTAAAGGACAAACAAAATTGGACCGATCACAGACCCTTGAGCAGCGTCACTAGTTACACGACTGCGAGTACTTCTAACACTGCCAAGTTTAACTATTTGTTCACGATCTGTCAAATAATGATTCAGCCAGTTCACAAAAGCATTTAAATTATGAAAATCACAATCAGAGATAACAGTCAGAAGAAGATGATGAGGAACTCGATCAAATGCATTAGTCATATCAAAAGTAATGACGCGAACTGCAGATACATCAGCATTGTCCAATAACCTTAAAATGATGTCATGCACAGTTATCAAAGCACACACAGTTGAGGAGCTTGGCCTATATACGAATTGGAATTCATCATAATAAAGTAAAAGAGACTTACGAAACTTATTCAAAACGACTTTTTCACAGAGCTTACTCACTATAGGCAACAGCGATATGGGGCGCAATGCATCTCTATGAATAGGAGTAGTTGTTGGCAGAGGACAAATGTCTACAACTTTCCATGGTTAAGGGAAAAACCAGTTGAAAACGACAGATTGATTATATGACTGAGAGGTTGACATATGACATCAGCAGAAAGTTTTAATACAAATGGAGGCACACCATCACTGCCACAAGCCTTGTTAGTATTCAAACCACATAACAAATTGTGTACAGACAGATCATTACATATAGAACGTACAGGGGAGGAAACTGGTTGTAGTGGGAAATCAATACGATCAACAAAAACGCTACAAAACAAGGCATTGATATTCTCTGCGGCATCAGTAGCATCAGAAAAAGGACTAACAATTTTTTTGACAGAATTATCATTTGATTTATTACGTATTTCGCCGACAATTGACCAAACACCTTTAGGGGAATTGCGCATGTTCCTGCCCCAGATCAACTTAGAATTAAATCATTCTTTTTTAACTTTCGCTTTATAATGATAATACAGTGCAAAATCTTTGCTTCGATAAGCTGACCATCTTTTATTAATCAAATAGATTAATAATGGGGTCATCCACGGCTTGGTTTTAGGAGTAAACTTTACAAAAGACACATGTATGACTGACAAAGCACTGTAAAAGATTTCATAGAATTTCTCCATAGAGTCATGTACATTAGTACAACACAACACCGTAGACCAATCAGCTGTGCTCAATTTGATGTAAAATTCTGACACGTGAGACTTTCGGAAGTCGTACACCTTGTGGCAATGAGCATTACATCTTACGGGTGACATATTCCTCGAGACAAAAACAATGGAATGCGTATTTACAGCACTACACAATGATGGAGCTAAGGAATAACAAAATCATTCTGACAGTTCTCGTGACAAAAAAATTCATCTAAAATGGCATTACCGAAAATAGGAGAATCAACAATATTACATAATTCAAAACTATTATATAGAAAAGTCATACCGATTAAAGTCTCCGCATAATAAATAGATGATTCATGATTAATGCATAATAAGTAGTCAAAGCAATGTGTGATATAATTTTTGAAGGCATTGATTATATCAATGCACAAGCCAGGTGGAACATAGACACATAGTAGATATGAAAGTCTTGAATCAGAATCAGTAAACTGAATGAAAGTGATTTCGATACCACTAGGAGCGATGAAATCTGGTGGAATTAATACATAAGTGGCATGTGTTGATGCTGAAGAATACACAATAGTTCCACCATCACGTCTGGTGTCGAGGTCATTGTCCTGTCTGTCGTTTCGGAGGATGTTGTAGCCTTGAATTTGAATAAGTTCGTTGTCGATAATTGGTGTAAACTATGACTCAGTTATACAAATGAAAGTAGGTCTACTCATTGAAACTACTGTAGAGCTCGGAGTTCATCAAGTTTATATAGTAATGACTGTGCATTACAATGTATGACTGGCAGAAGCCAATACAGTTTCTCATTTGGAATGATCGGTTGTTGAGAACTATAGGAGGTAAAACAAAACCGTCTTTAGAAATTTTTGATGTCTCTACGTCGTTGAATTTCATTGCGGAAAATAACAACATCTTCTCCCTCATTCCTTCGCCGTTTCAGCTCTTCAAGAAGAGCCATATGGTGCATCGTTTATCAAAATTGAATCAACACCTCAGAACGAAAACTACATTTGAAGATGGGTTGATATTTTTGTGCAATAATTTTTGAAACGGTCGGTTGGAATGCATTTTCGACTTCAGCATCAGTTAGATTCCGATCCACTTTTGGTGAAAAAATACAGAACTTCAATCCTCGACAAAGGGCTTGCTTCTCAGGCAAAGTAACTTCCTGTGATGATAGATTTAAGAAAAAATCATCATGATCTCCAAATCCATAGTCAGTAAACATAGGCCTACTATTGGAATTCAGTAGTTTAGTCCATTCCGCTGATTCTGCTTTCTAGATGTCTTAATAGCCAAACGACTTGACATCGTAATATCCAAACTTGCAATCTATAGAAAACCAACATGGAGTGGTTTGTACTCAAACTTTCACAGCTTTGTACCGAAGCAATACAAAATTGGCTTGGTTAAGACGCTTATCGAGCACATAGAATTTGTTCCTCTGATAGGCCTAAAGAAGAAATGGATTTCATCAAAAAGAACACTTCCATTAAATGGATATCCTGACACATTTTTTGACAGCATTCAATAAAAGAATTGTCAGTGAGAGAAGATGCTTATGGACCTGAAAAGAAGAAAATATTTTTAAGACTTCCATTCATTGGTGACAGAAGTACGTTGACTTTTAGAAATAGCTTCAACAAAGCATTTAGCATGTTTCTTAGTCCTCGTTTGCAAGTGATTCTCACTACACGAAAGATTCCGACACGCTCTCTAAAGGACAGATTGCGCTCTTCTCCACATCAAATGTATAATTTACAATTTCATAGTACCTATGGAAGCAAGCATTGGGAAGACAGCAAGATGTCTGAATGAGAGAGTTTTGGAACACTTTCCTTACCTTGGCAGCTTTAGTCTCTGTTTTGCCTCTTTTAATATCTAGGTTATTTATCAATTTTTATCAGTTCACATCTCTTAAGTCTGATAGATGTTAGGTTTGCATGCTCTCAATTTTGTTCATAGATCTATTTATTTATTTCTATATTAGCATGATTTCAGATTTTGTATTTTATATTCGATAATAGCGATAAGCATGTTTGGTATTATTCGCGGAATAGGAGAAATTAAGCACCCTTCGATTAGTCATGTCGATAGTATCAAGACTATCCATTTTTTCTAAATTCAAAGAAAATTAGTGTAGGCCATCGATTGATAGTCCTTTAAGACAATTTTATGTTTTTTATGTACTTTTATGTTATTCTTCAATTAGAAGATTGCTTGCCGTAACGTATCATTGGCCCGCAGGCCTCCAATTATTTTGTCGGATCGAGGTTTGGCGATGGCTTTTAATGCTAAGGACGTTTCGACAATGGAATGGATTGATTGCAACATTGCACATAAGGTCAATGTTGTCCATTGCGAGTTGTCAGTTGGAAGGACACAAAGCGTGAATTTGTCTGCTGTGAAATATTCAGCTTTCATTCTTCTGTAGAACATCAAGATTATGAATTGAAATTAAGTTGTTCGTGAACCCATCAGAAGTCGTTGGCCATTCATAAAAATTATTTTCTATAAAATAAATATTAATTTTCAAGGCGCACTACTGAAAAATACTCTTATTAGTAGCCATAATTAGAAATAAATATAAACTAAAGTAACCAATTATGATGTCTTATTCCCTTGGCAATTTGCAGTTGCTCCAGTGGCACAGTCGGTTAGCGCGCCGTACTTATAATGCGGAGGTCGAGAGTTCGATCCTCTCCTGGAGCACAGCTTTTGAGAGTTAACATTTTATTACTATAATTAGTCTTACATCATTCTGCAGAATGATGCATTGCAAAAATCGCAACTGCTACAACGCTCAAGATATTTTGGTAAACACTCCGCATTATAGGTTGCACTCGTAATCGTGAAACACACTTCCTTGATTTTTTGCAAATTAGTTAGTAAAAAAGAAAAACGAGTTTTTACTCGACGTTTCGGGTCCATTCACAGAGTATAAAACAAACCCATATCACATGCTACTTCGACATATATATGTAAAAGCTGAATAAAAATATATATGGCGCGACCTTTGCTCTCTTACAAGCCAGCAAGCTTCTGACGACGATTCATATGGACATCCAGTGGCGGACGCAGAAATTTCTGGTAGGGGGGGATGATTGGTGTTGTACTCAAGCAGTCAAACAGGTGCCTCAATGCTCTAGTTGAATAAATCCGCAGATTCAAATTCAGGCTGGGCATTATGTTTTAGAATTCAACAGTCATAAGTTACATCTTCTTTTCAAATAAGCTTATTAGTTGACAACAATTTGCTATAGCATTGATAGTCTTTTGTTATCAGCAATGATTTCAGCCTATTTTCCTAGAATCATTGAGAAATCTCACTAAGGCAAGGAATTTGACTGTAATATTCATGGGGCCTAAGGCTAAATTTGTGATTGTGTAGTCTTTATAAATCAATTCCTTTAAAATGCAATATAAGTTAGTGATAACGCAATAATGTTTTCATATGACGATTACTTGTGGCTTATTGAGCAGCTATAGCTTACATGTATATACATACTATGTAATTTAATTTTTACTGATTTTTCTTAGGAATTTTATAAATCTGATGTGAAGAGCAAATTACTCGTCATTTTTTGTGTATTCTCGTGGAAAATCAACGCTGAACAAAATAGTTGAAAAAATTGGCTGTGAGACTTGCTGCTGTACGTGTAACCTCAGCGACTTCTCAAAAGTAACTGGAAATACAAGTTCAAATTTTACCCCTAACTTAAACTACTATCCGAGATGAACGCGCTACTGACTCATGACCGGAGCTGCTGGCGAATCGATCGCAACTTTAAACTTCCGTCTCCACTCTCTCAGGTCGGTCCCTTCTCAGATAGCATCCGATCAGGGTACCTGCTAGCTTCTCAGACTGTCAAAGTTGTTGCTCTCGACACACACCCAGACAGGTCATCCGACGAAGTAGGGGAGGAGTTCTAAACTTACTATTAAAACATACAGTAAGTGGTGGCCAGCCGTCACTGGGGTAATCCTACTTCTCATGGCCAAGTCGGTGGTACACTAAGCCCTTGAGTTATTCTTCCTCCGGCGAAGCTTCGATAGCGGACTCTTCCGCTTTGCCACCAAAGAGGAACACCCAAGCGTTACCCGGGCCGAGGTCCCTCACGCCGGAGTTAGTCGAATCTGCTGTCAGAAACGACGCAGCGACAGGGCTTCTGGTGCCACTGAGGGGGTTACCCCATACCGTATTGTACCACCGACCTTGAATGTGAATGCATCATTTCATCATTTTCATCTTCAAAATTTGAATGCTTACTTCTTTAAATCAAAATAACCACTGATGAAGGACAGATAGGGATGAAAAGTTTGCACGAAAAGTAGCAGCAGCAATTCAACTTGTGCTCCTCTCCTCTCAGTTGACATCGTTTATAAAGCTAGTCAAGAACGAATAATGCGAGAATGTGCAAATCCAAATGCGTTCTCATTGGAAATTCAGGAACAAGTGGATAGCTCACTCGCACACTCGCACCGCTCGCGTAATTCGGTTGGTCGTCAGGTCCAGAATCACTTATTCAACCTTAACGAAATCTTGCCGGAGTTGATAGGAATAACATCTGCAAATTACATAATTCAAGTGGAACTTCTAAAATCGGCATTAAAGAGGTCACCTGCGCCTTGTGCGTCAGAGATGCTACAGTTTAATGTAAGCAAACTTCTGCAGAGACCTCTTCATTCCTTGGTTAGAGGTTCTCGCCTTTCCTTAATTCATGTCTCCATGCTGATAAGAAATCCAAATGTTTATTATATAATCACAAGAGAAACTGGGCCAAATATGTTCCAGACTACGATCATTACTTGTACTTTTAATGAACTAATTGCCAAAATGTATTGCTTACATTTACAATCCACAATCAAGTTTGAGCTGGTGGGGGGGGATGCATCCCGGCATCCCCCCCTTGGGTCCGCCACTGTGGACATCTGTCCTGAATCATGCGAGCTTCTATCAAAGCAGTGTCAACCGTACTTCGCGCTCTCTGAAGGATATTCACATCGAAATCATCAAGGTCAGCAGCAGTTAAATCACGAAGATACGCACTCAATGCACTCCTATTGTCCTATTGTCCTTATTCATAATACTCCACTTTTGTTCTTGATATCTAATTTTGAAAGATCGTGAAGTTTTACCTATGTTACTTCAGGGGCGTAGCGCCTATAGTATTCTAATAATCTGAGAATACACCGGAATTTACAAACGAAAATGAAATTACAAATATGTGATGATAGGATTTTGATTAACATGAAGGTCATATAATCTTGTTCGATGTTTCCGTTTTCCAATTCACAAAACTTCTTTAACACAGGCGGAGAGATACGAGTATTCTATCTCGCGACAGAATCACACCTGTACAGCAGTAGAGTTATCAATAGCGCGCCTCTGATTGGTCTGGATGCAGCAAACATTGTAATGATACGTCTCCTCTCTGCGTCGCCCTCCTGCCATGTGTCTGCTGTCTGATATTCTAGAATTCAATATCTGCTAGCAGAGTGTAACCACCCTCTCCGGTCTTCGCTATTACTCAATTACATCGCTACTTATAACGGAGAATACTCATGGCAACTGTCGAGGAAATTGATAAATTTACAAAATTCTCCTTTATCCTACGCAAAGAAAATAGAACTAAAAACTAAAGGAAGAGATAAGCCGATTTTCACCTTTTAAGTATGGATAATGTGAAATATTAGTGTGAAATATAAAAAATACGATTGGCTGACTGGTTGCCCCATTAGAAAGACACTTTTCTGCTTTCCGTGCCTTATATTTAAACCAAAAACGACAGTGTTTTCATCGACGAGAGGATTACTCGGACTTGGCGAATTTCTGTAATCATGTAAGAGACATATAAAATCTCTACGCATCTGGCCGCGATCACCTCTCTTAAACTTATGGCAAAGTAAGGATCGATGAAATGTTAAATGAGGAGTTCAAAACTTTGAGAAATATGCACAACGAGGAAGTGAGGAAGAACAGAGAAATGATGCGACATCATATTAAAGCCGCTCTTTTCCTTGTTTTCCAAGGCCTTTCTTTTAGAGGTCATTCAGAGAGCACTGACAGTCCAAATCGTGGAAATTTCATTGAAATGAAATTGATTAAGCTCCTCAGTGAATTTAGTTCTGATCCGCTGATTAAAAATTGTGTCTCTCCTGATCACAGTCTCCCATTTTCAGGATTATCACCTGATATTCAAAACGACTTGATTTAGTGTTTGTATGATCAGGTTCGCGGTGAAATCGAGAATCGAATCAAAGGTGCTCCTTTTATATCTATAATAGCTGACGATACAACGGACATTTCAAATACAAGTCAAATGGCTGTCAGTGTCCGACTTGTTCACAATGGATCGGTCTTCGAACATCTGATTGACCTTGTCAATGTGTCAGCTAACAATCTTGCCTGTGTAATATGTGAAAGTCTTGAGTCCGTTGGTGTAACCAAAAATACTTCAGAGATCGGCAGTCATACGACGGTGCAAGTAACATGATGGGTAAGCACAATTCAGTGCAAACTAAGATCAAGGAGATTTGCCCTCAGCAAACTTCGTTCATTGTTATGCACACAACTGGGCATTAGTAGCACAAAGTGTCAGTAAGAATATTCCGTCGGTATCAATATTTTTCGGATTTTTGCAAAATTTGACAACATTTTTTCGCGCTTTCCACCAAAACGTGCTTCTATGTTATCCAGTCCATTGCCTCTTGCGTCAACTACGCGTTGGTTGACGAGAGAAAAATCTGTCTGTGCTATTTCTTCTAAGTATTGTGAAATTTTCATTGTTTTAGAAAATATTTCTTCGGAGTCCTCTGCTTGCTCAATTGATTGCTACACCCGCGCTGAAGCGAAAGGATTGCGATATCAATTGGGAAATTGTGAGAATGTGTTTCTCTTATTCTTTTTTCGTAATGTTTTCGCATTATCCGACATGATGACAAAGAAACTTCAAGGTGTGATGATTGATCCAGCTGAAATATCTTCGAAGGTAGCAGACTATCGTGCAAACTTGTGTGAACTAACGCTCTGAAGTTTCCTTTCAAACGTTCGTCGAGGAAGCGAAGCAATATAGCCTTACTTTTTTAATCATGAAAAGAGAGTCCCACAAATCAACGAGCAACATCTCCTTGACAGCGGTTACACTCCAAGTAGGCCTAAGCCATCATCTTCGTCATCCCAATTTGAGAAGGATAAACTTAAGCGATTAATGTACGAAATCATCGATACACTAATTTTTCAGTTAGACCAACGATTTGAAAACATCGAAAGTCTTCAGTGGATAAAACTATTTCAGCCATCGAGATTGATGTACTGAAAGCTGATGCATTGAAGTTGTACGACTTGTGAATGAACTGAAGAAAACATCACCCAGATTTAGTTCAAGAAGAAGAAGAGAAGTTGCGCAACGAATTACACATTATATTCACTGATTCAGATTTGCGAGTGGCACTTGGAGAAGCAAATGATCCTTCTACCCTTCTTAAACATATGCATTCCTTGATTTGTGTGACGCTCTACCTCTTGTCTCTAAAGCATTAATGGCTTCACAAACAATTGCTCTAACATCGGTGACATGTGAAAGAACCTTCAGTGTGCTTCGGCGAATCAAGACCTACCTGCGTTCCACCATGACTCAAGAACGCATGAAACAACTGGTATTTTTAAGCATCGAAACTTCTCTTCTCAAACACTTATCAGGAGAGTGTTCGTTCGTTGACACAATTATCGACAAGTTTGCTTCAATGAAAGATCGTCAAGTAAAGTTGTTATATCGTAAGTAAATACATCAGGTTATAGTGTTATGATTTACCTGTATTGTTTTTGGTAATGACTATAAGTGGAAATGGAGTTGTTATGAAAATTGATTTTGCTCTTTAAATTATAATAATAAAAAATATATTTTGAGCAATGCGCCTAAAGGACTAAAAATTGACTTGGAATTTACATGTAGGCCTACGTTCTTTTCCCGGTTCTTTCATTGGACTCAGATTACCTCATCTGAGGTGGTCTGCTACGCCACTGGTTACTTCATTATGTTACCCCATTACAAATGCGACGACATTTAAACTCATAAACAACATTGTAACTATTACAATTTATTTTTACAGGTAAACGATCACAAAGGTTGCAGTTGTCATGTTTTGTATTCTTATGCTTATTGTGACTATTTAGACAACGGGACAATATAGGACTGGTAGTATTAACAAGACGAACAATGAGATTACATTTGCTAATTGGAGAATTAATTTTTCTGTTTAAACTATCGTTAACAAAAGGAATAGATAAATTAATATTTAAAATGTGCATTGGAATGGCGCTTCCTATTCTTCGATTTCCGTTTAAAATCTTTATCTTTGAAACCGTTTTTCTTGACCTCTTGTTTAGCGTTGTGAATTGCTTCAGTTTTATCTGCTATCATGCTGCATCTTTCATCGGCTGTGCTCATAGTAGATTCTATAAAATTACTTTTTGCATGATGTGGTATCCAGCTGTCTTTGTGTAAAGAGTTATCCGAACTTGATTGCTTACTATAGTGCTTGTAACAAACACAATCGTTTTTAATCGAGGTGCTCAAATCTAGAAAGTTTATACAATTTTGTGGAATTTCTGAAGTACGTCGTAAATTGAACATCTTTATTTCTGTTGCACTTATGTAACACTTAAACACTCCGGATTTCAAAACGAACGAGTGGACGTCACATAAACCATCATCATGAAAAGTAAATAGCAATGGGCGGTACTTATGGGTTATCTCCCCACCCCCGGGTTTTCAAATTTGCCTAATATCTACAAAATTGAATCAATAGTTAACAAACTTCAAGCAGACGTGCTTACGCGTATTTTCTCGTCACACACAAAAATTTATGCAGATCGGACAAGTACTTTTTGCTTCAGGGACGATAGCGCGAAGGTAGCGATGTCAACAGCTTGATCTGACTTTGTCATTATTGTTACTCGTGTGTTCATCGTTCTCTCTCCCTCTTCGTCTCATTCACTACTATTTGAATTCTTCCCTCGACCACTATCTTGCCACACCTTTTTTTAAAGTTAAAATGTTAGTGTAAGGGATGTGACCTGGTCGTCATCACTTCACAAGTTGTCGGGAAATGACTTTGCCGAACTCAAGTGCTTAATTCTGCTCCAGATCAAACTGCAGACATCGCTGTACTTCATGCTATCGCCCCTAATTCAAACATTACTTGTCCGATTTGCGCAAATTTTGGCATGTGGGTGGAAAATATCCTCACTTACGTGTGTCTAAAGTTTTGTGACGATTGATTTATTTCTACGATTTTAGAAAAATTTGAAAACGTGGGGATAACCCATAAGCACCCAATAGACTAGTGCTGGTCGCATAATGCACAGGACAGACCAAGGATTGACCATTAGAAAAACGGAATGGCAACCAATAATTGCTTGCAGGCAACGAGGCAGACCTCCTGCAAGGGGATAGTCCAATACTGCAAGCAGCACTATGGCGACAATATGAGATCGACTGGCAAACATGGACGACACTAGGGGCGGGGTCCCTCCAGAAATTGAGCAATTACTGCAAAGTCCTTTCAAGGTTGAATCAAAAGACATTGGGCTACAATGGCCCGGTTTAAAATGTGGTTCGGTTATTTTGGCCGACCCGTAGAAGACCGAATCGGGTCAGATTTCAGTAGGTACAGTGAGGAGTTAGGCCCCCATTCATTCCTCCCTGTCAATCAATGATCGGTCGTTGAGATGTAGACGCATTTCAATCTGCAATTACCGCTGTGGTGAAATCATCGACTTGAATAGTCCAAGTATCATGGTCAAGTTTCCCAATTATTTGATGACAGGGACTGACATGTGCATAGAGATCGAGAGGCACATATGGAGAAGTTTTAGGCAATACAGCAGAACGGATAACTGTGTTTTTTGTTTATAGGATGGAGCCGCGGATAGCAACCTGGCATTTTTTAGAAAACTTTCTAAAAGAAGCGTCAGTATTACATGTAGGTACAACAAAATAGAAGCAGACAAAATGAAATTCAATAAGCTGGACCCTCATGGGGTGGGGACTGCTGCGGGCATCTCGCTTTATGCAGGCAGCGGGCATTTGCCTGCGGGCACGGACATGTACAATAATGGTTTGATCTGCGAATTCATTCCCGGTCAGTGGATATGCAGCTGAGGTAAGTATTCATGGCGGCATACATGACGCAGGCCTAATGCAGTCCAAGCTAATTAATATTTGAAACTGGTCACTATCGAATTTAGTCACATCGCATTATCTAGTCACTATTTCTGAAGGCCAGACCTATGAGGCCTATGCTAGTGTTCTACATACACGACTTATTATCCTGTTGTGAACGGTGGTATTTTTAGAATTTCGCTCCACAATGAATAGGCCTACATAATTTATAGACCTACCGCATCGTCACCTGTTAACTTAGTGCAACGCGATGCTGATAAAGCGTGTTAAAGGCTAAACATCACGACATAAAGATTTTGACTTCCTCTATGGATATTGATGTGGTTTGATTGGGTTTGATGCAAAGGCGCGTGTGACGTGCAACGTTTGACGTCAACTTATGTTTCGCGTTGTCAGGGACATCATCGACAACGAATTTCCCGATAGTGCAGTTGGTACTCGTATTATTTCGCGATGTCATATGTGAGCTGCGCATTGCCAGCTTCCATAGCTCGGACAGCTCAAGGGCATGAACTGCGCAGTGTGAACAACGATGCGGCACGGGCAAGTTTGCAGACATGACCGCTAGGTACGGATTGTCTCTTGATTATGATATCTTGCCTCTTCAGTGTCAGGTAGTTTGTTTGTTATCAAGGATGTCATGGTGGGGCAACCCAGGTAAGCAGCGATACCCCACTGCTGAGTTTCATTTAGCATTGTCCAACTAAGGGTTATCATTTTACATTCGGATATTATCAATTCACTTTTGCAACAACGATCAAAATTAATATACATGCATGTAGACCTACATGTTTACATACATTGTACATGCACCGCTGCAGTGCATGTACTTTCTTGTTCATTAAAATTCAATTACGATAAATATGGTCCTATGTCTATATGCTATGAAAATGTGTGTGTACTCGTATATGTAAATGTATGCAGGCCTACCTCAATAAGCCATTGATTTTATCGAAAATTTTGACACGATTTTATCAAATGTAAAAATTATAATTTGAGAAAACCACTAAAAATGCTTACAAAAAACAGTTATATCGAGCGCTACCCAACGGGAAATTTTTCCATGACATCACTGTTTGTAATATACGCACGTGTGATCACGCTTAAGAAAACAGTCTTATTTTGTGATTTTCCACGTTGTAGACAAAAAGATAGCTCTCCCTCAATTTAGACGATTTATTTATTTTTTTAAAAAATAAAGTTCCCCGACGCGTTTCGTCACGGTGGACAGTATCAAGGGGGTAAGTAAATGAACAGGCAGTTGGCTTAAATATAAAAATGATTAGGCAGTGACGACTCGTTAGATCAATTCATGTTTGCGGTTGATTTGTGGCTTGTTCAACGCTATGAAGCGTGCTTCGGCCATTTTAGTTTGCATCGAATTCTTTTGTTTATTTAGGACAGAAAGCTGGAAATTATCGATGTTCATCATTCTATCGACATGGTCAGTCAAACTATGTTCAGATAGTGCACTTTTACGATCTTGACAGTTCAAACTACGTCTGTGTTCATCATGCCGTAACTTTAAAGGTCGGCAAGTTTGACCAATGTAATTTTTATGACAAATTTTACATTCAAAATTATACACAATGTATTTATCGTTACACATATATTTAGGTCCAATATCCCTGCACAGTTTACAATTACATTTGTTATTGTTTTCAATAGTATTTATGCTATTAACTAAAGTTTGACCGGGTTTGCAGGTAACACGAACAGGAAGTTCATACTTACTGACCAGTTTATTAATTTTTCTTAAGTAGCTATCACTAATGAAATCAACACAAAGGATAATTTGATTTTCATTACTTTTAGTATTGGATTTTGATTTTGGTGTAATTGAGTTAGCAATCGATGCAAACTAAAATGGCCGAAGCACGCTTCATAGCGTTGAACAAGCCACAAATCAACCGCAAACATGAATTGATCTAACGAGTCGTCACTGCCTAATCATTTTTATATTTAAGCCAACTGCCTGTTCATTTACTTACCCCCTTGATACTGTCCACCGTGACGAAACGCGTCGGGGAACTTTATTTTTTAAAAAAATAAATAAATCGTCTAAATTGAGGGAGAGCTATCTTTTTGTCTACAACGTGGAAAATTACATAATGAACCTCCCGTATAAGACAACAAAAGATCTTATTTTGTGAGATTGAGCAATACAATTTTTGAGTATTTTGTGAGTAGCCCATCGAATAGCTAATTTAACAAACATTGCTTCTCCAAGCTATGGTCATGACACCCCGCTGTAAAAAGAATTGATAGCTCGAAGGAAACAACACCAGAAACTAAATGAAAACTGTATCATTTCACCACTTATTTTGCTATTTCGACATTCAACACAATTTAAAATCTATTTTCAATTTATTGAATACGCGAAATACTCGCGCACTAGCAGCTATAAGCTATTTTGATTTTGGGAAAATACGAAGTAGATAATAGTTGCCACGTTTATGTTTAAGTCACCAATCAATTTCAGGCTAATCAGATGTCGACCTTTGATGTCGATCAATTGGCGACCATCACTTACAGCTCTGATTTTTAACATTTTTACGTGTTTAAAGGGAACATTGCAGTCTTAATCGTTGCGACCAAAGTGAATGCTGCACAATGCATCAACAAAGATCTTCGATTTCACCCCCTCCAATAGTCAATCGTGATGGCAAGAATATTTCCATTTTGAGGAGACAGTCCGTGGCTTCGCGACCAGGAGATGGTATGAATGACTACAAGGAGTTTTATTCATGCTGAAACATACAAACAAAGTGAGTCACATTTCGACAAAGCTTACTCGTACTATAATTGCAAGTAACATTAATTAGTCAGTGCCTATTCAGCCGGTGATGCAAGTGTACGCACCGACATCGACCTCAACTGACAAGAATTAGAAGCTTTTTACAGTGACATGGGTGAGGCTATGAACTCTAGAGAACACTTCAAGTTCGTAATTGGTGATTTCAACGCAAGGTCGGTATGAATAACGACACACGACTTCAGAGCTGGAACCGGGCCGCTTTTTTCGGTCTGGACGTGGCCCTCTCAACTATATGCCCTCAGTCCAGGCCCACATCGACTGCGAAATATTAGTCCCGGGCACAGCCCGGACCGAATGAGTTTTGTATTTGGTCCCGGGTGAGGAAGTTCATCGTTTTGCACACTTTGAATGAAGATACCAATTACATTACTTGAGTGCAATCGCCTTATGAATCATTCAAAAAATCCTAATGTTGATTACATGATCGTATGCTCTCGTCCTATGTACCATCTGTAAGTAAGTTGATAACTGTTGAGCAGCAAGATGAACTTTTAAACATTCAACACAGTGAATTTTCATTTGTCTTAAATGTTGTACATGCATAACGCGTTTGTCTATCACAAACAGTGTGGATCCTATTTGATGTGGCGACAGCTGCCGTTGCTATAAGTTATATTTAAGTTAAAGCGTGGAAAACGAATTGCATGAAGACATAAAGCATATTTGAAAAATGAGGTCATTAAGTCAAAAGTTGAACTAACTATTCAATCGACTCTTTCTACCAAAGTTCCACAGAACTGTTATTTGCTAATCGTCTATCGATTGCTGTTTATGTTTCAGAAAGCATATTTGTGACTATTCCGTCACATGCCGGTATTTATTATTGCTGAAGAATAAGGTTGATAAGTCACCACGTGAAAATGACTCAGAGCATTTAAATGATCAAATGAGAACGATGTTTCTAACTTCAGACATAATGAACATCGGCGCGGACTTACAGAATTTTTCTAGCCCAGGCGCGGCCCAATTCCAGCTCTACACACGAGAACGCACCATACAGCATTTTGGTTATGGTATACGAAACGAACGTGGTAACCATTTCTGGTGGAATGCTTTTTACACAAAGTGACAAAAGCAAAGGAATTCGAATTGCGACTGGAGAACAGATTTTCATGTATTGATCCCGATGTACTAGAAAACATTGAAAATGGTGAAAAAGCATTTTTAAAAAGCATGTAAGTACCATCAGTAGGACAGTCTAGCCCCTTTCACCCCATTTGCACTAAAGTACATGTCCTTGCTCCATTCATCGGAGCACACGCCCACGCATCGGGTAGCGAAGAAGACAGGAATCAGAGCACACGCCCACGCATCAGAGCACGCATCGGCGCACTTGGGGGTTGAGCACGGAGCACCAATCGGAGCACGCGGCGCCGAGCACGTGTGATGAGTCACCGCAGGGTATATAAGGAAAGGCGCTGTCAGAGAAATTCATTCTCATTCTAACCATGCAGTACGCGTGTGAATTCTGCCGTCAGTCCTTCTCTCGCTTTCAAGACTGTATTGCTCATGGAGCAGCAGAGACGGGTCGCAACTATTGTTGGACATGCTGTAAATGGTATGGAGACGAACACGATTGCCGCGCGTTTAATTATGGTGATGACAATGACTTGCTGTGTTTGGATTGCGACGGAAGTTTCGACGTAGAGGCATACCATAAGCATGCGTGTGTGGGACGGTGTCGCTACTGTGATGTAGCAGTGAATGCTGAAGCGGAAGGATGGGATGAACATTTGTGTCCCTACCTGTTTGAGTTCATGCAAGAGGGCGGTGCAGCTGTGGAAGAAGAACGGATCATGGACGGTCGCGGATATAATTATCGATTTACCCCTCATCAAGCCACGAATGAATGGAAGGTCTATTTAAATTCAATCTATGCGGACTTGTATCGTGTGATTGTACAACAACACCCCCACGAGGATGTGAAAGTGTTTGTGAGTATGAGACTCAGGTTTGCCAAGATGGATATGTCGACGGGCGAAGAGGAAGTGAGAGACATCACCACACCCTCATACATTCACGAAGGCGTCCAAGCACGTAACTTTGATACATGGTTCGGTGACATGGTGTCAAAGATTGAAGAATTTATTGAAGACTTTCAAGAAGATGGATCAGGATTTGAGGTGAAGGAAGTGTTGGAGTTACTAGTTCAAACAAGTTCCTTCCCTAATTTTCGCATGGGCGCACCGATTCCAATCCACCGAGATATCAAGCTCTGCAAAGGCATATGTGTGTTTGAGTGCAACACGTATACATCACATTGTTTTCAAGACAGTGTCCTCTATGCACTTGCCTACCAAGACAATCGCATTCCTCGACGTGAACGTGTTGATCCCCGCACCAAGACATCCTATAACACTTATCAGAATCGACTTCCTGCAGTGCGCAAGTTGAATTTGAACCAGTATTATCATCTAGACTTTTCCATGATGACGTCAGAGGGGTTGATGAATACACGGGATATTCAGGAGTTTGAAAAGAAGAACAATATCATTCTTCGTATCCACGTGCATGACAGTAAAGGATTTGTGGGCCAATTATACCCGGTCCGTCAAGCTGTGAAGGAGAACACACGCATTGTTCATCTGGTGATGGTGACGCGGTACGATATGGAGGATCAGTCTGGACATTTTCTTCCCGTGACGGATTTTCAGATATGTGCTCGCATGTGGTATCGGAATATGAGCCAAACGCAAGTAAAACGATTTGAAACATGCGAGTTATGTAGCTTACGATTTAATTTCTACGAGAAGGGGATGAAGTATGGAAAGACAAAGGATATGGCGCACAAAGAACGTGTGGAACATCAAGCCAAATGCGATGGAGGATTTTTTCAGATGGAAACGACCCCGGAAGATACGAAACCGCATGAATTTATCGACCACGCGAAAACCACTCAACCCCTCGCTGTGATGTATGCGGACATTGAGAGCATGATTGATGCCGTGTCCAAGAAGCATACGGCAGCGTATGTGGGATCCTATGTGGTGTGGCATCCGGCGCTGGACATGAAAGAATCGGTGGTGATCCATAAGGGGAACGAGTGCATTCCAGCCTTTATTACACACATCAGACAGGTGAGCATGTCGATGTTTAATCACATGGAAGAGACGAAGCATAACATGACGCTGACGGAGGATGATATGCGGGACTATGAACAGACAGCTCAATGTAACATGTGCGGATGTGATGTAAAACCCCAGAAGCAAGGTGAAAAGAATGGGCCTACGACAAAGGTGCGAGACCACGATCATATCACGGGCAAGTATCTGCAAACCCTGTGCAATGCATGTAACATGCGACGACGTCAATCCCGGACTACATTAAACATCTTGTTTCACAATTGGAAGGGATATGACAGTCACCAGGTGATTGTACAAGGGTTTACCAAGTTGGATCCCAAGTATAGGATCGAGCCCATTTATGTGTCAGGAGACAAGACGTTGGGAGTGACCATCTTTCTTCCCATGCCATCCAATACTATATATAAACTCCGATTCATCGATTCATGTCAGTTTTTGAAAGACTCTCTAAACAATTTGTCAACGACCATCAGTGACTTTCCTCACTCAAATCACATATTGAGCACCGTCTATCCGAATTGCGATCACACATCTATTCGGAAAGGATATTTTCCCTATACATATTTTGACTGTTGGGATCGTATCCACGAGACTCAATTGCCTCCGAAGGAAGCATTTTACAATGATTTGAGTGAGAAGGAGTTGGAAGAGGATGAGTATGCTGTGGCACAAAAGGCGTGGACAGAGACGGGGTGCAGCACGTTTGAAGATTATATCCACTATTATTTGACAGTGGATGTAGCCTTGCTCGCAGACATCTTCGAACACTTTCGAAGTGAAATACGCGACGTGTCTGCATTGGACCCCATCCACTATTTCGGCACTCCTGGCTTGACCTATTCATTTTTCTTTAAAAAGACACAGGTCAAGTTGGAGAAATTGCATGACGTGGATATGTACCGCGTGTTTGAAGCAGGGATTCGTGGAGGGATGACATTTGTGAATCAGCACCGCGCGCAAGCAGAAGAAGGGACTCACCTGTTTTATATAGATGCGAACAATTTATACGGTGCGGCCATGATGGGACCTTTGCCGAAGGATTGTTTTGCCTGGGTACGACCGGAGGTCTTGGTGGACATCAACGACGAATGGGTGAGACGATACAATGTCAATGGCACCACGGGTCATGTACTGTGCGTCGATTTGGAATATCCCCCACACGTCCAAGATGCCACGGAAGATTTACCATTGGCTCCTTACCGCGGGACGGCGAAATGGGAGGACATGTCTCCCTATATGCAAGAGCTATGGCAAGAGTTGAACGGGAACCGACCCTTTCACTCAGCCAACAAGTTAATGATGACGCACGAAAATCGCAAAGAGTATGTGGTACATATCGCTGCTCTCAAGTATTATGTGGAGAAGGGCTTACATATCACCAAGGTTCATTACGGGATCTCCTTCAACCAAGAACCGTATATTCGCCCCTATGTTCAATACCATACGCAAGAACGCGCCAAGGCAACCACGAAAATGCGCCGCAATCTCCACAAGTTGATGGTGAACGCACTGTACGGCAAGACAATGGAGAATGTGCGGAATTATGGGAAGCACTATTTTGTACGATCACCGAATGTGTTTAGCAAATGGACACGTCATCCCTATTGCCAATCTTTCTTCAACATCAGCGACAAAGCCGTGGTGGTGAATGTGCGCAAGACCAAGGTAGACTTGAACAAGCCCATTTATATCGGGCAATGCATCCTGGACAACAGCAAGATTATTATGTACAAGCTGTTTGACCAGTGGAAAGCCAACAAGACGTGCACCTCAGTGGAACTCATTGGTGGGGACACAGACTCCTTCTTCCTCAAAGTCCGCAGCCGGTATACACGCGAAGAAGTGCTGCGTTCGTTTGAAAACATCCCCAATTTTATTGATAGGGAGGCGAAAGGTGTTCTCGATACCTCAAATTATCCCGTGAGTCATCCAGAGAGACGTACCGAGAATGCGAATCGTTTGGGATGTTTCAAGGACGAGTGTGTGGGAAATAGGGTGAAGGAGTTTGTATGTTTGAGTGCCAAGATGTACTCTTACATTGTCCTCAAAGGCAATGAGGAAGAAATCCACGACTGTCGCATGAAAGGAGTGTGTCAAGCAAAGAAGCGACAAGTGAAACATCAGAATTATGTGGACGCCTTCGAAAAACATTCCGTTACCACAGTGTCACAAACCCTCCTCCAATCCCAGCACCACGAGATGAGAACGGTGACGCAAGTGAAGAAAGCCTTAAGTATCTGGGAGGACAAGCGGTGTTGGTATTTACCCAATCAGAGCCTTCCCTACGGTAACCATCGCCTATATGAAGAAGGGTATCTACACCCCGCTCTCAAAAATGTCAAGGATCTGCAACCGCATGGTGGAGCTCAGAGCATCCTCCGCAATACCACTGCAGACATTGTTACCGCAACTCCCTCTGGCCACCTACCGAGCATCACGCCCTTGTCGAGTCTATTGGAAATGGAACTCTTCGGTTGCTGTACAGATTTTTCCACGGGGGTGTATCCAAATTTTGGGCAACCACTCTCTGGAAACCTACGATCGTATTTGTAAAGAGATGCGCCAATTACTCGCCCCCTACGGATTGGACGTGAGCGACCCAATCACAAAATCCTGCACCGTTCAATGTCAATGGAACTATACAAAAGACCGCATGCAAACCATTCAACAGTTGCCATCGACATCAGTGATTTCCAACGAGCGCGAGCTGTTTCCCGGAACGTTAATACGCAAAGGTAATTTACACTGTTCCTTCTTTTCCAACGGAAGTGTGATTGTGACGGGTGTTTTATCGATTGCAGAAGCGGAATCGTTGGTGGAAGACATTCTCAAATCCCTATTCGAAGGAGATTCCCTCAATGAATCGGACAGCAACTAGTATCCCAACGTCGTGGGTTGTCGCAAGAGACCTGGGATATTCATTCAAAGCGATAGAAACGGTAACACATCTCAATGAAACGATCACTGCTGGTGAATTAGTGGATCGACTCATGGATCTCGATGAGCATGCTATGAATCACCATTTGGAGCGTAGGTGGATAGAGGATGTCTCCCTGCCACACTGCAATACAATGACATTGGCGCGATCTGGAGTGAAAAAAGTGAAAAAAGTGAGATTTGCAACGGATGTGTCAGATAACTCTTCCCATAAAAGTGACTTTAGAAAGAAATTAGAAGAAGAGACATTTCAATTATTATGTGAACGGAACTGTGTTACATGTTTTAAACAGGAACGGTCCCTTCTCTTTTTACCATGTTCTCATAGTGTTATGTGTTCTACATGTTATAATCCCTTTGAAACATCATCTTGTCCCCTTTGTGATCAAGACATTGCTTCAACAGTCACTGTCTATCGTGCATGATGTATGGAAAAACTCTGTGTATAGTGTATAGTGTACTATCACGAGTGACTGAACCTTGTACAAAACCTTGTAGTATTACCCTCTGTCTGAAATAAAAATACAATCATTGACATGATTCATTTCTTTATTGACTTCAAAACATGGGATAATGTAGAATACAAATAGGAATAGACAATTTTATCATTGAAGGACAAGTAGGTTTGAATGAGTTCTTGATCTTTCTCGTAAGCATCCAATGTTCGAAAGAAGGTCAGTGTTTTTTCCATAGACGTGTTAAAAGGGCGTTGGTTTAAAAAGTAAATACAGTAAGCACCACAATAGGCTTTAGGTCCTTGTATACGCAGAGGGCGACGATAGTTTAGAGGATAAGGTGTTGTCGATAACCATTCGGTAACATGTGGATAGTGAGATGGAGTGAGTCCATAAGAGTCAAAGAATTCGCACACGCGTTGATCCGCATTTTGATAAAAGGCCAACCAATGCTTGCCAGGTTGATGAGAGCGATCACTATTGACAATAAGTGTCTTTGATTCCGGGGAATGAGCAGGAAGTAGATCAGCAGGAAACACACCTTGGAAGGGAACGTAAGAAGATTGGAGGAGGCGATGAGCAAACGTTTGACAACTACACTGAATAGCACAGAGAAAATCATCTTCGCACATGCAGGCATTGAGTAAATGTTTCTCTTGTAATTGATTCATACCCTGCATGATTCCTTCGATTTCCGTGTTGCTTAACCAGTCTCCCATTCAGCCAACGCTGAGCTTTAATGAGACGATGTTGATAAAGAGATGTCCAAGCGATAGGAGGAACGTGATTCTCGGGCTCCTTCACCATATCTTATGAGGATGTCCATGCGCGCCAACACTTAAATAGCGGGAGGGATATACGCACTGGAGATGACAGCATTCTCCGGTGTGACGGAGAATTGTTCGTCATGAATGACAAACATTAATAAATCCATATTTTGCTTGGTCGTATTCTCAAATTGCAATTCCAGTCCATATTGACGTGTATTGGTGGGTTGAACACTATCGATTTGTTTATCCAAGGTACAGTCAAAGGCGATAAAGTAACAGTATTTGGTAAAACTCTCCAAATCAATACCACATGATTCATTCGTGTTATAGACTTGAATCGCACGATTGAATTGACTGTAGGCAATCACGTCATCTTTGCAATTGATGGTGCCTCCTGTCATGATGGCTCCATTGGTGGTCATGGTGACTTGAGAGAGTCCATGCCTTTCAAAATAGAGTTTACGACTTCCTGGATCAAACCAAGAGTTACTGGGAACAACCGCGAAAAAGATGAGTTTAGGACTCAATAGAGCAGCCACATTGGAAAACGTCTTCTTTTGTACTCCACTTTCAATCGTTTGTCGTTGGACGGTCATGCCATTGTAGCGATAATAAATGGCTTCTGTCTTGCGTCGATTCGCAGTTTTCAATTGCAGTTCTGCATTCGGTGTGAGCATGGGCATATACAATTGGAAAGAGGTGATTTTGAACTTGTACTTTGTAGAGGTCGTCCCTGCAGAATGTTCCATATCATAAATGGCATATTCCGGTTTATTCAAGGTGAAAATGAGATCCAGTTGCATGCCTGGGGGCAGAGCAATCACTTGTTGGAACAAATTACATTTCAGGGGAAAGTCAAAGGTACGTTTAAATTTGTTGTCTGACCATTGTTTGAGAATGGCTTGATTGAGTGCATTCTCTTTATCTGTAAACTCTACCGCCTTAGTCTTTATCGTCTTCGTCGCTGCATCATACTCCGTGTCATGCATCACTTGAGGAACAGTAAATCCTTGTGTGACCATGTGTGTATTCTTCACATCATTGGTATATTGTAAAAGATTGCTAAGGTAAGCTCTCAAATAATACAAGTCATTGCCTCCTTCAATGGTGCGTTCATTCAAGCGGATAGTAATGTCGGAAAAGAGGGAGTGAGCCGTATTGTTGATAATAATCGCCTTGTCTGTCGCCTCACATGGCACGTCTGCTCCTTTAGCCGCATCATGTTTCATGAGTTGTACTTCCACGCGAAAATAGGCATTGCATACATCCATCCAATGAATGGCTAGTCGAGGGACCGTGAATTGAATGGTACCGGGATTTTCCAATCCATTGACTGGTGTCAGAACGCTCGTATGCTGAGAAGTACTCGAGACATCGACTTTATCACTTTGGAATACATCGTAACGCGCATCCAATAAGGCAGGGGTTTCCGCCATGCTTGATGGGACGGATGTTCTAAGATTGCTTAGTTCTTAAAAGAGCATGCGTTGTTTAGCACCTCCGCGATAACGCCCCATCAAACTTCCTTTTCCCCATTTCGTATGATGGGCAATGGCCACATGACCACGACGACGTTTAGGAGCAGGTGCTTCCACCCGATCTCCTTCTTCATCCGTGAAGACGCGTTTCCGACTCACTTTATTTTGAATAGCTTCTACAACACGTTCGGGAGCAGTCTGTAAAGTGCGTTTGGCGAGTGCTTTCACACCCTTTTTGAGATGGTGAACTCCTTCTTGTGCGGTAGAGCTGACAGCATCCGTGACAGCTTGTTTCGCAGAATTGAGAAACTCCGTCGAACGTAACGATTTTCCCAATGTTTTCTGTACCGTATGTACAAGTCCCTTTTGCGAAGGTTTTCGTGATGTTTTTCGCGATGTTTTTCGAGAGGGTTTTCGATTTATTTTTCGAGAGGGTTTTCGAAATGTTTTTCTGGGAACACTCTTTTTGAGTGATTTGGGCAGACGGATGGATGGTTTCTTGACACCAGTGACACGGGGTCTAATCATGCGTGTTTTCTGTCCAATCACTTTATTCCATCCACCGCGTTGCATGAATGAACCTCTTCCAAACAATCGTCCAGAGGAATGTGTTCGGTGACGGATTAAAAAGAGATTCGTCATCGTGTCTTGATGTGCTTGGGAAAAGACAATTACTTAATTGCGCGACGTCGAAGATGCATTTTTACATAGGACCGTCCGTCTGTCATAGGGATGGGATGACCGTCATCCGACATGAGTTTGATTTCAATATCTTGCACCTGTTGACTTTTCACAGGGAGATAGGTGACATTCTGGAATTCATGATGAATACTATCTCCATAATCTTTCCCCGTGTAGGGAATCACACACATACAGTTTGTTTTCATACCTCCTACATAATGATAGCCTACAATATTACAATACAGGAGAATATTGTAGGTAAAGGCATTCAAATTCAAAGGAGCACTCGCTTGCTGTGAGGAAGTGAGTAAGTCTGTTTTAAACCCAAGAATGTCTTTGAGCAAAGGATGAAGTTTCATACTGTAGTGTGGGGGTACGACCACTGAAACAACATGGACATGAGGCGCCAATGTAGTGATAGAAAAGTGGAAATTGTGACCATGCTGTCGATTCTGATTCAAACACTGCATCAATGTCTTCTCCGAATAAATACCGCGTGGAATGTTGAAGCGCGTAAACATGCCTGGCTCTCCCTGTTTGTCTTGTTTGCCTTGCTTGCCTTGCTTGTCTTGTTTGTCTTGTTTACCTTGCTTGTCTTGCTTGCCTTGTTTGCCTTGTTTGTCTTGCTCTCCTCGCGGTGAATCCGTTTTGATGGGAAGGATAGAGGACGTATAGACGGTCGAAATCGTCTCAGGATGATCTTTCAATGTCCCCACACTAAAGCTGACATCCACGGGTATTGTCTGAAGGGTATTGATAAAATTGACGATGGAGATACCGGCTTCCCATTGATCCCCATGGACTATGGGGATGGAAGGAACCAAGCGATTTTTGAAATGATTGGCTCTATTTTCAGGAAACAAATTGGGCTGCGCATTACTCAACAAGTGAATCGTTTCCTCATGCATGGTTGAGTGTCACTCTGTCCATAATTACCTAGTCTCCTTACGGCGGAGATGGAGTTTGAAATAGGATCGTCCTTCATGAATCGGAATAAATTCACCATCATCACCACGCAACTGAATTTCAATCTCATCAATAGCGGATGTAAAAATGGGGTAATAATCAATATTGGACACTTCATACGACACCATTTCCCCCAAACGTTGTTTCTCTTCAATGGGATGAATTTTCAAGATTTGTTCACGTTGTCCTCCCACAATACTTTCCGCCACAATATTACAATAGACGATAATGTTGAAGGAATTGGGAGTTATGCTGAGGGGAGAGAGTGTTGTCATCTGTGTATTGGGTCCATAATAGGATTGGGGTAGACCTATACGATAACTCAACGCTTCTCCAAAATCAATAAAGGCATGTTCCGCGGTTTTCACCGTCAAATAATGATCTTTCGAGAGAGAGAGGGATACATCCGTCCACATCTGTAAATTCACTTGGAGTTTAGAAAAGAGTCCTTCCAAGGTATAACTCCCTTTGGGAATGTGGACACGATGAAACGAGGTAGAAATGTCCAGGGTGGGGTTGATGTAACCTTGCCGAATCATGTGGTCATAGATGTGCAACGGTTTCATGGTCTTGCTATAGAGATGAAGAAAAGGGCGAGGTGTGGGATGTGTATTCACCATCACCGATTGAATATCTTGTTTTCCCACATCCACTCCCAACACCATACCATCCACTAGATAAAACATGTTTTCTTGCCAGCGTTCCATCATGGTCGTCATGAGCTTTTGCATATCAACACTGAACCATCCAATAAAGGAAGTCAATCTATCTTTACAGACTTTCAGGGTGGATCCTTCTTGATACGCGACAGCGGGTGAATACAATGTCTTATCAGAGAGTCTATCTCCAAACAAGTAGGATTGTAAACACGTATTGGCCAACAGCTCTTTCGATTCGTAAGCATAAGGGAAATAGGATTTCTGAAACAAGCGATCCAATTCCTTCCCTTTCCATGGGAAGAGGGTGTCGAGGGTGTGGTTCCATCCTTTGGCATAATCAAAGGTATATTCCGGTAAACCATAGATGTGTAATGTCATCCCATGGGTGACATGTTTTGGACGTTGTTGATACCGACGGTAACTTGCAGAACAATGTTCCGGCGTTTCCGAGTGTATACAGGTTTGTTCATGATAGGTGAACATACCATATTCATGACTATGATTCAACATGTGTTGCCAGAGTTGTGGGGGATTGATTTTCAACCCATACCCTTCCGCGATTTTAAAGTGAAGCACGTGAAAGACACCCACTGTTGTATACGTCACCCACACCATATCAGGCAGGGGGATGGCTTGATTAAAAGCTTGCACAAAGGATTGGAGGGTATAATATTTCGTGGGTAAATTGAAGCGTAATGGACTAGGGAGATGAGATAGGGTATGAAAAATCTCAAAAGAGTCGCCATGTTTGATGTTGAGAATATTGGGATGCTTCTTATCCTCGGTCTTATACTGTTGTGTCGGTTTTCCGTTTCGAAGCAAGACATGGGTCCCACTCAATGCATAGGGGACACTCTTCTTTTCAAAGAGAGCGTCCAATTCCATGGTTTGTTTCTGAAGGATAAAGGAGGGAACATGAATCGTGCTGAGGGGGATTTCCAAGATCCATTCTTCCCACACGTAGGTAGTCACTTCTTCTGTTTTGAAAATCTCATAGGCTTTAGATTGCCGGTCCATCTTGATTTCCATATCGTCCGTGCAATCGATGGTCAGTTCATAATGATAGGACATGGATGTGATGGTCCATGTCATGGGGGCGGGGAAGATGGTATTCAAATAGGTTTCCAACGAATAATAACCTGTGGGGACGATAGAACTCCATGTCTTATCACTCTCTAAATTCTTGTAATAAAACGATTCAGGTCTAGACACATAAAATAACAGTTTGTTCTCCTTGATGAATTGACAAAGATCCGATGTCAACACAGTCACTTCTGCATTCACCCTATCTCGTTCACGAACGATCTCGTCAAGATTGTCAGTTCCTGCAGTGGGTTTGAATTCTTTCACCCTCCTTCTTAACGTTGCCAACCGTTCCTGTTTCACTTCAAAATCATGGAGAATAGTCCCATACATCTCCATCAAATCCACCAAACTATGATAGGCAAATACATTATACGTGTTGTAGATATGATACTTTTCCGTAGATGTGAAGGGAAGGGCATGTTGCCCCGTTTCATGCTGCATATCCGCACCACTGGCCAATACATTTTCTTTCCCATCTTTAGGATGGGAATGAACTAAATGATGAATGATGGGCCGTTTTGTACCTTGTTCCTTTTGAATCGATTGTCGAAAATTTTTCAATAAGACAGTATCAAACAATCGCTTCTTGGCTCCGAATCGTTTAGAGACTAAAACACCTTCCATCTTGTGTTGACGTAGGATGCGCATCATGTTGCGGTACTTTGCATTCAGTGTGTTGATATAGGTAGGCAAGAAACGGGAGGTGACTAAATCAGGAGCATCGGCTATATGAAGGGTAGGATCGATCTTGTGTAACTGTGTATCAATCTTGTCATACAATTGATCAATACGGTTTCTGAACCATGACACAGAATTTGATGCAGCGACTAAGACGGTGACGTCTAAGACGCTAGACTTTACAGATGGCACATGTTTTTTCTTGAGATGTGGATACTTCGTTTCACGTTCTTTTGGGGTGAGTGGATTGAGGAACTCCACTGGGAAAATAAATTGATTTTTCATGGTGCGTGTCGGTAAAGCAAACCATTTTTTAGAGGCCAAATGTTGCAATCGGAAAAAGGTGTGTTGATACATTCTCACGGCTTTCATCAACGCTCTCAGTTTAGGAAGAAGGATGCGAAGATTATGAAACAGGCCTATATGCCCTCTGGGAATAGGAGGTGCCTTTGCATTGCGTTTGAGAGAGCTCACAAAGGTATCGGTCCTCATCCACACAGCACGTGTCGTATCATCACTCAGGGGTTGTATATCCTGATAGGTCACTGGGGGAGCCATGGTAACAGTGGCTATTTTCTGCAATTCGGAGAGGATCCCATAATCCATCGCAGACAATGTATAACTGGAAGCATGCTTTACATGAAAGGACAATCTGTTGGATGAATGAAACACTAACTTCCCCACACCAAACCATTCTAATTGTTTGAATAAATTGAGCACTGAGATTTCATTTCCCAACATCCTTTCAATCCCATGTTTGGCAAAATGACAGCGGTGTAAGGGAATCACACTGAACCAATAGTCATGAGCGGGATATTTCTTTACGTCACATTCCTTTCGATGAATGGAGAGTCGTGTATGGATCCGAACGACATCCTTCAACGATAAATGATAGACACATTTGTCCAATAAGAGTGAGGCCGCCAAATGAGGGGAAAACACAAGGACGTAATGAAAGGCGGAGAATTCCTTGATTTGAAACAGGGAAAATGGGGCAATGTCAATCACATAGACATCTGCTTCCTCTATGCCATTGCCTCCATAATACAAGTAGGATGGATGTGTCGTGACAGTCATCATGTTGGAAATGGTACGGCGTGTATATAATTCCAACGCTGTGATCATGGGGACTCGTTTCACTTCCTCATCGGATTCAAAAATGGTGTGACGACGGACCACATTGGTCCCTTCCATCGTATAATAAGGCAAATAGGCCTTCAAATCTTTCGTATCCACCATTTTCCCCACGGTAATATAACAATCTTCGGGAATCGTATCCACATTATTCACATACCCAAACTCTTTCAAGCCTACTTCCCATGTTTCTCCTTTAGGAATAAAAAGTGGATTTTCCAGTCGTGTAAAGAAATGATTGGCTTTATTGTCATACAAATGGGGTTGAGTATTGCTCAACAAGTACACATGTTGTTCCTCATGCAGTTCCTGCATGATTACAAATCAATAGCGGCGTACATTACCTAGAGGTTCTAAGTCTGTCACCCATGAGTTCATCGAGGCCGGATATCCTTGCCAGTGCACAAAATATTCTGGTCGTCCATTCCGACGTCGGGTCTTGAGCACTTTGTCCACTTGATAGACTTCTTCCTCCCGATGAATCACTTGTAATTCCTGAGCATAAAAGGATCCTTTGATCTCTTCTCCACTCAAGTCTTTGATCTTGTACATTTTGGTACCATGAGGGTTCTTGAGAATGTTGGAGACAATGAACTCTTCCGTCGACCAATTCGCTTCATACCCTCGTCCAAACGTTCCTTTATCACGTGAAATACGTACACGTGCTCCCACAGGGATAGACTTTCCCGGGACTGCAACCTTTTTATAGTTTTGTCGGAGACGTTTCGCATTGTTTCGTTTCACTTCCTCGGTATTGGAGGCATTCACATCCATCGGGGTGAAACCTGTGGATGAATGGGTGCTGTGATTGTATGCATACATGACATCTGCGATATAATCCACCCAATTCTTGTGATTGGTGGCTGTAAAGATACGTTCCAATTTATTCTTGACCGTACGGTTCAATCGTTCGACATGAGCACATTTATAGGGACTGTAGATGGAAAACAATTCAATAGCGTGCTTGTCCAAGACGTCTTTCACCGGTCGGTTATAAAATTCACGACCTTGATCCGTTTGCAGTCGTTGCGGGGTGGGAATGGTTGCGAAAATGGCTTCTAAAACCCCCGACACTTCTTTGGCACTCTTGGTCTTGAGAGGGAATGCCCAGGCTTTGCGTGTAAAGATGTCCATCACCATGAGAATATACTTGTAGCCACGATTATGCTGTGCATACTTTTGATAATCGACAATATCCGCTTGAAATTGAATTTGCGGACCGCGTACACGATACGGGTGCAAGGGCTTAATACGATGCAATCGAGATTTGTGAAGGGTGTAGGTCGGTTGACGCATTAACCATTGTTTGACTTTTGTTTTTGAATAATGTGAAGCAGCAGCAAGTGCATTGACGCTTCCGTAGCCAGCGGGATGTTTGGGATTGTAATAAATCTTGTGCAACACCTCCTCCATCGACACAATCTGCTTGGTATTGACGTGGGGGTTGAAGATAGGCGGTATTCCCGTTGGAACAACAATTAAAGCTCGCCGTGATGGTGTACTGTGTCTCTGCGCTGTCGTCTGCGTTGCCTTGGCCGCAACAACGTCCAAAGATACGCGATAAGAATGAGGAGGCAATTGGCGCGGCTGCCGTTGCCATTACCTGAATGGTGAGCCATAGGATCCCAATTCAAGAACTCCTTTTTTACTTAAACGAGTATTGATGGATGATTTCAAGGGAGAACGCTTCGTCTTGGGAGAGGTGACAACCGAAGGTTTGACGACTTTCCCTTTCGATCGCTTGAGGACGGGTGGATCTGCGACGTGAGTGAGCGGAGGTTTTGCGGCGTGCGTGAGCGGAGGTTTTGTGGTGTGCGTGAGCGGAGGTTTTGCGGTGTGCGTGAGCAGAGGTTTTTCCATTCGCTTCCCATGATCATTGTCCAAATTGAAAAATTGGCGACGAAATTTATCGAACAAATACATCCGGGCGTTCCATGCAGCGATATCATTGGCAGTAGGACGGTGACGCACAATATCTCGTGCAATACGGTCAAGATGGGCTTGTTGAGGAGTCATCATCATGGTTCTCACCCTCTGATCTTCCGCTTGACGTTGCAACATGGTCGACATCAGTTGGGTACTGTCACCACCACCGCCCATTTGCTGTCCGCCACCAGTGTGTTCATTCATGTCAGATTTGGGAACCACCACTAATTCACTAAAGTCCATTTTCGTTTTATTGGGTCTTTTGCTTAACTTAAACACAATCATCGGTGGATTAAATAAGTTGGTGCGAAATCGGTACTCAAACGGACAATTTGTAGTGAAATCAATAAAGAGGTAGGCATAATTCCCATACTTTTGAACCAATGTCGTTAAAATATCATGCACGACGCTCATATTGCCTTTTGGGAGCATTTTCCCCATGAATTGAGCCAATTGTTGTTGATTTCTCGGATTATTGAACGCGACCAAATAATGGACATTGCCATTACGCATACGTTGTTCTTTATCACCATACAAATACTGTGTGATTTGCACTGCGAAAAACCGTTTATGATGAGATCCTCTTAAAAATAATCCCGTCACAGTTTCATTGTTTTGAGATTCCTGTTGTAAATCATCGAGAACAATTAAATCATTTTCTTGCAATTGATCAAAATCATCTTGGGTAGGGACACCCATTTTCAAGATCACCTCTTGTAACTCTTTATGAAATGGACTTTCTATCCCATAATACCACCAGACTTTACGAATGGGCTTTTTAAATAAAGTATGACGATTCTTGATCATATTCGCCACAAACGTGGACTTTCCCGATTTACTAGGACCCGAGACAATCATGGATGAGTCATTCTCTAAACGGAAATCCATCTTGTCAAATCATAAAAGTCAGACATATATTCCATGCATCATGTATTAAACATAACTTAAAATTGTTTCCAAAACATAGAATCATTTCCAGAATAAAGAAGAGGTGGAATAAAACGTCCACGTGTACATGTCTTAAAGAGTGAGTTTTCAAGAGCAGTCACCATTTCACTCATCAATGTCCTTTCCATGTCATGGGTAAGAGGATTCATATTGTACCGTGCAAATGCTTCCTTCAACATGTTGGGAAAGGCGCGACGATGGATTTCGTAGGCACTACGCACAATGAAATAATGTTCAATATAGTTCAACACAGACCACTTCTCATTGACACACTGTCCTGCTTTGTACCATGAGGATGACACATACCACTGACTCTCCTGTTTGTGTTCCACCATATCCTTGAACATTTCGAGGAATCGATTGATCCATTTCTCGGCTTGTATTTGATCACCGTCAAAGATATGCAGCGCGTGTGACTCTTCCCGGATGCGAATGTACACACCGAGTGCTTGCGCCTTGGCATAATCCGTCCGCATCCTCCTCCAATCCTCCTCTTCCGTGGGTTGAGCACTCCACCTCTGAGAAAGCATGTTTGTCATCTCATCCTCCTTTTGTTTCATAAGTGCAATGCTGTCCTCTAATTGGGAGAGATGATCGAGATCATCATCTATAAAGTGTTTGAGTTCCTCCCAATCAATGTCTTGTTTAGATTGCACCATGTGTATCAGATCAAATAAACCACTGGAGGGAATGTGTGCCTTCTTTATATCGAGTGTCAGCTTTGTCTTCTTCTTCTTCTTCTTTTCCCCCACCGCTGTGCTCTGACATTCCTCCACCTGTTTGATACGGACTTGGATTTGATCCACAGTAAAACACAGTTTCAGAGTCTTTGTCTGTGGATTATAGTATATGCCTGTGACGCGGAAGATGGTATTTGCTTGAAGGAAGGTATTCGCCTTGAGATTGGCAAGAAGATGTCCAATAGTGGCCAAACTAACCTTCTTGTTCTTTCCATTCTCCTTCATCAGGAAGATGGGCGTGTCCTGCTTTAGCTTCATAAAGACACTGTCGTAGGCCGATTTCTTGTGTACATAACCGAGACAGGAGATAAAGTTGTAGGCAGATTCGGGTTGGACTTGTTTGTAGAGGGATTGTATCGCATCTTCCAACGTCTCCAGATCGCGTGAGACGGCTTGAGAAATGGTGAAGAGGGAGGTGAGTTGATCGGAACCGTACCCAGTGTTATTGTACGTTTGTGCACGCCATCCATAAAATCCCGTGGCAAACACGAGTTTTGAGATGTCTCGTCGTGATTGCCAATCCATCGCATCCATCGTCGCATTCTCTCCGCGAATGGGATAATATCCAGTGTTATTCCATTTCTTGCCCAATACCAGACGTGTGATGGGCAGAGGCTCCAACTGTGGTTGTGCCTTGGTAAGGTAGTTCTTCTCGGCTTTCCCATTCGTATGGAAATAGGGCTCCGTCGCTTCAACAAAGACTGGCTTCGATGTCGGTGTATCTGACGAATACGTGACTTTCACCTTCTTCGCGAGAGGAGCTTCCAACGTGTTCGTACGTTTACCCATGACTGAATGAAAATGACTGAAATGGCTCAGTTTATATAGAGTTGAGCGTGGGAAAATTTCTTCTCATTGGTTGACGCCCACGCCTACAAGTGCTCTGATTGGTGCTCCGTCAAATTCACGATGAATCATTCATTTTTGGTGGTGTACGGGGCTTGTCCCTTTTTGTAGGTCAAATTCACGAGATAACGCTTGATTTCATGGGAATTTGCTGAGTCATTTTACGATAACATCGGTCGATTTGGTGTGGAAAAGGACCTCAGAATTCTCGATAAATCACCTGATTTTACGAGGATTTGTAACAGAGTGTGTTCTTCAAAGTCACAGTGAATCGATTGATATCATGGGAAAATAACACATCAAATCCGTAGTATTTTTAACGATGTCATGGGAAAATCATCCTTTAAATCTTCGGTATATCGTTTGATTTCATAGGAATTTTACTGTGTGAACGTGACTTATTCACACTCTTCGATAAATCGTTCGATTTCATGGGAATTTCATTGTGCGGTTTGGTGGGGTTGAGTATAGGCGTTTTGGACATATCATAATTGACGACTTCCACATCGAGTAAGGGTTTTCCACTATCTTTACGTTTTTTGATATCTTTCATCATTTTTCGACCAGATAAGAGGGTAACCAAAATGAATATGACGAGTGTAAAGAATTGTGATAGGGTTTCTTTGAATGAACCAATGAGTGAACATTTTAAATCTCCTCCGTTGGCTGTTGAAAGTGTGTTCACTATGGATTGAACATTGTCCATGATGATAGTGTTGATGACGTGGGTATGGTTTACTTAGTGTTTGGAGCCGATCGATGCATGTAAGGCTTGTTTGAAAGCTGCTGGATTATCGTGATATGCCATGGCATAGGCTTGTGCGAAGGGGATTTGTTTCTTGTTAAATTTCCGTTTTTGGCCCAAGTATTTGCGAGTTTGAGGGGGTGGTTTCACAAATTTGCGGAGAATGCCTTTGTAAGATTGAATAAACTCGTGCTGTAAAGGTGTTAATTTCCCTGGATTCTCTCGCATTCTGCTCATGAGTGCTTGCATATCCTTGACATATTCCTCAGGCAATTGATCGACATGACGGTTAATTTTCTTTTTCGAGCATCCTATCCCTGAACTTAGGGATTTCAGTACATTGGTAAAGTCCTGACGTCGACTTGAACATGATTCACACTGACACGTCATTCTTGTCTATCATCCTCTATCCCACATAACTTAGTTTACATGGCGTTCACCAAATTCATGTAGCGTGCGTGGACGTCTGCATTTTGGTTGGTTAAGTGGGCAATAAACTCTTCCTTTTGAGTCAGCAAGTCACGCATGCTTTCCAATGTCTCATCCAAATAGTCTCCATTGCCATCTGTACGATTGGGTTCATGAATGTGTTGATTAAATGCATCTTCCAACACGTGCAAGATGCGTTTGCGAGCATTTAAATGACGTTCATGGAGACGAATAGAATCGTTCAACAGTTGAACAATGGCGCTGTTTTTCAAATTGTTCAGTTGAATAATGTACTCGTGGGAGTTGTCAATGACAGGTGAATTGACTGGGTAAAACATTCTTTCCTCCACGGGGTGTGTGTCCATGGGTTGTTGAGAGGTTCCTACCCCCACTGAGTGTTGTTGTTGAGGGGTTCCTACCCCCACCGAGTGTTGTTGGCGAGGTTCGCTTGATTCTTGTACCTCTGGATTTCCCACTGTGTTCGACATGGCTTGGACATAACTGTTGTGATCATTGACAGGACCTGGGTAGTTATCAAATGTCACATGACTTAGTGTAGGTTGAATATTCTCTAACGATAGAGGACTCATATCAATCTCATTCGCAGCCATGGCTAAAACATCGGGCGGCAATCGATTCCATTCTTCTTGTATTTGATGGACCGTATGGGTGGGATCTGGGGGAGCATCCACTCTGGCTCGATCGTCAACCATACTTTTCACGACAGCTTGCAGCATAGCGTGAGACGGATCAGGTGTTGCTAAGGCGCGATGATCCGCTGGAGAAGGTCGAATGAGTGCTTCTAGACTATCGTCTGCATCCAAATCTGTATTCATAGGTTGAGGGGGTCGCAAGGAGGTTGCACGACGTGCGGTGGGTGATAATTGACGATCTTGTCCTGTCAACGTAGAGGACACCTTCAAAGAGGATCTCGGAACATGCTGTTGAATAATATAGTTGAGTTTGCTCACATTTTCTCCCTCCATTCGCTCGTTTAAAATATGGGTATGTTGACGCGCAAATTGTTGAGCTGTCTTCCTATCCACCGTTCCATCGAGTGTTTCCCCGCATAGGCATGCATAGATGAACTCTTCACTTGCTTTGATCTCTTCTTTTGATTTATATTTTAGATTGTGTGAATTAAAAATATGCCTTCTCAGACGATCTTTTTGATAAGGCAATTTACAGACAGGACATCGGGTTATTCTCAATTTTCGCAACGTCAGGGTCTCTTCACTTTCACGCGCTCCTCCCTTCATGGTTGATTTTTGTGGTGTGTTCCTGTGCATGCTTAAATACATTTGTTGGCCATTGAAACAAAACACTGAAATGAGCACAGATACGATTCAATGTCTCTTTGATATAAATAAGACTTGCTGCTGAAATCACACGTTTATGATACAGCTCTTGTACATAGGTCAAATGTTTCTCATTCATAAAGCTCCATAGTGTGTCCTCATACAAAACATCATCCTCAAAAATAGCCATGAGTAAATACACACGTCCCACGATGGAATAGCGGTCATTCAGTACCAATTGATTCAAATAGACGGTGGACGTGTCGGTAAACTCTTCTAATGTGGGGATATCATTGCCTCGGATGCGTTCATCGAACCAAAAATCAATAAGGATCTTCATCCGCGCTTGGTGAGAAGGAGATGTCGAACTTTCTGTGGGCGTGATGTCCATCTTCCACGTGGTCGTCTTTTTCGAGGATGTCTTGTCCGAATAGGGCGATGTCGTCTTTTTCGATAATAGGGTAGGAGTAACATGATCTTATTTGAGAGAGCGTGAGGATCCATAACTTAAATAGTCACTCATCGCGGTGAGTATGCGTACAATCTCTCTCAGAAGAAAAAGGAGTACAAGTAGCATGTTTTTCCAAATCTATCAACCCCAATAGCAGAATGCTTATCATATGGAAAAGCAACATGATTCATACAATGACATTTTCTTTATTCATACTTAGTCTGTGTCGCTTACATATTCTTCTTCTTCTGATGTCCATCCAACAGAGATATATTCAAAATTAAACGTTATACAATAGACACCAAGAATCTCTTTGTTATCACTGTCCATAAATTCATAGTCCCATACGTTCTTCAGTGAGGCTAAATAGTCATCCATTTCTTCGACGTCACTTTCATAATAACGTTCACTGGCGCCCATCAATGGTGGAGAACCATTTCTTTTGTATTCATAAATCGTGAATGTATCCATGGAGAGTTCACATTCAGGCTTCACTTTGATCTTCTCCTTCACATAGGGAATCACTTTCTCCAACATCGCGTGCGGTTGACATGTCGTTTTCGGGTAAATAATGAGCTGATTTGGATAGGTGTACACGTGAAAGTCTTCCATCATGTATGTGTCTTGAACGTTTCTCTATTTTTACCTAGTTCTCCAATCGATAGGTGCTCCGACATGGAATGGGGCACACACAATGCTCCGTTCTGTGCTCCGAGCATGGAATGGGGCATGTCTAATGCTCGGAGCAGGGGGTGGGGTATTTGCAAAACTATAAAGCCAAGCCGAAAATGTTCCACCTTCATAACACTCGTGAACATTCAAAGACATGATTTACCAACGTTACGAACTCCAATTCCGACAAGTGGATCCCAGTGATCTTAGGCAACGTGCTATCTTACAGCGTAACATTTTATTACAAGATAGTGATAGCGAACCTGAAATGATTCTTGACACTCCACCACCGACTCCAGAAAGATCAAGAAGTCCAAACCCTCTACCGTCTTCACCAGAAAGTCCAGATCCCTCAAGCGATGATGACTTTCCAACGGATCTGCCACCCCACTGGGGCTCCATTCCCGATCCCGATGGACCGTATTCCCTCCCGCCAACACCACCCACCATCGATGGACCATTTCACATCCCACCGTCACCCTCCGTCACCGATCCCGGACCACCAAGTTTGAGTGAAGGGCAGGTGGAAGATTACATGATTGACGAGAAGGAGAATACGCCTCCCAATTCCGACGGCTATCCCGAACTGGACCTTTATCGTCAACCTTTCCGTAAACCTTTGACCAACTTAAGCAGTAGATTCAATCGTCGCACTGAAATGGAGAACATTGACGAAGCTATCGCCAATTTGGATAGTGTGGACTTTATAAGTGAAGTCAGTGACTGGGTTTTTTAAATGTGTAATTATTCTTTCTATCTTGATTTCTTCTCAATAAACATACATGGTAAGCTTTGACTATTTATTCAAGGGTGAACTGGGTTACATACGTGTATCATGATAGAAGTTAAAATGAATGTTAAAGATTGAATTTAAGATTGGAAATCGATCATAAAATTTTACACGTTAGCATTATTTTAATGTTGAAAATGATTCATACAATTGAGAGTATTCCCAAGTCAATGATCATCAAAAATAACAGGTCATTGGAATAACATTTTATTATAGAGATGCACTTTCTTGAGTTATTTCACAACATGCATTATTCTTGCACAAGGTACGATGTTCGGCATAGTCACTTAAGTTACAATAATGAACAATGTAAGACTTGTGGAGTTGTCCATTGTCCACCGTGGTTGATTCATGCATCACAGTGATGGGATCAATCTTGGTCCAGGCCCATGCAGCTTCACAGGAATCATAATTTAAATACAGTGTATGCACATAAAGTCGATAGTGTAGTTCAAAGCAATAATGAAGAAGAATCTCGACCACATCTGACAGCGCACAGTGGTACCCATACTGTACCTTGGCAGCTTGCGTTTCTGTGAGTGCTTTCCCTCGGCGTAAATGTAACAGGGCTCGACGGTACGCTTCTTTCCCTTCATACTGGGAATGATTCATCCAGTGACATCCGCGACGCATATGTTCCTTGTAGCCAAGTCTATACACTTCACTATCCCGCATACATGAGGTGAATATATTCCAATGAGAGTCAATGCGTTGAGACCATTCGGGGAGAGAAATACTATCCATGGTCACTTTTTCCAAGAGTTTTATGCTTTTCAACCAAGCTCTTTCCATCTCCGATAATCCATTCCCTACAATCAGTTCCGCGTCTCCATACTCGCGTGTCATTTCATGGACCCAGCAATTAAAACGGTGAATAATCACATTCTCTTCTGCACCACATTTCCCAATCACACGTGGGTTGAGACCATGAATAAATTGAGTCGCAAAAACATCACACCCCGATGTCTCATGTTTGATAAAGTCATGGAAGCGCGATGTAATGGTCACATATCCAGTCGGTTTATCGTCTCTGGGCGTATAATGACACCAAATGGCAGCGACTTCCTGCATGGGATCTCCTTCCGTATCAAATACGATGAAATTGCGCACCGGCTTCTTCTGCTCCACCCACCATTGTTGTACTTTAGGATGATCAAATGTAATGGTATAAGAACCTTGCATGAGCTCGCCCAAATGCTGAATCCGACGCATCGTGAAATGAATCTCGTCTTGTGTGTCTCGACTTATATATCCGTCCCTAGGGTGGTGTACAACATGATTGGTTTAGCGATGATGACGTCTCCTTCGACGTTTTCCTCCTCCTGATATTTTATTCGCTATAGCACTTACGCCTGCGGCACCGGCTGCACCCGCTGCTCCCAACGCTGCAGCTTTCCCTGCGGCAATAAGTGCAGGGACGAGGGGGAGTAAAAATGGGAGGATGCCTCCTCTTTGTTTACGACTCCCGCGGTAGATTCCACCTTTTTGTCTTCGACTTCCACGGTAAATGCCCCCTTTCTGACGGCGACTTCCGCGATAAATACCTCCACGTTGCATGATTACCGTGATAGGCTAGATGTCCCTACTTAGTTCTTCATTAATAGTTTCCCTAACGTCTTCATCTTTCCCAACTTGTTCCTATTCAGATCATATGTCAAACGTTGCCATTCTTCCTTTATCATTTGATTATTGGATTTATACCGTGGTCGCCACGCTGCTGGCAACAACGTATTGCCCAAATGACGTCGAATCAATTCGCCTTTATGTCTCTGAAAAGCTTCACGCCCTCTACGATGCAGTTGAGATTTTATATACCGTTTCACATGTCTTACAGTTCCTCCTCTCTGACGTCGTTTACGGCGTGTCATGATTAATGTTTACGCTTCCCAATCATAACTTAGTCACAACAATAGGAGATTGATCACTACATTTATTCATCATCCAAATCTACATTATACGTGAACCAATTCAATTGGTTCTTAAAAACAATGGGATTCAGAGGTCTCCCTCGTTTCTTACTAAAGTCAAATGAATATTTGCGTGGGTCTCGATTTCTATTCTCTGGTCGAAGCGAGGCTTGGGGGACACTGTTCACTTCCTTGGGTGGATTCGGTTGACTCTCATATATCCGTTTCAACTTTTCGCGCTGATTTTTCCATATTTTCTTGGCCATATGCTCCTTATGCAGCGAGATAAATTGACGGACCTTCTCTTCCTCCACGTCACGATGTAGCATCTCACCACAGACACACATATAGACAAAGTTGTCGATTGCCTCATTCGTCTTGCTCCACGACGGATTCCATCCACACACCTCCTTATGTTTTTTGCAAACATGTTCCCATAAGAAGAATGCTTGGTACATGTTATGACACCAGGGACAGCGTGCCAACTTCACTTTTGACAAGTCGTACAGATATGAATTCGTACTCTCCGGCTCCACTGGGCGATTCGGGTCCAAGGGTTCGGTGGGCATATACATGCTCAAATAGGGACATAAATGTTCATTCCATTCATTCTCCTCCTCCTGAATCTTCTCATCACAGTACCTGCACCGACCCACACATGGATGTTTATGGTAAGCTTCCATATTATAGTCTTGTTTGCAAAGCAGGCAGGTGAACTCACTCTCCTTGTCGCCCCAATAACCTCTATCCAGTGAGCACTGATGATCGGTAGTCCACCATTTCCCACAACGATCGCAATACTCCTTCCCTATCTCCTTGCGTCCATGACGGATGCATTGTGAAAACAGTCGGAAGCGTTTATTGCAAAACTCGCACTCATAATAGGGTTGAGGGCGGGGACGGACTGTGGTTCGCCTCTTCTTTGTTGGTGGCTCCATTATATCGTGGTTCAGATCATGTATCTTACGTAAACAATGAACCAAACCCAATGTCAATCTGCATACACAAGATTCCTCCAAAATAATGACACTCCAGTTGAGAACGTAACTTCTTCTGCAACGAATCGATCAGTTCTTCCACGTCCCAATCGTCACCAATGTTCAAATAGCGATAGGACACGTCCAGTGCACCTTTGGGGAACTTTGCAGATGTTCGAATATCAAACAAGAAGCGTGGTCCATACAGTATTACATTCAGCAACTGAATACGAAGCTCTGCAATAATCTTCTCTAACGACACACTCTTCTCCTTTGTCGGAATAATATACAGTGTATTACAGTCTCGTTCCACAATAAAGTCTTTCGATGAATAAGGTGTATAGGATATCTCCTCCTTGGGATGACGTGTCGCAGCCAGAGGGCGTAACGTTGCTGTTGTCGGCATAGGATGAGAATGAATTTCTCTGACAGCGCTTTCCTTATATACCCTGCGGTGACTCATCACACGTGCTCGGCGCCGCGTGCTCCGATTGGTGCTCCGTGCTCAACCCCCAAGTGCGCCGATGCGTGCTCTGATGCGTGGGCGTGTGCTCTGTTTCCTGTCTTCTTCGCTACTGATGCGTGGGCGTGTGCTCCGATGAAAGAGCAGGGCATGTACTTTAGTGCAAATGCGCCGGGAAGGGGCTAGACTCTCCTACTACCATCCAACAAGCAATTAAAGAAGTTAATCCTCAATTCATGTCATCATCTCCAAAAAATATCCGTAGACACAAAGCAGATGATAGCAAAACGACATGCCATATTGAGACAATGCACTGCAAGCCTCATCGAGCGCGCTGAGTTGAACAAAGTTATAAAAAGCTGTTAAGCATGACAAGTTAAAGGGAAAGGAACAAATTATAAAGGAAATCATCGATAACAACCGTATCCTCAAAAGCGCAAACGTGCTTTGTTCGAACTTCGAAGGGACACAATTAATGACCTCATTGAAAGACGGCAGTGGTTGAAACTATTAGTGCGGTGCTGTGCAGATTTTTAGAGGGGATAAAATATTTTTGCTCGAAGCTTTTTTCTTGAGGGCCGCCACCTTCAACCTACGTCAGCATCAAATTGGACTTTGACAAATGGACATACCCGCAAACCGTCACGAAAGCGAATTGACTATTGCTTCTGAGCAATAATTCAATGTGCGGCAAGGCCCCAGAACATATGCAAATGCGACCGAAGGATGCTAAAATTTGGAGGAAAACATATAAGGCAGGCCCTGATGAGGTTGGTTTCTCTCTGCCTTGAAACAATAAACGAATACCGAAAAAGTGGAAGAATGCAAAGATGATACTTAAAGTATGCAAGAAACGCGACCAAAGTGAAATAAATAACTACAGCAGCCAATCTGTATACTATCTGTTGTTAAAAGGCATTTTTCCTACGTCTACTCAATTGGATAGCATATAGATTGGATGCTCAACAACAGTGGAACAAGCTGGTACCCTTTCTGTATTCTCTACTACGACCACATACATGCTCTGATCCGTTGAAAGAGAAGACGTTTACGAATCCCCCACCATATATACCATATACTTGGCCTTTCATTGATTTGAAAAGATTTTGATTCAGTGCACACTAAAAAAGCATAATAGTATGTGTTAATTTGCCCAAGATCAAGCTGTAGTAGATCCCAGATATTTGATTCCTTCCTGATTAGGCCTATAGAATGTTGGCACCAGTGCTCAAGTTTCCCTGCTGGAAAAGGAGACTGAATTTCAGATTCAATGAGAGGGTTTCAAAACAATATGTCAAATTTCTTCTACTCCTTTTCAGTCCTTGAAGAAGTATTTCAAAACCCCCGGATTGCTTTCAAAAAGGTATCAGTGTTCGATGGTAAGCTCATGAATCTCTTGAGCTTTGACAACGTCGTGTTGATTCATCATAATCCAATGATCTCCAAAGGTTTGTGTGAAAGGACGCTGCCTGACCGGAAAGGTATAGAAGTAGGAATAAGAATTTGCATCAAACAAAAACCAAGGTATTTGCCAGGAAGGGAATCCAATCAATCACCTAGGAAATCATAATAGTTGTGCAACCAAGTCGATGGCCCAGGTTTTTTTTTTATGTGCAAGCATGAGCACACCTTGAGCAGTTTGAAACTATTGTAGTAGGAAAAGAGGTAAATTAAAAGCGTAGCAGAAAGTGGAGTGCGATGTTCACAGAATCATGACAATTAACTCACCGCTTCAGGAATACAGTATATGGACTAATTGCTGGAAAATTGAAATTTGTCAACGGGATTGAATGATTGCATCAAAGTTTTGTTGAACTTACTCGTACTATAACTAGTATGCACATTTGAGGGATCTGTTCGCCACACATCAGTGCGCGCAATTATTTTTGTCGGATGTCCAAGGGTGATGTGGTGCGTTGCTCTGCATTTAGGCAGCAGAACTGCTGATAGTGTGCAACAATGTAACGAGCGAACAGATGGCAATTTACCTTGAGATATAATGCACGCATGTACATCACTGAAGCCGAGGGGGCAGAAGATTATTAAGAAGGCTGTTTTCGTTGGAATTTGTCGCAAAAAAATTGCGAAATTCTATGAACCCTCAGACGGCCGAGGTCTGCGGCGGCGGAAGGGTAGGCCTGCAAAACCTCATCCTCAAATAATTCACCGTTTTATTCCATCTGGTCATTCTAAAGTATATATAGTTTCAAGTGTGGCTTAAAGGAGGCGTTATCTCGCATCTTAATTTGGAAATAAGATCGCTGGCGAAAGGATTTTCCTTTCGCATAAAGGAAAAGCATCTCGCATTGTCGATCAATGAAAACTGCGCCGCGGAAGACCACCGCTTGCCCGTTTACAACCATTGCTGGCAACGAATCAAGGTACAGCGATTTATTGGATTGTCATCTGAAAACAATCTGAATTAGTTGATATTTAAAGTTGAAGCGATGCTGACGGAGACATGTACTGACCATGTGGCACCCGAAAATTGTTTTATTTGCGCTGTAAGGACAGTTTTTAGCTTAGATAATCTTAAAATATTTGGACGGAATGAAGGGAGGAGGTGGATAAATCGAGCAGATTATTCTAACTAACAACTTGTTTCTGTTGCTGCAAATGCAGGTGCGGTTTGCGGGAACTATTACGCAGACTAACAAATTACGTAGCGTTCAGTGTTTGTTACTCTCAAATTTATTTGTCATCTGTACGCACATGTGCATGTTTAGCTCCTTCTCAGTGCTGTGTTAATTGTACAATGTACACGCTATCTGTACGCTTGACCTAAAGCATTTCCATCTTGAGAGCTGCATATGTGTCGAATTGAAAAGAAACGTTTTAGATCTTTCTTCTTTGATATCAAGTGATCTCAAAAATTAAATTTTAATCCATTCACAGAATTAAATATTTTGTTTATCTAATTCTGTGAATCCATTGGTCTGAGATGTTCAAATTTTCACTTTCTGATGTGAAGATAAATAGGATAAAACTCATTAGCTCTTAGCATAGACTTATCTATGTGGTTCTGAACTGGAAGCGAAAAAATATGCCCGTGCGTTCGATACCAAAGTTGGGGTAGAGAGAAAGGCAGTCACAGGCAGCGTTCTCTGTGGGAAGCTCACAGATCATTGTCCTAACCGGACCTAACAAAACAAACATGACAGATCGGCGATACAGCCAGTGTCATCGAAGCCATGTGACGTGTTGTCCATGGCATCCTCTGTTGACCAGACAAACGAAGATGAATCGATCGCTGTTGCTGCGTGAATCATCAACTAAACGCAACTGTCTGTAAGTAAAGTGCCAATGCATTAGCTGTGTGAGCCTGGTGTCAATCACAGATAACTCGATTGGTATCAGCATCCTACGTTGTCTTCCTATGCCCAAACTAATGTTCTTGTGCTCTACAATAGACTGATGGTCTTTGCTTGTTGTGTCCCCGCATGTACGACTGGCTATGATGGGAAAATTCCTGATGGCGTCTCGCTTCACAAATTTCCTGCCAACTAAGAAATGTGTGATGGATTAATAAAATTCATCGCGATAAAATTTTGCCTACAAGGTTTAACAAAGTGCGCTCCTTGCATTTTGTTGAATCTGATTTTCAAAGTGACAGAAAGGACAGAAATCTCATGCGTCATCAAAGTCAAGGTAATCTTGCAAGAAAAAAATTGAAAGACAATGCTTTTCCATCGGTATTCCCGAATTTTCCCAGTTGTTTATCAGCACCGCCAGCAGTTTGAGAAATACAGAACGCGCGACATCCTCTGCTCGTCAAGAAGCTGATGCAAATGGAAATTCAGGAGAAACAATTCTTAGAGGAAACTGTTATTAGAACTTTGAACTATCGACAAAATTTCACGCTGACAGCAGTACTTCACAAGCAGCAGGATTCAAATTATATTCAGAGAGAGGAATACTTAATTTTTACAATACCTTCCGACGATATGCCTGTGCTATCAAGCATCAAGGTATATTCTGTAATCTTAACTTTATTGCGTCACATATGGGAAAGAAATCCAATTCTTATTCGTCCATGATGCAATTTTCAAAGCAAATTTCAAGGTAGGCCTACACTGAGACTCTCAATGTGATTTTGACTGTAGAGTCTCTTACATTATATCCACTCAATTATTCGGATGTTGATGTTGAAGAGTCGGAAATACAAATGATATGCTTTGTCGGTGGGATTATTGCTCATAATTTCAAGAAGGCTTAGAAAAGAATGTTGTATCGAGTCAGTTAATTTCAAGTAGCCTACTTCACATTTTCAAATTGATGATGAATTTGTGAACTCATCGGAGCTTGCTGAATTGTCTAGTCGAGGAAATTTAGCTGCTCATTTTGTACCTTGTTAAAGCGCAATCATTTCCAAAGTTCTTTTATGCTACCATGCGCTAGCCTTTTCCGAGATTGTTGCTCATCATCTCAAGGAAGGGAATGGGATATCATGAAATGAACTTGCCAATGTAGCAATAAGGTAATAAGCGTTACATACACTTTGCGTATAGTTTTTTCAATACGCTAACGAAGAATGCTGTCAAAAGCTATGTGAAATGAAATTAATCTTCAGTTCAATAAGCCCGAAGCTGAGATCTGACAGGTAATAGGCCTAGCTTGTGCTATTGATATGATTTGCTTTATCGGTAAATATAGAAATTCAAAGAAGTCCAATAGCCAATCTGAATTGTTTTGTCACTACCGCAGGTGCAATGAAAGAAATTTAACGCGAAACAGTTATTAATGATAATTTTGACCACGAAAATGCTTAATTTTAAGTACTTTTCTAACCATTTTGAAAAGAAGCTGTACCACTTTATTTAGTTAGAGACACCCTGTTAATAATGATATTTTGTTGACAATGATCAAAATAACCGATTTGTGTAATGCAACCGTTTTTATGAAACTGATATCATGTATTTTCAACACGTTGATTTTAAAAGTCAATTTTTCAAGGAGCCAAAATTTCGTATTTTTTATCTAGTTCTGCAACTAAAGCCGTCATAGTCCGGGAGCTAGCGTGAAGTTATGCAGGGAACGAGGTAGTACATAAAACTTTCACATAGCATAGTACACCTCTAACCTACTGCAATAACACTTCGCGTCTGCGGGATTCAGATCTTTTGCTTTTAAGAAATGAGAGGATAAACAAAATCCTATGTATTTCACAATGGTAACCAATTGTGCACATTTTTCTGTGTTTGACTCCATTTTTTCGAAATTTTTGTTCATACCAAAGTTACACAAATTGGTATTTTGTTGTGAACGGGTTATTATAGAAATCATTCTAGCAGATCATGATCTTTCAATTATGATCATCTATTCAGTGCCAGAGGATGAACGTTAAAGTGTACAAACAGACACTTTTCCGTTTTAAAAGTATATCAACAATTTTCCTGAAATTTTATGTTAAAATTTGCTAGAATTACACCAACGAAAAGTGGCTGTTTGTAATTACTTTACTTCATCCTCTGTCACTGATTGATAAACTCATTTGATAAGATTCATGATCTGTAGATGATTTTATAATAACCACGTTCAACAAAATACTCAACTTGTACATTTTTTATGCATGCAAAAAACTCGAAACAAGCCATGGAGATCAACACCTTAAATGTCACAATTATTACCATTGGAAAGTCATTTGGATTTTTGTTATCCTCTCTTATTTCTTAAAAGTAAATGATCTGATCGGCAGACGGCGAAGTTTTTGAGTAGGTTAAGAGGTTGGTACTATGCTATGTCGAAAGTTTTATGTACTACCTCGTTCCTGCACAACTTCACG
>CAJQUW010015478.1:0-86708 GCA_907163375.1 Prostheceraeus crozeri | reverse complement strand
CTGTATGGTGTGTTTCAAGGCAATCGGAGAGAAAAAATTTTCAACATTTTTCGAAAAAACGACAGAGTTAGAATTTGGGACGTTTTGGTGTGTAGCGCCAAAACGAACCATCGGATGAGAAATCGGAGGCCAGATTCGGATTCAGCGTGGAATTCTTCATCGGTATGGTGAATTTGAACGCAATCGGAGAGAAAAATTTTCGCTGACGTCCCCCCCCTCTGCACCGACCTTCCAACTTTGCTTCTAGTGGATTGTTTTTGTCGTGCTATAGCTCGTTTGAAAGCTAAGAGTGAGACAAATTCAGTGAAACAAACGGCTTGTTCATATCTGTCTTCGTTTAGATGTGAGACGCCATTTAAGATTTTGGGAGATTGGCAAAAAACGACAGAGTTAGAATTTGGGACGTTTTGGGCTGTAGCGCCAAAACGAAGCATCGGATGAGAAAACGGAGGCCAGATTCGGATTCAGCGTGAAATTCTCTATCTGTATGGTGTGTTTCAAGGCAATCGGAGAGAAAAAATTTTCAACATTTTTCGAAAAAACGACAGAGTTAGAATTTGGGACGTTTTGGTGTGTAGCGCCAAAACGAACCATCGGATGAGAAAACGGAGGCCAGATTCGGATTCAGCGTGAAATTCTGCATCGGTATGGTGAATTTGAACGCAATCGGAAAGAAAAATTTTCGCTGACGTCCCCCCCCTCTGCACCGACCTTCCAACTTTGCTTCTAGTGGATGGATTTTGTCGTGCCATAGCTCGTTTGAAAGCTAAGAGTGAGACAAATTCAGTGAAACAAACGGCTTGTTCATATCTGTCTTCGTTTAGATGTGAGACGCCATTTAAGATTTTGGAGATTGATGAAAAAACGACAGAGTTAGAATTTGGGACGTTTTGGGCTGTAACTTCAAAACGAAGCATCGGATTGGAAAACGGATTTCAGATTCGGATTCAGCGTCAAATTCTCTATCTGTATGGTGTGTTTCAAGGCAATCGGAGAGAAAAAATTTTCAACATTTTTCGAAAAAACGACAGAGTTAGAATTTGGGACGTTTTGGTGTGTAGCGCCAAAACGAACCATCGGATGAGAAAACGGAGGCCAGATTCGGATTCAGCGTGAAATTCTGCATCGGTATGGTGAATTTGAACGCAATCGGAGAGAAAAATTTTCGCTGACGTCCCCCCCCTCTGCACCGACCTTCCAACTTTGCTTCTAGTGGACGGATTTTGTCGTGCCATAGCTCGTTTGAAAGCTAAGAGTGAGACAAATTCAGTGAAACAAACGGCTTGTTCATATCTGTCTTCGTTTAGATGTGAGACGCCATTTAAGATTTTGGGAGATTGATGAAAAAACAACAGAGTTAGAATTTTGGACGTTTTGGGCTGTAGCGCCAAAACGAAGCATCGGATGGAAAACGGAGGCCAGATTCGGATTCAGCGTCAAATTCTCTATCTGTATGGTGTGTTTCAAGGCAATCGGAGAGAAAAAATTTTCAACATTTTTCGAAAAAACGACAGAGTTAGAATTTGGGACGTTTTGGTGTGTAGCGCCAAAACGAACCATCGGATGAGAAAACGGAGGCCAGATTCGGATTCAGCGTGAAATTCTGCATCGGTATGGTGAATTTGAACGCAATCGGACAGAAAAATTTTCGCTGACGTCCCCCCCCTCTGCACCGACCTTCCAACTTTGCTTCTAGTGGATTGTTTTTGTCGTGCTATAGCTCGTTTGAAAGCTAAGAGTGAGACAAATTCAGTGAAACAAACGGCTTGTTCATATCTGTCTTCCTTTAGATGTGAGACGCCATTTAAGATTTTGGGACATTGGCGAAAAACGACAGAGTTAGAATTTGGGACGTTTTGGGCTGTAGCTTCAAAACGAAGCATCGGATTGGAAAACGGATTTCAGATTTGGAATCAGCGTGAAATTCTCTATCTGTATGGTGAGTTTCAAGGCAATCGGAGAGAAAAAAATTTTCAACATTTTTCGAAAAAACGACAGAGTTAGAATTTGGGACGTTTTGGTGTGTAGCGCCAAAACGAACCATCGGATGAGAAAACGGAGGCCAGATTCGGATTCAGCGTGAAATTCTGCATCGGTATGGTGAATTTGAACGCAATCGGAGAGAAAAATTTTCGCTGACGTCCCCCCCTCTGCACCGACCTTCCAACTTTGCTTCTAGTGGATGGTTTTTGTCGTGCCATAGCTCGTTTGAAAGCTAAGAGTGAGACAAATTCAGTGAAACAAACGGCTTGTTCATATCTGTCTTCGTTTAGATGTGAGACGCCATTTAATATTTCGGAGATTGATGAAAAAACGACAGAGTTAGAATTTGGGACGTTGTGGGCTGTAGCGCCAAAACGAAGCATCGGATGGGAAAACGGAGGCCAGATTCGGAATCAGCGTGAAATTCTCTATCTGTATGGTGTGTTTCAAGGCAATCGGAGAGAAAAAATTTTCAACATTTTTCGAAAAAACGACAGAGTTAGAATTTGGGACGTTTTGGTGTGTAGCGCCAAAACGAACCATCGGATGAGAAATCGGAGGCCAGATTCGGATTCAGCGTGGAATTCTTCATCGGTATGGTGAATTTGAACGCAATCGGAGAGAAAAATTTTCGCTGACGTCCCCCCCCTCTGCACCGACCTTCCAACTTTGCTTCTAGTGGATTGTTTTTGTCGTGCAATAGCTCGTTTGAAAGCTAAGAGTGAGACAAATTCAGTGAAACAAACGGCTTGTTCATATCTGTCTTCGTTTAGATGTGAGACGCCATTTAAGATTTTGGAGATTGATGAAAAAACGACAGAGTTAGAATTTTGGACGTTTTGGGCTGTAGCGCCAAAACGAAGCATCCGATGGGAAAACGGAGGCCAGATTCGGATTCAGCGTCAAATTCTCTATCTGTATGGTGTGTTTCAAGGCAATCGGAGAGAAAAAATTTTCAACATTTTTCGAAAAACGACAGAGTTAGAATTTGGGACGTTTTGGTGTGTAGCGCCAAAACGAACCATCGGATGAGAAAACGGAGGCCAGATTCGGATTCAGCGTGAAATTCTGCATCGGTATGGTGAATTTGAACGCAATCGGAGAGAAAAATTTTCGCTGACGTCCCCCCCCTCTGCACCGACCTTCCAACTTTGCTTCTAGTGGATTGTTTTTGTCGTGCCATAGCTCGTTTGAAAGCTAAGAGTGAGACAAATTCAGTGAAAGAAACGGCTTGTTCATATCTGTCTTCGTTTAGATGTGAGACGCCATTTAAGATTTTGGGACATTGGCGAAAAACGACAGAGTTAGAATTTGGGACGTTTTGGGCTGTAGCGCCAAAACGAAGCATCGGATGGGAAAACGGAGGCCAGATTCGGATTCAGCGTCAAATTCTCTATCTGTATGGTGTGTTTCAAGGCAATCGGAGAGAAAAAATTTTCAACATTTTTCGAAAAAACGACAGAGTTAGAATTTGGGACGTTTTGGTGTGTAGCGCCAAAACGAACCATCGGATGAGAAAACGGAGGCCAGATTCGGATTCAGCGTGAAATTCTGCATCGGTATGGTGAATTTGAACGCAATCGGAGAGAAAAATTTTCGCTGACGTCCCCCCCCCTCTGCACCGACCTTCCAACTTTGCTTCTAGTGGATTGTTTTTGTCGTGCTATAGCTCGTTTGAAAGCTAAGAGTGAGACAAATTCAGTGAAACAAACGGCTTGTTCATATCTGTCTTCGTTTAGATGTGAGACGCCATTTAAGATTTTGGAGATTGATGAAAAAACGACAGAGTTAGAATTTTGGACGTTTTGGGCTGTAGCGCCAAAACGAAGCATCCGATGGGAAAACGGAGGCCAGATTCGGATTCAGCGTCAAATTCTCTATCTGTATGGTGTGTTTCAAGGCAATCGGAGAGAAAAAATTTTCAACATTTTTCGAAAAAACGACAGAGTTAGAATTTTGGACGTTTTGGTGTGTAGCGCCAAAACGAACCATCGGATGAGAAAACGGAGGCCAGATTCGGATTCAGCGTGAAATTCTGCATCGGTATGGTGAATTTGAACGCAATCGGAGAGAAAAATTTTCGCTGACGTCCCCCCCCTCTGCACCGACCTTCCAACTTTGCTTCTAGTGGACGGTTTTTGTCGTGCAATAGCTCGTTTGAAAGCTAAGAGTGAGACAAATTCACTGAAAGAAACGGCTTGTTCATATCTGTCTTCGTTTAGATGTGAGACGCCATTTAAGATTTTGGGACATTGGCGAAAAACGACAGAGTTAGAATTTTGGATGTTTTGGGCTGTAGCGCCAAAACGAAGCATCGGATGGGAAAACGGAGGCCAGATTCGGATTCAGCGTCAAATTCTCTATCTGTATGGTGTGTTTCAAGGCAATCGGAGAGAAAAAATTTTCAACATTTTTCGAAAAAACGACAGAGTTAGAATTTGGGACGTTTTGGTGTGTAGCGCCAAAACGAACCATCGGATGAGAAAACGGAGGCCAGATTCGGATTCAGCGTGAAATTCTGCATCGGTATGGTGAATTTGAACGCAATCGGAGAGAAAAATTTTCGCTGACGTCCCCCCCCTCTGCACCGACCTTCCAACTTTGCTTCTAGTGGACGGATTTTGTCGTGCTATAGCTCGTTTGAAAGCTAAGAGTGAGACAAATTCAGTGAAACAAACGGCTTGTTCATATCTGTCTTCGTTTAGATGTGAGACGCCATTTAAGATTTTGGAGATTGATGAAAAAACGACAGAGTTAGAATTTTGGACGTTTTGGGCTGTAGCGCCAAAACGAAGCATCGGATGGGAAAACGGAGGCCAGATTCGGATTCAGCGTCAAATTCTCTATCTGTATGGTGTGTTTCAAGGCAATCGGAGAGAAAAAATTTTCAACATTTTTCGAAAAAACGACAGAGTTAGAATTTGGGTCGTTTTGGTGTGTAGCGCCAAAACGAACCATCGGATGAGAAAACGGAGGCCAGATTCGGATTCAGCGTGAAATTCTGCATCTGTATGGTGAATTTGAACGCAATCGGAGAGAAAAAATTTCGCTGACGTCCCCCAACCTCTGCACCGACCTTCCAACTTTGCTTCTAGTGGACGGATTTTGTCGTGCCATAGCTCGTTTGAAAGCTAAGAGTGAGACAAATTCACTGAAAGAATCGGCTTGTTCATATCTGTCTTAGTTTAGATGTGAGACGCCATTTAAGATTTTGGGACATTGGCGAAAAACGACAGAGTTAGAATTTGGGACGTTTTGGGCTGTAGCGCCAAAACGAAGCATCCGATGGGAAAACGGAGGCCAGATTCGGATTCAGCGTCAAATTCTCTATCTGTATGGTGTGTTTCAAGGCAATCGGAGAGAAAAAATTTTCAACATTTTTCGAAAAAACGACAGAGTTAGAATTTGGGACGTTTTGGTGTGTAGCGCCAAAACGAACCATCGGATGAGAAAACGGAGGCCAGATTCGGATTCAGCGTGAAATTCTGCATCGGTATGGTGAATTTGAACGCAATCGGAGAGAAAAATTTTCGCTGACGTCCCCCCCTCTGCACCGACCTTCCAACTTTGCTTCTAGTGGATGGTTTTTGTCGTGCCATAGCTCGTTTGAAAGCTAAGAGTGAGACAAATTCAGTGAAACAAACGGCTTGTTCATATCTGTCTTCGTTTAGATGTGAGACGCCATTTAAGATTTTGGAGATTGATGAAAAAACGACAGAGTTAGAATTTTGGACGTTTTGGGCTGTAGCGCCAAAACGAAGCATCCGATGAGAAAACGGAGGCCAGATTCGGATTCAGCGTCAAATTCTCTATCTGTATGGTGTGTTTCAAGGCAATCGGAGAGAAAAAATTTTCAACATTTTTCGAAAAAACGACAGAGTTAGAATTTGGGACGTTTTGGTGTGTAGCGCCAAAACGAACCATCGGATGAGAAAACGGAGGCCAGATTCGGATTCAGCGTGAAATTCTGCATCTGTATGGTGAATTTGAACGCAATCGGAGAGAAAAATTTTCGCTGACGTCCCCCCCCTCTGCACCGACCTTCCAACTTTGCTTCTAGTGGATGGTTTTTGTCGTGCAATAGCTCGTTTGAAAGCTAAGAGTGAGACAAATTCAGTGAAACAAACGGCTTGTTCATATCTGTCTTCGTTTAGATGTGAGACGCCATTTAAGATTTTGGAGATTGATGAAAAAACGACAGAGTTAGAATTTTGGATGTTTTGGGCTGTAGCGCCAAAACGAAGCATCGGATGGGAAAACGGAGGCCAGATTCGGATTCAGCGTCAAATTCTCTATCTGTATGGTGTGTTTCAAGGCAATCGGAGAGAAAAAATTTTCAACATTTTTCGAAAAAAACGACAGAGTTAGAATTTGGGACGTTTTGGTGTGTAGCGCCAAAACGAACCATCGGATGAGAAAACGGAGGCCAGATTCGGATTCAGCGTGAAATTCTGCATCGGTATGGTGAATTTGAACGCAATCGGAGAGAAAAATTTTCGCTGACGTCCCCCCCCTCTGCACCGACCTTCCAACTTTGCTTCTAGTGGATGGATTTTGTCGTGCAATAGCTCGTTTGAAAGCTAAGAGTGAGACAAATTCAGTGAAACAAACGGCTTGTTCATATCTGTCTTCCTTTAGATGTGAGACGCCATTTAAGATTTTGGAGATTGATGAAAAAAAGACAGAGTTAGAATTTTGGACGTTTTGGGCTGTAGCGCCAAAACGAAGCATCGGATGGGAAAACGGAGGCCAGATTCGGATTCAGCGTCAAATTCTCTATCTGTATGGTGTGTTTCAAGGCAATCGGAGAGAAAAAATTTTCAACATTTTTCGAAAAAACGACAGAGTTAGAATTTGGGTCGTTTTGGTGTGTAGCGCCAAAACGAACCATCGGATGAGAAAACGGAGGCCAGATTCGGATTCAGCGTGAAATTCTGCATCGGTATGGTGAATTTGAACGCAATCGGAGAGAAAAATTTTCGCTGACGTCCCCCCCCTCTGCACCGACCTTCCAACTTTGCTTCTAGTGGATGGATTTTGTCGTGCAATAGCTCGTTTGAAAGCTAAGAGTGAGACAAATTCAGTGAAACAAACGGCTTGTTCATATCTGTCTTCGTTTAGATGTGAGACGCCATTTAAGATTTTGGAGATTGATGAAAAAACGACAGAGTTAGAATTTTGGACGTTTTGGGCTGTAGCGCCAAAACGAAGCATCGGATGGGAAAACGGAGGCCAGATTCGGATTCAGCGTCAAATTCTCTATCTGTATGGTGTGTTTCAAGGCAATCGGAGAGAAAAAATTTTCAACATTTTTCGAAAAAACGACAGAGTTAGAATTTGGGACGTTTTGGTGTGTAGCGCCAAAACGAACCATCGGATGAGAAAACGGAGGCCAGATTCGGATTCAGCGTGAAATTCTGCATCGGTATGGTGAATTTGAACGCAATCGGAGAGAAAAATTTTCGCTGACGTCCCCCCCCTCTGCACCGACCTTCCAACTTTGCTTCTAGTGGATGGTTTTTGTCGTGCAATAGCTCGTTTGAAAGCTAAGAGTGAGACAAATTCAGTGAAACAAACGGCTTGTTCATATCTGTCTTCGTTTAGATGTGAGACGCCATTTAAGATTTTGGAGATTGATGAAAAAACAACAGAGTTAGAATTTTGGACGTTTTGGGCTGTAGCGCCAAAACGAAGCATCGGATGGGAAAACGGAGGCCAGATTCGGATTCAGCGTCAAATTCTCTATCTGTATGGTGTGTTTCAAGGCAATCGGAGAGAAAAAATTTTCAACATTTTTCGAAAAAACGACAGAGTTAGAATTTTGGTCGTTTTGGGCTGTAGCGCCAAAACGAACCATCGGATGAGAAAACGGAGGCCAGATTCGGATTCAGCGTGAAATTCTGCATCGGTATGGTGAATTTGAACGCAATCGGAGAGAAAAATTTTCGCTGACGTCCCCCCCCTCTGCACCGACCTTCCAACTTTGCTTCTAGTGGATGGATTTTGTCGTGCAATAGCTCGTTTGAAAGCTAAGAGTGAGACAAATTCAGTGAAACAAACGGCTTGTTCATATCTGTCTTCGTTTAGATGTGAGACGCCATTTAAGATTTTGGAGATTGATGAAAAAACGACAGAGTTAGAATTTTGGATGTTTTGGGCTGTAGCGCCAAAACGAAGCATCCGATGGGAAAACGGAGGCCAGATTCGGATTCAGCGTCAAATTCTCTATCTGTATGGTGTGTTTCAAGGCAATCGGAGAGAAAAAATTTTCAACATTTTTCGAAAAAACGACAGAGTTAGAATTTGGGACGTTTTGGTGTGTAGCGCCAAAACGAACCATCGGATGAGAAAACGGAGGCCAGATTCGGATTCAGCGTGAAATTCTGCATCGGTATGGTGAATTTGAACGCAATCGGAGAGAAAAATTTTCGCTGACGTCCCCCCCCTCTGCACCGACCTTCCAACTTTGCTTCTAGTGGATGGTTTTTGTCGTGCCATAGCTCGTTTGAAAGCTAAGAGTGAGACAAATTCAGTGAAACAAACGGCTTGTTCATATCTGTCTTCGTTTAGATGTGAGACGCCATTTAAGATTTTGGAGATTGATGAAAAAACGACAGAGTTAGAATTTTGGACGTTTTGGGCTGTAGCGCCAAAACGAAGCATCGGATGGGAAAACGGAGGCCAGATTCGGATTCAGCGTCAAATTCTCTATCTGTATGGTGTGTTTCAAGGCAATCGGAGAGAAAAAATTTTCAACATTTTTCGAAAAAACGACAGAGTTAGAATTTTGGTCGTTTTGGGCTGTAGCGCCAAAACGAACCATCGGATGAGAAAACGGAGACCAGATTCGGATTCAGCGTGAAATTCTGCATCGGTATGGTGAATTTGAACGCAATCGGACAGAAAAATTTTCGCTGACGTCCCCCCCCTCTGCACCGACCTTCCAACTTTGCTTCTAGTGGATGGATTTTGTCGTGCAATAGCTCGTTTGAAAGCTAAGAGTGAGACAAATTCAGTGAAACAAACGGCTTGTTCATATCTGTCTTCGTTTAGATGTGAGACGCCATTTAAGATTTTGGAGATTGATGAAAAAACAACAGAGTTAGAATTTTGGACGTTTTGGGCTGTAGCGCCAAAACGAAGCATCCGATGGGAAAACGGAGGCCAGATTCGGATTCAGCGTCAAATTCTCTATCTGTATGGTGTGTTTCAAGGCAATCGGAGAGAAAAAATTTTCAACATTTTTCGAAAAAACGACAGAGTTAGAATTTGGGACGTTTTGGTGTGTAGCGCCAAAACGAACCATCGGATGAGAAAACGGAGGCCAGATTCGGATTCAGCGTGAAATTCTGCATCTGTATGGTGAATTTGAACGCAATCGGAGAGAAAAATTTTCGCTGACGTCCCCCCCCTCCGCACCGACCTTCCAACTTTGCTTCTAGTGGATGGTTTTTGTCGTGCTATACCTCGTTTGAAAGCTAAGAGTGAGACAAATTCAGTGAAACAAACGGCTTGTTCATATCTGTCTTCGTTTAGATGTGAGACGCCATTTAAGATTTTGGGGATTGATGAAAAAACGACAGAGTTAGAATTTGGGACGTTTTCGTGTGTAGCGCCAAAACGAACCATCGGATGAGAAAACGGAGGCCAGATTCGGATTCAGCGTGAAATTCTGCATCGGTATGGTGAATTTGAACGCAATCGGAGAGAAAAATTTTCGCTGACGTCCCCCCCCTCTGCACCGACCTTCCAACTTTGCTTCTAGTGGATGGTTTTTGTCGTGCAATAGCTCGTTTGAAAGCTAAGAGTGAGACAAATTCAGTGAAACAAACGGCTTGTTCATATCTGTCTTCGTTTAGATGTGAGACGCCATTTAAGATTTTGGGACATTGGCGAAAAACGACAGAGTTAGAATTTGGGACGTTTTGGGCTGTAGCGCCAAAACGAAGCATCCGATGGGAAAACGGAGGCCAGATTCGGATTCAGCGTCAAATTCTCTATCTGTATGGTGTGTTTCAAGGCAATCGGAGAGAAAAAATTTTCAACATTTTTCGAAAAAACGACAGAGTTAGAATTTTGGACGTTTTGGTGTGTAGCGCCCAAACGAACCATCGGATGAGAAAACGGAGGCCAGATTCGGATTCAGCGTGAAATTCTGCATCGGTATGGTGAATTTGAACGCAATCGGAGAGAAAAATTTTCGCTGACGTCCCCCCCTCTGCACCGACCTTCCAACTTTGCTTCTAGTGCATGGATTTTGTCGTGCAATAGCTCGTTTGAAAGCTAAGAGTGAGACAAATTCAGTGAAACAAACGGCTTGTTCATATCTGTCTTCGTTTAGATGTGAGACGCCATTTAAGATTTTGGGACATTGGCGAAAAACGACAGAGTTAGAATTTGGGACGTTTTGGTGTGTAGCGCCAAAACGAAGCATCGGATGAGAAAACGGAGGCCAGATTCGGATTCAGCGTGAAATTCTGCATCGGTATGGTGAATTTGAACGCAATCGGAGAGAAAAATTTTCGCTGACGTCCCCCCCCCTCTGCACCGACCTTCCAACTTTGCTTCTAGTGGATGGATTTTGTCGTGCCATAGCTCGTTTGAAAGCTAAGAGTGAGACAAATTCAGTGAAACAAACGGCTTGTTCATATCTGTCTTCGTTTAGATGTGAGACGCCATTTAAGATTTTGGAGATTGATGAAAAAACGACAGAGTTAGAATTTTGGATGTTTTGGGCTGTAGCGCATAAACGAAGCATCCGATGGGAAAACGGAGGCCAGATTCGGATTCAGCGTCAAATTCTCTATCTGTATGGTGTGTTTCAAGGCAATCGGAGAGAAAAAATTTTCAACATTTTTCGAAAAAACGACAGAGTTAGAATTTGGGACGTTTTGGTGTGTAGCGCCAAAACGAACCATCGGATGGGAAAACGGAGGCCAGATTCGGATTCAGCGTGAAATTCTGCATCGGTATGGTGAATTTGAACGCAATCGGAGAGAAAAATTTTCGCTGACGTCCCCCCCCTCTGCACCGACCTTCCAACTTTGCTTCTAGTGGATGGATTTTGTCGTGCAATAGCTCGTTTGAAAGCTAAGAGTGAGACAAATTCAGTGAAACAAACGGCTTGTTCATATCTGTCTTCCTTTAGATGTGAGACGCCATTTAAGATTTTGGAGATTGATGAAAAAACAACAGAGTTAGAATTTTGGACGTTTTGGGCTGTAGCGCCAAAACGAAGCATCGGATGGGAAAACGGAGGCCAGATTCGGATTCAGCGTCAAATTCTCTATCTGTATGGTGTGTTTCAAGGCAATCGGAGAGAAAAAATTTTCAACATTTTTCGAAAAAACGACAGAGTTAGAATTTGTGTAGCGCCAAAACGAACCATCGGATGAGAAAACGGAGGCCAGATTCGGATTCAGCGTGAAATTCTGCATCTGTATGGTGAATTTGAACGCAATCGGAGAGAAAAATTTTCGCTGACGTCCCCCCCCTCTGCACCGACCTTCCAACTTTGCTTCTAGTGGATGGTTTTTGTCGTGCAATAGCTCGTTTGAAAGCTAAGAGTGAGACAAATTCAGTGAAACAAACGGCTTGTTCATATCTGTCTTCGTTTAGATGTGAGACGCCATTTAAGATTTTGGAGATTGATGAAAAAACGACAGAGTTAGAATTTGGGACGTTTTGGTGTGTAGCGCCAAAACGAAGCATCGGATGGGAAAACGGAGGCCAGATTCGGATTCAGCGTGAAATTCTGCATCTGTATGGTGAATTTGAACGCAATCGGAGAGAAAAATTTTCGCTGACGTCCCCCCCCTCTGCACCGACCTTCCAACTTTGCTTCTAGTGGATGGTTTTTGTCGTGCCATAGCTCGTTTGAAAGCTAAGAGTGAGACAAATTCGGTGAAACAAACGGCTTGTTCATATCTGTCTTCGTTTAGATGTGAGACGCCATTTAAGATTTTGGAGATTGATGAAAAAACGACAGAGTTAGAATTTGGGACGTTTTGGTGTGTAGCGCCAAAACGAAGCATCGGATGAGAAAACGGAGGCCAGATTCGGATTCAGCGTGAAATTCTGCATCGGTATGGTGAATTTGAACGCAATCGGAGAGAAAAATTTTCGCTGACGTCCCCCCCCTCTGCACCGACCTTCCAACTTTGCTTCTAGTGGATGGTTTTTGTCGTGCAATAGCTCGTTTGAAAGCTAAGAGTGAGACAAATTCACTGAAACAAACGGCTTGTTCATATCTGTCTTCGTTTAGATGTGAGACGCCATTTAAGATTTTGGGAGATTGGCGAAAAACGACAGAGTTAGAATTTTGGACGTTTTGGGCTGTAGCGCCAAAACGAAGCATCGGATGGGAAAACGGAGGCCAGATTCGGATTCAGCGTCAAATTCTCTATCTGTATGGTGTGTTTCAAGGCAATCGGAGAGAAAAAATTTTCAACATTTTTCGAAAAAACGACAGAGTTAGAATTTGGGACGTTTTGGTGTGTAGCGCCAAAACGAACCATCGGATGAGAAAACGGAGGCCAGATTCGGATTCAGCGTGAAATTCTGCATCGGTATGGTGAATTTGAACGCAATCGGAGAGAAAAATTTTCGCTGACGTCCCCCCCCTCTGCACCGACCTTCCAACTTTGCTTCTAGTGGATGGATTTTGTCGTGCAATAGCTCGTTTGAAAGCTAAGAGTGAGACAAATTCAGTGAAACAAACGGCTTGTTCATATCTGTCTTCGTTTAGATGTGAGACGCCATTTAAGATTTTGGAGATTGATGAAAAAACAACAGAGTTAGAATTTTGGACGTTTTGGGCTGTAGCGCCAAAACGAAGCATCGGATGGGAAAACGGAGGCCAGATTCGGATTCAGCGTCAAATTCTCTATCTGTATGGTGTGTTTCAAGGCAATCGGAGAGAAAAAATTTTCAACATTTTTCGAAAAAACGACAGAGTTAGAATTTGGGACGTTTTGGTGTGTAGCGCCAAAACGAAGCATCGGATGAGAAAACGGAGGCCAGATTCGGATTCAGCGTGAAATTCTGCATCGGTATGGTGAATTTGAACGCAATCGGAGAGAAAAATTTTCGCTGACGTCCCCCCCCCTCCGCACCGACCTTCCAACTTTGCTTCTAGTGCATGGATTTTGTCGTGCAATAGCTCGTTTGAAAGCTAAGAGTGAGACAAATTCAGTGAAACAAACGGCTTGTTCATATCTGTCTTCGTTTAGATGTGAGACGCCATTTAAGATTTTGGAGATTGATGAAAAAACGACAGAGTTAGAATTTGGGACGTTTTCGTGTGTAGCGCCAAAACGAACCATCGGATGAGAAAACGGAGGCCAGATTCGGATTCAGCGTGAAATTCTGCATCGGTATGGTGAATTTAAACGCAATCGGAGAGAAAAATTTTCGCTTAAGTTCCCCCCCTCTGCACCGACCTTCCAACTTTGCTTCTAGTGGATGGTTTTTGTCGTGCCATAGCTCGTTTGAAAGCTAAGAGTGAGACAAATTCGGTGAAACAAACGGCTCGTTCATATCTGTCTTCGTTTAGATGTGAGACGCCATTTAAGATTTTGGAGATTGATGAAAAAACGACAGAGTTAGAATTTTGGACGTTTTGGGCTGTAGCGCCAAAACGAAGCATCGGATGGGAAAACGGAGGCCAGATTCGGATTCAGCGTCAAATTCTCTATCTGTATGGTGTGTTTCAAGGCAATCGGAGAGAAAAAATTTTCAACATTTTTCGAAAAAACGACAGAGTTAGAATTTGGGACGTTTTGGTGTGTAGCGCCAAAACGAACCATCGGATGAGAAAACGGAGGCCAGATTCGGATTCAGCGTGAAATTCTGCATCGGTATGGTGAATTTGAACGCAATCGGAGAGAAAAATTTTCGCTGACGTCCCCCCCCTCTGCACCGACCTTCCAACTTTGCTTCTAGTGGACGGATTTTGTCGTGCCATAGCTCGTTTGAAAGCTAAGAGTGAGACAAATTCAGTGAAACAAACGGCTTGTTCATATCTGTCTTCGTTTAGATGTGAGACGCCATTTAAGATTTTGGAGATTGATGAAAAAACGACAGAGTTAGAATTTTGGACGTTTTGGGCTGTAGCGCCAAAACGAAGCATCGGATGGGAAAACGGAGGCCAGATTCGGATTCAGCGTGAAATTCTGCATCGGTATGGTGAATTTGAACGCAATCGGAGAGAAAAATTTTCGCTGACGTCCCCCCCCTCTGCACCGACCTTCCAACTTTGCTTCTAGTGGACGGATTTTGTCGTGCCATAGCTCGTTTGAAAGCTAAGAGTGAGACAAATTCAGTGAAACAAACGGCTTGTTCATATCTGTCTTCGTTTAGATGTGAGACGCCATTTAAGATTTTGGAGATTGATGAAAAAACGACAGAGTTAGAATTTTGGACGTTTTGGGCTGTAGCGCCAAAACGAAGCATCGGATGGGAAAACGGAGGCCAGATTCGGATTCAGCGTCAAATTCTCTATCTGTATGGTGTGTTTCAAGGCAATCGGAGAGAAAAAATTTTCAACATTTTTCGAAAAAACGACAGAGTTAGAATTTTGGACGTTTTGGGCTGTAGCGCCAAAACGAACCATCGGATGAGAAAACGGAGGCCAGATTCGGATTCAGCGTGAAATTCTGCATCGGTATGGTGAATTTGAACGCAATCGGAGAGAAAAATTTTCGCTGACGTCCCCCCCCTCTGCACCGACCTTCCAACTTTGCTTCTAGTGGATGGATTTTGTCGTGCAATAGCTCGTTTGAAAGCTAAGAGTGAGACAAATTCAGTGAAACAAACGGCTTGTTCATATCTGTCTTCGTTTAGATGTGAGACGCCATTTAAGATTTTGGAGATTGATGAAAAAAAGACAGAGTTAGAATTTTGGACGTTTTGGGCTGTAGCGCCAAAACGAAGCATCCGATGGGAAAACGGAGGCCAGATTCGGATTCAGCGTCAAATTCTCTATCTGTATGGTGTGTTTCAAGGCAATCGGAGAGAAAAAATTTTCAACATTTTTCGAAAAAACGACAGAGTTAGAATTTGGGACGTTTTGGTGTGTAGCGCCAAAACGAACCATCGGATGAGAAAACGGAGGCCAGATTCGGATTCAGCGTGAAATTCTGCATCGGTATGGTGAATTTGAACGCAATCGGAGAGAAAAATTTTCGCTGACGTCCCCCCCCTCCGCACCGACCTTCCAACTTTGCTTCTAGTGGACGGTTTTTGTCGTGCAATAGCTCGTTTGAAAGCTAAGAGTGAGACAAATTCAGTGAAACAAACGGCTTGTTCATATCTGTCTTCGTTTAGATGTGAGACGCCATTTAAGATTTTGGGGATTGATGAAAAAACGACAGAGTTAGAATTTGGGACGTTTTCGTGTGTAGCGCCAAAACGAAGCATCGGATGAGAAAACGGAGGCCAGATTCGGATTCAGCGTGAAATTCTGCATCGGTATGGTGAATTTGAACGCAATCGGAGAGAAAAATTTTCGCTGACGTCCCCCCCCTCTGCACCGACCTTCCAACTTTGCTTCTAGTGGATGGTTTTTGTCGTGCCATAGCTCGTTTGAAAGCTAAGAGTGAGACAAATTCGGTAAAGCAAACGGCTCGTTCATATCTGTCTTCGTTTAGATGTGAGACGCCATTTATGATTTTGGAGATTGATGAAAAAACGACAGAGTTAGAATTTTGGATGTTTTGGGCTGTAGCGCATAAACGAAGCATCCGATGGGAAAACGGAGGCCAGATTCGGATTCAGCGTCAAATTCTCTATCTGTATGGTGTGTTTCAAGGCAATCGGAGAGAAAAAATTTTCAACATTTTTCGAAAAAACGACAGAGTTAGAATTTGGGACGTTTTGGTGTGTAGCGCCAAAACGAACCATCGGATGAGAAAACGGAGGCCAGATTCGGATTCAGCGTGAAATTCTGCATCGGTATGGTGAATTTGAACGCAATCGGAGAGAAAAATTTTCGCTGACGTCCCCCCCTCTGCACCGACCTTCCAACTTTGCTTCTAGTGGACGGATTTTGTCGTGCCATAGCTCGTTTGAAAGCTAAGAGTGAGACAAAGTCACTGAAACAAACGGCTTGTTCATATCTGTCTTCGTTTAGATGTGAGACGCCATTTAAGATTTTGGGAGATTGGCGAAAAACGACAGAGTTAGAATTTTGGACGTTTTGGGCTGTAGCGCCAAAACGAAGCATCGGATGGGAAAACGGAGGCCAGATTCGGATTCAGCGTGAAATTCTGCATCTGTATGGTGAATTTGAACGCAATCGGAGAGAAAAATTTTCGCTGACGTCCCCCCCCTCTGCACCGACCTTCCAACTTTGCTTCTAGTGGATGGTTTTTGTCGTGCCATAGCTCGTTTGAAAGCTAAGAGTGAGACAAATTCACTGAAACAAACGGCTTGTTCATATCTGTCTTCGTTTAGATGTGAGACGCCATTTAAGATTTTGGAGATTGATGAAAAAACGACAGAGTTAGAATTTTGGACGTTTTGGGCTGTAGCGCCAAAACGAAGCATCGGATGGGAAAACGGAGGCCAGATTCGGATTCAGCGTCAAATTCTCTATCTGTATGGTGTGTTTCAAGGCAATCGGAGAGAAAAAATTTTCAACATTTTTCGAAAAAACGACAGAGTTAGAATTTTGGACGTTTTGGTGTGTAGCGCCCAAACGAACCATCGGATGAGAAAACGGAGGCCAGATTCGGATTCAGCGTGAAATTCTGCATCGGTATGGTGAATTTGAACGCAATCGGAGAGAAAAATTTTCGCTGACGTCCCCCCCCTCTGCACCGACCTTCCAACTTTGCTTCTAGTGGATGGATTTTGTCGTGCAATAGCTCGTTTGAAAGCTAAGAGTGAGACAAATTCAGTGAAACAAACGGCTTGTTCATATCTGTCTTCGTTTAGATGTGAGACGCCATTTAAGATTTTGGAGATTGATGAAAAAACGACAGAGTTAGAATTTTGGACGTTTTGGGCTGTAGCGCCAAAACGAAGCATCCGATGGGAAAACGGAGGCCAGATTCGGATTCAGCGTCAAATTCTCTATCTGTATGGTGTGTTTCAAGGCAATCGGAGAGAAAAAATTTTCAACATTTTTCGAAAAAACGACAGAGTTAGAATTTGGGACGTTTTGGTGTGTAGCGCCAAAACGAAGCATCGGATGGGAAAACGGAGGCCAGATTCGGATTCAGCGTGAAATTCTGCATCGGTATGGTGAATTTGAACGCAATCGGAGAGAAAAATTTTCGCTGACGTCCCCCCCCCTCTGCACCGACCTTCCAACTTTGCTTCTAGTGGATGGATTTTGTCGTGCAATAGCTCGTTTGAAAGCTAAGAGTGAGACAAATTCAGTGAAACAAACGGCTTGTTCATATCTGTCTTCGTTTAGATGTGAGACGCCATTTAAGATTTTGGAGATTGATGAAAAAACGACAGAGTTAGAATTTGGGACGTTTTGGTGTGTAGCGCCAAAACGAAGCATCGGATGGGAAAACGGAGGCCAGATTCGGATTCAGCGTGAAATTCTGCATCGGTATGGTGAATTTGAACGCAATCGGAGAGAAAAATTTTCGCTGACGTCCCCCCCCTCTGCACCGACCTTCCAACTTTGCTTCTAGTGGATGGTTTTTGTCGTGCCATAGCTCGTTTGAAAGCTAAGAGTGAGACAAATTCTGTGAAACAAACGGCTTGTTCATATCTGTCTTCGTTTAGATGTGAGACGCCATTTAAGATTTTGGAGATTGATGAAAAAACGACAGAGTTAGAATTTTGGACGTTTTGGGCTGTAGCGCCAAAACGAAGCATCCGATGGGAAAACGGAGGCCAGATTCGGATTCAGCGTCAAATTCTCTATCTGTATGGTGTGTTTCAAGGCAATCGGAGAGAAAAAATTTTCAACATTTTTCGAAAAAACGACAGAGTTAGAATTTGGACGTTTTGGTGTGTAGCGCCAAAACGAACCATCGGATGAGAAAACGGAGGCCAGATTCGGATTCAGCGTGAAATTCTGCATCGGTATGGTGAATTTGAACGCAATCGGAGAGAAAAATTTTCGCTGACGTCCCCCCCCTCTGCACCGACCTTCCAACTTTGCTTCTAGTGGATGGATTTTGTCGTGCAATAGCTCGTTTGAAAGCTAAGAGTGAGACAAATTCAGTGAAACAAACGGCTTGTTCATATCTGTCTTCGTTTAGATGTGAGACGCCATTTAAGATTTTGGAGATTGATGAAAAAACGACAGAGTTAGAATTTTGGACGTTTTGGGCTGTAGCGCCAAAACGAAGCATCGGATGGGAAAACGGAGGCCAGATTCGGATTCAGCGTGAAATTCTGCATCGGTATGGTGAATTTGAACGCAATCGGAGAGAAAAATTTTCGCTGACGTCCCCCCCCTCTGCACCGACCTTCCAACTTTGCTTCTAGTGGATGGTTTTTGTCGTGCCATAGCTCGTTTGAAAGCTAAGAGTGAGACAAATTCAGTGAAACAAACGGCTTGTTCATATCTGTCTTCGTTTAGATGTGAGACGCCATTTAAGATTTTGGAGATTGATGAAAAAACAACAGAGTTAGAATTTTGGACGTTTTGGGCTGTAGCGCCAAAACGAAGCATCGGATGGGAAAACGGAGGCCAGATTCGGATTCAGCGTCAAATTCTCTATCTGTATGGTGTGTTTCAAGGCAATCGGAGAGAAAAAATTTTCAACATTTTTCGAAAAAACGACAGAGTTAGAATTTTGGACGTTTTGGTGTGTAGCGCCAAAACGAACCATCGGATGAGAAAACGGAGGCCAGATTCGGATTCAGCGTGAAATTCTGCATCGGTATGGTGAATTTGAACGCAATCGGAGAGAAAAATTTTCGCTGACGTCCCCCCCCTCTGCACCGACCTTCCAACTTTGCTTCTAGTGCATGGATTTTGTCGTGCAATAGCTCGTTTGAAAGCTAAGAGTGAGACAAATTCAGTGAAACAAACGGCTTGTTCATATCTGTCTTCGTTTAGATGTGAGACGCCATTTAAGATTTTGGAGATTGATGAAAAAACAACAGAGTTAGAATTTTGGACGTTTTGGGCTGTAGCGCCAAAACGAAGCATCGGATGGGAAAACGGAGGCCAGATTCGGATTCAGCGTGAAATTCTGCATCGGTATGGTGAATTTGAACGCAATCGGAGAGAAAAATTTTCGCTGACGTCCCCCCCCTCTGCACCGACCTTCCAACTTTGCTTCTAGTGGATGGTTTTTGTCGTGCAATAGCTCGTTTGAAAGCTAAGAGTGAGACAAATTCAGTGAAAGAAACGGCTTGTTCATATCTGTCTTCGTTTAGATGTGAGACGCCATTTAAGATTTTGGAGATTGATGAAAAAACAACAGAGTTAGAATTTTGGACGTTTTGGGCTGTAGCGCCAAAACGAAGCATCGGATGGGAAAACGGAGGCCAGATTCGGATTCAGCGTCAAATTCTCTATCTGTATGGTGTGTTTCAAGGCAATCGGAGAGAAAAAATTTTCAACATTTTTCGAAAAAACGACAGAGTTAGAATTTGGGACGTTTTGGTGTGTAGCGCCAAAACGAACCATCGGATGAGAAAACGGAGGCCAGATTCGGATTCAGCGTGAAATTCTGCATCGGTATGGTGAATTTGAACGCAATCGGAGAGAAAAATTTTCGCTGACGTCCCCCCCCTCTGCACCGACCTTCCAACTTTGCTTCTAGTGGATGGATTTTGTCGTGCAATAGCTCGTTTGAAAGCTAAGAGTGAGACAAATTCAGTGAAACAAACGGCTTGTTCATATCTGTCTTCGTTTAGATGTGAGACGCCATTTAAGATTTTGGAGATTGATGAAAAAACAACAGAGTTAGAATTTTGGACGTTTTGGGCTGTAGCGCCAAAACGAAGCATCCGATGGGAAAACGGAGGCCAGATTCGGATTCAGCGTCAAATTCTCTATCTGTATGGTGTGTTTCAAGGCAATCGGAGAGAAAAAATTTTCAACATTTTTCGAAAAAACGACAGAGTTAGAATTTGGGACGTTTTGGGCTGTAGCGCCAAAACGAACCATCGGATGAGAAAACGGAGGCCAGATTCGGATTCAGCGTGAAATTCTGCATCGGTATGGTGAATTTGAACGCAATCGGAGAGAAAAATTTTCGCTGACGTCCCCCCCCCTCTGCACCGACCTTCCAACTTTGCTTCTAGTGGATGGTTTTTGTCGTGCAATAGCTCGTTTGAAAGCTAAGAGTGAGACAAATTCAGTGAAACAAACGGCTTGTTCATATCTGTCTTCGTTTAGATGTGAGACGCCATTTAAGATTTTGGAGATTGATGAAAAAACGACAGAGTTAGAATTTGGGACGTTTTGGTGTGTAGCGCCAAAACGAACCATCGGATGAGAAATCGGAGGCCAGATTCGGATTCAGCGTGAAATTCTGCATCGGTATGGTGAATTTGAACGCAATCGGAGAGAAAAATTTTCGCTGACGTCCCCCCCCTCTGCACCGACCTTCCAACTTTGCTTCTAGTGGATGGTTTTTGTCGTGCAATAGCTCGTTTGAAAGCTAAGAGTGAGACAAATTCACTGAAAGAATCGGCTTGTTCATATCTGTCTTAGTTTAGATGTGAGACGCCATTTAAGATTTTGGGACATTGGCGAAAAACGACAGAGTTAGAATTTTGGACGTTTTGGGCTGTAGCGCCAAAACGAAGCATCCGATGGGAAAACGGAGGCCAGATTCGGATTCAGCGTCAAATTCTCTATCTGTATGGTGTGTTTCAAGGCAATCGGAGAGAAAAAATTTTCAACATTTTTCGAAAAAACGACAGAGTTAGAATTTGGGACGTTTTGGTGTGTAGCGCCAAAACGAACCATCGGATGAGAAAACGGAGGCCAGATTCGGATTCAGCGTGAAATTCTGCATCGGTATGGTGAATTTGAACGCAATCGGAGAGAAAAATTTTCGCTGACGTCCCCCCCCTCTGCACCGACCTTCCAACTTTGCTTCTAGTGCATGGATTTTGTCGTGCAATAGCTCGTTTGAAAGCTAAGAGTGAGACAAATTCAGTGAAACAAACGGCTTGTTCATATCTGTCTTCGTTTAGATGTGAGACGCCATTTAAGATTTTGGAGATTGATGAAAAAACGACAGAGTTAGAATTTTGGACGTTTTGGGCTGTAGCGCCAAAACGAAGCATCGGATGGGAAAACGGAGGCCAGATTCGGATTCAGCGTGAAATTCTGCATCGGTATGGTGAATTTGAACGCAATCGGAGAGAAAAATTTTCGCTGACGTCCCCCCCCTCTGCACCGACCTTCCAACTTTGCTTCTAGTGGATGGTTTTTGTCGTGCAATAGCTCGTTTGAAAGCTAAGAGTGAGACAAATTCACTGAAAGAAACGGCTTGTTCATATCTGTCTTCGTTTAGATGTGAGACGCCATTTAAGATTTTGGAGATTGATGAAAAAACGACAGAGTTAGAATTTTGGACGTTTTGGGCTGTAGCGCCAAAACGAAGCATCGGATGGGAAAACGGAGGCCAGATTCGGATTCAGCGTCAAATTCTCTATCTGTATGGTGTGTTTCAAGGCAATCGGAGAGAAAAAATTTTCAACATTTTTCGAAAAAACGACAGAGTTAGAATTTTGGACGTTTTGGTGTGTAGCGCCAAAACGAACCATCGGATGAGAAAACGGAGGCCAGATTCGGATTCAGCGTGAAATTCTGCATCGGTATGGTGAATTTGAACGCAATCGGAGAGAAAAATTTTCGCTGACGTCCCCCCCCTCTGCACCGACCTTCCAACTTTGCTTCTAGTGGACGGATTTTGTCGTGCCATAGCTCGTTTGAAAGCTAAGAGTGAGACAAATTCAGTGAAACAAACGGCTTGTTCATATCTGTCTTCCTTTAGATGTGAGACGCCATTTAAGATTTTGGAGATTGATGAAAAACCAACAGAGTTAGAATTTTGGACGTTTTGGGCTGTAGCGCCAAAACGAAGCATCGGATGGGAAAACGGAGGCCAGAGTCGGATTCAGCGTGAAATTCTGCATCTGTATGGTGAATTTGAAAGCAATCGGAGAGAAAAATTTTCGCTGACGTCCCCCCCCCTCTGCACCGACCTTCCAACTTTGCTTCTAGTGGACGGTTTTTGTCGTGCAATAGCTCGTTTGAAAGCTAAGAGTGAGACAAATTCACTGAAAGAAACGGCTTGTTCATATCTGTCTTCGTTTAGATGTGAGACGCCATTTAAGATTTTGGAGATTGATGAAAAAACGACAGAGTTAGAATTTGGGACGTTTCTGGCTGTAGCGCCAAAACGAAGCATCGGATGGGAAAACGGAGGCCAGATTCGGATTCAGCGTCAAATTCTCTATCTGTATGGTGTGTTTCAAGGCAATCGGAGAGAAAAAATTTTCAACATTTTTCGAAAAAACGACAGAGTTAGAATTTGGGACGTTTTGGTGTGTAGCGCCAAAACGAACCATCGGATGAGAAAACGGAGGCCAGATTCGGATTCAGCGTGAAATTCTGCATCGGTATGGTGAATTTGAACGCAATCGGAGAGAAAAAATTTTCGCTGACGTCCCCCCCTCTGCACCGACCTTCCAACTTTGCTTCTAGTGGACGGATTTTGTCGTGCCATAGCTCGTTTGAAAGCTAAGAGTGAGACAAATTCAGTGAAAGAAACGGCTTGTTCATATCTGTCTTCGTTTAGATGTGAGACGCCATTTAAGATTTTGGAGATTGATGAAAAAACAACAGAGTTAGAATTTTGGACGTTTTGGGCTGTAGCGCCAAAACGAAGCATCCGATGGGAAAACGGAGGCCAGATTCGGATTCAGCGTCAAATTCTCTATCTGTATGGTGTGTTTCAAGGCAATCGGAGAGAAAAAATTTTCAACATTTTTCGAAAAAACGACAGAGTTAGAATTTTGGTCGTTTTGGGCTGTAGCGCCAAAACGAACCATCGGATGGGAAAACGGAGACCAGATTCGGATTCAGCGTGAAATTCTGCATCGGTATGGTGAATTTGAACGCAATCGGAGAGAAAAATTTTCGCTGACGTCCCCCCCCCTCTGCACCGACCTTCCAACTTTGCTTCTAGTGGACGGATTTTGTCGTGCAATAGCTCGTTTGAAAGCTAAGAGTGAGACAAATTCACTGAAAGAAACGGCTTGTTCATATCTGTCTTCGTTTAGATGTGAGACGCCATTTAAGATTTTGGAGATTGATGAAAAAACGACAGAGTTAGAATTTGGGACGTTTTGGTGTGTAGCGCCAAAACGAAGCATCGGATGAGAAAACGGAGGCCAGATTCGGATTCAGCGTGAAATTCTGCATCGGTATGGTGAATTTGAACGCAATCGGAGAGAAAAATTTTCGCTGACGTCCCCCCCCTCGGCACCGTCCTTCCAACTTTGCTTCTAGTGGACGGTTTTTGTCGTGCCATAGCTCGTTTGAAAGCTAAGAGTGAGACAAATTCACTGAAAGAAACGGCTTGTTCATATCTGTCTTCGTTTAGATGTGAGACGCCATTTAAGATTTTGGGACATTGGCGAAAAACGACAGAGTTAGAATTTGGGACGTTTTGGGCTGTAGCTTCAAAACGAAGCATCCGATGGGAAAACGGATTTCAGATTTGGAATCAGCGTGAAATTCTCTATCTGTATGGTGAGTTTCAAGTCAATCGGAGAGAAAAAATTTTCAACATTTTTCGAAAAAACGACAGAGTTAGAATTTTGGACGTTTTGGTGTGTAGCGCCCAAACGAACCATCGGATGAGAAAACGGAGGCCAGATTCGGATTCAGCGTGAAATTCTGCATCGGTATGGTGAATTTGAACGCAATCGGAGAGAAAAATTTTCGCTGACGTCCCCCCCCTCTGCACCGACCTTCCAACTTTGCTTCTAGTGGACGGATTTTGTCGTGCCATAGCTCGTTTGAAAGCTAAGAGTGAGACAAATTCACTGAAAGAAACGGCTTGTTCATATCTGTCTTCGTTTAGATGTGAGACGCCATTTAAGATTTTGGGACATTGGCGAAAAAACGACAGAGTTAGAATTTTGGACGTTTTGGTGTGTAGCGCCCAAACGAAGCATCGGATGAGAAAACGGAGGCCAGATTCGGATTCAGCGTGAAATTCTGCATCGGTATGGTGAATTTGAAAGCAATCGGAGAGAAAAATTTTCGCTGACGTCCCCCCCCTCGGCACCGACCTTCCAACTTTGCTTCTAGTGGACGGATTTTGTCGTGCAATAGCTCGTTTGAAAGCTAAGAGTGAGACAAATTCACTGAAAGAAACGGCTTGTTCATATCTGTCTTCGTTTAGATGTGAGACGCCATTTAAGATTTTGGAGATTGGTGAAAAAACGACAGAGTTAGAATTTGGGACGTTTTGGTCTCTAGCGCCCAAACGAAGCATCGGATGTGAAAACGGAGGCCAGATTCGGATTCAGCGTGAAATTCCGCCAAAACGAAGCATCGGATGGGAAAACGGAGGCCAGATTCGGATTCAGCGTGAAATTCTGCATCTGTATGGTGAATTTGAAAGCAATCGGAGAGAAAAATTTTCGCTGACGTCCCCCCCCTCGGCACCGACCTTCCAACTTTGCTTCTAGTGGACGGATTTTGTCGTGCAATAGCTCGTTTGAAAGCTAAGAGTGAGACAAATTCACTGAAAGAAACGGCTTGTTCATATCTGTCTTCGTTTAGATGTGAGACGCCATTTAAGATTTTGGAGATTGGCGAAAAAACGACAGAGTTAGAATTTTGGACGTTTTGGGCTGTAGCGCCAAAACGAAGCATCGGATGGGAAAACGGAGGCCAGATTCGGATTCAGCGTGAAATTCTGCATCTGTATGGTGAATTTGAAAGCAATCGGAGAGAAAAATTTTCGCTGACGTCCCCCCCCTCGGCACCGACCTTCCAACTTTGCTTCTAGTGGACGGATTTTGTCGTGCAATAGCTCGTTTGAAAGCTAAGAGTGAGACAAATTCACTGAAAGAAACGGCTTGTTCATATCTGTCTTCGTTTAGATGTGAGACGCCATTTAAGATTTTGGGAGATTGGCGAAAAACGACAGAGTTAGAATTTTGGACGTTTTGGGCTGTAGCGCCAAAACGAAGCATCGGATGGGAAAACGGAGGCCAGATTCGGATTCAGCGTGAAATTCTGCATCTGTATGGTGTGTTTCAAGGCAATCGGAGAGAAAAAATTTTCAACATTTTTCGAAAAAACGACAGAGTTAGAATTTTGGACGTTTTGGGCTGTAGCGCCAAAACGAAGCATCGGATGGGAAAACGGAGGCCAGATTCGGATTCAGCGTGAAATTCTGCATCTGTATGGTGAATTTGAAAGCAATCGGAGAGAAAAATTTTCGCTGACGTCCCCCCCCTCGGCACCGACCTTCCAACTTTGCTTCTAGTGGACGGATTTTGTCGTGCAATAGCTCGTTTGAAAGCTAAGAGTGAGACAAATTCACTGAAAGAAACGGCTTGTTCATATCTGTCTTCGTTTAGATGTGAGACGCCATTTAAGATTTTGGAGATTGGCGAAAAAACGACAGAGTTAGAATTTTGGACGTTTTGGGCTGTAGCGCCAAAACGAAGCATCGGATGGGAAAACGGAGGCCAGATTCGGATTCAGCGTGAAATTCTGCATCTGTATGGTGAATTTGAAAGCAATCGGAGAGAAAAATTTTCGCTGACGTCCCCCCCCTCGGCACCGACCTTCCAACTTTGCTTCTAGTGGACGGATTTTGTCGTGCAATAGCTCGTTTGAAAGCTAAGAGTGAGACAAATTCACTGAAAGAAACGGCTTGTTCATATCTGTCTTCGTTTAGATGTGAGACGCCATTTAAGATTTTGGGAGATTGGTGAAAAACGACAGAGTTAGAATTTGGGACGTTTTGGGCTGTAGCTTCAAAACGAAGCATCGGATGGGAAAACGGAGGCCAGATTTGGAATCAGCGTGAAATTCTCTATCTGTATGGTGAGTTTCAAGGCAATCGGAGAGAAAAAATTTTCAACATTTTTCGAAAAAACGACAGAGTTAGAATTTTGGACGTTTTGGGCTGTAGCTTCAAAACGAAGCATCGGATGGGAAAACGGAGGCCAGATTCGGATTCAGCGTGAAATTCTGCATCTGTATGGTGAATTTGAAAGCAATCGGAGAGAAAAATTTTCGCTGACGTCCCCCCCCTCGGCACCGACCTTCCAACTTTGCTTCTAGTGGACGGATTTTGTCGTGCAATAGCTCGTTTGAAAGCTAAGAGTGAGACAAATTCACTGAAAGAAACGGCTTGTTCATATCTGTCTTCGTTTAGATGTGAGACGCCATTTAAGATTTGGGAGATTGGCGAAAAAACGACAGAGTTAGAATTTTGGACGTTTTGGGCTGTAGCGCCAAAACGAAGCATCGGATGGGAAAACGGAGGCCAGATTCGGATTCAGCGTGAAATTCTGCATCTGTATGGTGAATTTGAAAGCAATCGGAGAGAAAAATTTTCGCTGACGTCCCCCCCCTCGGCACCGACCTTCCAACTTTGCTTCTAGTGGACGGATTTTGTCGTGCAATAGCTCGTTTGAAAGCTAAGAGTGAGACAAATTCACTGAAAGAAACGGCTTGTTCATATCTGTCTTCGTTTAGATGTGAGACGCCATTTAAGATTTTGGAGATTGGCGAAAAAACGACAGAGTTAGAATTTGGGACGTTTTGGGCTGTAGTGCCAAAACGAAGCATCGGATGAGAAAACGGAGGCCAGATTCGGATTCAGCGTCAAATTCTCTATCTGTATGGTGAGTTTCAAGTCAATCGGAGAGAAAAAATTTTCAACATTTTTCGAAAAAACGACAGAGCCAAAACGAAGCATCGGATGGGAAAACGGAGGCCAGATTCGGATTCAGCGTGAAATTCTGCATCTGTATGGTGAATTTGAAAGCAATCGGAGAGAAAAATTTTCGCTGACGTCCCCCCCCTCGGCACCGACCTTCCAACTTTGCTTCTAGTGGACGGATTTTGTCGTGCAATAGCTCGTTTGAAAGCTAAGAGTGAGACAAATTCACTGAAAGAAACGGCTTGTTCATATCTGTCTTCGTTTAGATGTGAGACGCCATTTAAGATTTGGGAGATTGGCGAAAAACGACAGAGTTAGAATTTTGGACGTTTTGGGCTGTAGCGCCAAAACGAAGCATCGGATGGAAAACGGAGGCCAGATTCGGATTCAGCGTGAAATTCTGCATCTGTATGGTGAATTTGAAAGCAATCGGAGAGAAAAATTTTCGCTGACGTCCCCCCCCTCGGCACCGACCTTCCAACTTTGCTTCTAGTGGACGGATTTTGTCGTGCAATAGCTCGTTTGAAAGCTAAGAGTGAGACAAATTCACTGAAAGAAACGGCTTGTTCATATCTGTCTTCGTTTAGATGTGAGACGCCATTTAAGATTTTGGAGATTGGCGAAAAACGACAGAGTTAGAATTTGGGACGTTTTGGGCTGTAGCGCCCAAACGAAGCATCGGATGGGAAAACGGAGGCCAGATTCGGATTCAGCGTGAAATTCTCTATCTGTATGGTGTGTTTCAAGTCAATCGGAGAGAAAAAATTTTCAACATTTTTCGAAAAAACGACAGAGTTAGAATTTTGGACGTTTTGGTGTGTAGCGCCAAAACGAAGCATCGGATGGGAAAACGGAGGCCAGATTCGGATTCAGCGTGAAATTCTGCATCTGTATGGTGAATTTGAAAGCAATCGGAGAGAAAAATTTTCGCTGACGTCCCCCCCCTCGGCACCGACCTTCCAACTTTGCTTCTAGTGGACGGATTTTGTCGTGCAATAGCTCGTTTGAAAGCTAAGAGTGAGACAAATTCACTGAAAGAAACGGCTTGTTCATATCTGTCTTCGTTTAGATGTGAGACGCCATTTAAGATTTTGGAGATTGGCGAAAAAACGACAGAGTTAGAATTTTGGACGTTTTGGGCTGTAGCGCCAAAACGAAGCATCGGATGGGAAAACGGAGGCCAGATTCGGATTCAGCGTGAAATTCTGCATCTGTATGGTGAATTTGAAAGCAATCGGAGAGAAAAATTTTCGCTGACGTCCCCCCCCTCGGCACCGACCTTCCAACTTTGCTTCTAGTGGACGGATTTTGTCGTGCAATAGCTCGTTTGAAAGCTAAGAGTGAGACAAATTCACTGAAAGAAACGGCTTGTTCATATCTGTCTTCGTTTAGATGTGAGACGCCATTTAAGATTTTGGGAGATTGGCGAAAAACGACAGAGTTAGAATTTGGGACGTTTTGGGCTGTAGCTTCAAAACGAAGCATCGGATGGGAAAACGGATTTCAGATTCGGATTCAGCGTCAAATTCTCTATCTGTATGGTGAGTTTCAAGTCAATCGGAGAGAAAAAATTTTCAACATTTTTCGAAAAAACGACAGAGTTAGAATTTGGTACGTTTTGGTGTGTAGCGCCCAAACGAAGCATCGGATGGGAAAACGGAGGCCAGATTCGGATTCAGCGTGAAATTCTGCATCAGTATGGTGAATTTGAACGCAATCGGAGAGAAAAATTTTCGCTGACGTCCCCCCCCTCGGCACCGACCTTCCAACTTTGCTTCTAGTGGACGGATTTTGTCGTGCAATAGCTCGTTTGAAAGCTAAGAGTGAGACAAATTCACTGAAAGAAACGGCTTGTTCATATCTGTCTTCGTTTAGATGTGAGACGCCATTTAAGATTTTGGGAGATTGGCGAAAAAACGACAGAGTTAGAATTTGGGACGTTTTGGGCTGTAGCGCCCAAACGAAGCATCGGATGGGAAAACGGAGGCCAGATTTGGAATCAGCGTCAAATTCTCTATCTGTATGGTGAGTTTCAAGTCAATCGGAGAGAAAAAATTTTCAACATTTTTCGAAAAAACGACAGAGTTAGAATTTGGGACGTTTTGGGCTGTAGCGCCAAAACGAAGCATCGGATGGGAAAACGGAGGCCAGATTCGGATTCAGCGTGAAATTCTGCATCTGTATGGTGAATTTGAAAGCAATCGGAGAGAAAAATTTTCGCTGACGTCCCCCCCCCTCTGCACCGACCTTCCAACTTTGCTTCTAGTGGACGGATTTTGTCGTGCAATAGCTCGTTTGAAAGCTAAGAGTGAGACAAATTCACTGAAAGAAACGGCTTGTTCATATCTGTCTTCGTTTAGATGTGAGACGCCATTTAAGATTTTGGAGATTGGCGAAAAACGACAGAGTTAGAATTTTGGACGTTTTGGGCTGTAGCGCCAAAACGAAGCATCGGATGGGAAAACGGAGGCCAGATTCGGATTCAGCGTGAAATTCTGCATCTGTATGGTGAATTTGAAAGCAATCGGAGAGAAAAATTTTCGCTGACGTCCCCCCCCTCGGCACCGACCTTCCAACTTTGCTTCTAGTGGACGGATTTTGTCGTGCAATAGCTCGTTTGAAAGCTAAGAGTGAGACAAATTCACTGAAAGAAACGGCTTGTTCATATCTGTCTTCGTTTAGATGTGAGACGCCATTTAAGATTTGGGAGATTGGCGAAAAACGACAGAGTTAGAATTTTGGACGTTTTGGGCTGTAGCGCCAAAACGAAGCATCGGATGGGAAAACGGAGGCCAGATTCGGATTCAGCGTGAAATTCTCTATCTGTATGGTGTGTTTCAAGGCAATCGGAGAGAAAAAATTTTCAACATTTTTCGAAAAAACGACAGAGTTAGAATTTTTGCGATGGCTGCCTACTGTAGCGCCAAAACGAAGCATCGGATGGGAAAACGGAGGCCAGATTCGGATTCAGCGTGAAATTCTGCATCTGTATGGTGAATTTGAAAGCAATCGGAGAGAAAAATTTTCGCTGACGTCCCCCCCCTCGGCACCGACCTTCCAACTTTGCTTCTAGTGGACGGATTTTGTCGTGCAATAGCTCGTTTGAAAGCTAAGAGTGAGACAAATTCACTGAAAGAAACGGCTTGTTCATATCTGTCTTCGTTTAGATGTGAGACGCCATTTAAGATTTTGGAGATTGGCGAAAAACGACAGAGTTAGAATTTTGGACGTTTTGGGCTGTAGCGCCAAAACGAAGCATCGGATGGGAAAACGGAGGCCAGATTCGGATTCAGCGTGAAATTCTGCATCTGTATGGTGAATTTGAAAGCAATCGGAGAGAAAAATTTTCGCTGACGTCCCCCCCCTCGGCACCGACCTTCCAACTTTGCTTCTAGTGGACGGTTTTTGTCGTGCAATAGCTCGTTTGAAAGCTAAGAGTGAGACAAATTCACTGAAAGAAACGGCTTGTTCATATCTGTCTTCGTTTAGATGTGAGACGCCATTTAAGATTTTGGGAGATTGGCGAAAAACGACAGAGTTAGAATTTTGGACGTTTTGGGCTGTAGCGCCAAAACGAAGCATCGGATGGGAAAACGGAGGCCAGATTTGGAATCAGCGTGAAATTCTCTATCTGTATGGTGAGTTTCAAGTCAATCGGAGAGAAAAAATTTTCAACATTTTTCGAAAAAACGACAGAGTTAGAATTTGGGACGTTTTGGTGTGTAGCGCCAAAACGAAGCATCGGATGGGAAAACGGAGGCCAGATTCGGATTCAGCGTGAAATTCTGCATCTGTATGGTGAATTTGAAAGCAATCGGAGAGAAAAATTTTCGCTGACGTCCCCCCCTCGGCACCGACCTTCCAACTTTGCTTCTAGTGGACGGATTTTGTCGTGCAATAGCTCGTTTGAAAGCTAAGAGTGAGACAAATTCACTGAAAGAAACGGCTTGTTCATATCTGTCTTCGTTTAGATGTGAGACGCCATTTAAGATTTGGGAGATTGGCGAAAAACGACAGAGTTAGAATTTTGGACGTTTTGGGCTGTAGCGCCAAAACGAAGCATCGGATGGGAAAACGGAGGCCAGATTCGGATTCAGCGTGAAATTCTGCATCTGTATGGTGAATTTGAAAGCAATCGGAGAGAAAAATTTTCGCTGACGTCCCCCCCCTCTGCACCGACCTTCCAACTTTGCTTCTAGTGGACGGATTTTGTCGTGCAATAGCTCGTTTGAAAGCTAAGAGTGAGACAAATTCACTGAAAGAAACGGCTTGTTCATATCTGTCTTCGTTTAGATGTGAGACGCCATTTAAGATTTTGGGACATTGGCGAAAAACGACAGAGTTAGAATTTGGGACGTTTTGGGCTGTAGCTTCAAAACGAAGCATCGGATGGGAAAACGGAGGCCAGATTTGGAATCAGCGTCAAATTCTCTATCTGTATGGTGAGTTTCAAGTCAATCGGCGAGAAAAAATTTTCAACATTTTTCGAAAAAACGACAGAGTTAGAATTTGGGACGTTTTGGTGTGTAGCGCCAAAACGAAGCATCGGATGAGAAAACGGAGGCCAGATTCGGATTCAGCGTGAAATTCTGCATCTGTATGGTGAATTTGAAAGCAATCGGAGAGAAAAATTTTCGCTGACGTCCCCCCCCTCTGCACCGACCTTCCAACTTTGCTTCTAGTGGACGGATTTTGTCGTGCAATAGCTCGTTTGAAAGCTAAGAGTGAGACAAATTCACTGAAAGAAACGGCTTGTTCATATCTGTCTTCGTTTAGATGTGAGACGCCATTTAAGATTTTGGAAGATTGGCGAAAAAACGACAGAGTTAGAATTTTGGACGTTTTGGGCTGTAGCGCCAAAACGAAGCATCGGATGGGAAAACGGAGGCCAGATTCGGATTCAGCGTGAAATTCTGCATCTGTATGGTGAATTTGAAAGCAATCGGAGAGAAAAATTTTCGCTGACGTCCCCCCCCTCTGCACCGACCTTCCAACTTTGCTTCTAGTGGACGGTTTTTGTCGTGCAATAGCTCGTTTGAAAGCTAAGAGTGAGACAAATTCACTGAAAGAAACGGCTTGTTCATATCTGTCTTCGTTTAGATGTGAGACGCCATTTAATATTTCGGAGATTGATGAAAAAACGACAGAGTTAGAATTTTGGACGTTTTGGGCTGTAGCGCCAAAACGAAGCATCGGATGGGAAAACGGAGGCCAGATTCGGATTCAGCGTGAAATTCTCTATCTGTATGGTGTGTTTCAAGGCAATCGGAGAGAAAAAATTTTCAACATTTTTCGAAAAAACGACAGAGTTAGAATTTGGGACGTTTTGGGCTGTAGCGCCAAAACGAACCATCGGATGAGAAAACGGAGGCCAGATTCGGATTCAGCGTGAAATTCTGCATCTGTATGGTGAATTTGAACGCAATCGGAGAGAAAAAATTTCGCTGACGTCCCCCCCTTCTGCACCGACCTTCCAACTTTGCTTCTAGTGGACGGATTTTGTCGTGCCATAGCTCGTTTGAAAGCTAAGAGTGAGACAAATTCAGTGAAAGAAACGGCTTGTTCATATCTGTCTTCGTTTAGATGTGAGACGCCATTTAAGATTTTGGAGATTGATGAAAAACCAACAGAGTTAGAATTTTGGACGTTTTGGGCTGTAGCGCCAAAACGAAGCATCGGATGGGAAAACGGAGGCCAGAGTCGGATTCAGCGTGAAATTCTGCATCTGTATGGTGTGTTTCAAGGCAATCGGAGAGAAAAATTTTCGCTGACGTCCCCCCCTCTGCACCGACCTTCCAACTTTGCTTCTAGTGGATGGATTTTGTCGTGCAATAGCTCGTTTGAAAGCTAAGAGTGAGACAAATTCACTGAAAGAATCGGCTTGTTCATATCTGTCTTCGTTTAGATGTGAGACGCCATTTAAGATTTTGGGACATTGACGAAAAACGACAGAGTTAGAATTTGGGACGTTTCTGGCTGTAGCGCCAAAACGAAGCATCGGATGGGAAAACGGAGGCCAGATTCGGATTCAGCGTCAAATTCTCTATCTGTATGGTGTGTTTCAAGTCAATCGGAGAGAAAAAATTTTCAACATTTTTCGAAAAAACGACAGAGTTAGAATTTGGGACGTTTTGGTGTGTAGCGCCAAAACGAACCATCGGATGAGAAAACGGAGGCCAGATTCGGATTCAGCGTGAAATTCTGCATCTGTATGGTGAATTTGAACGCAATCGGAGAGAAAAAATTTCGCTGACGTCCCCCAACCTCTGCACCGACCTTCCAACTTTGCTTCTAGTGGACGGATTTTGTCGTGCCATAGCTCGTTTGAAAGCTAAGAGTGAGACAAATTCACTGAAAGAATCGGCTTGTTCATATCTGTCTTAGTTTAGATGTGAGACGCCATTTAAGATTTTGGGACATTGGCGAAAAACGACAGAGTTAGAATTTGGGACGTTTTGGGCTGTAGCTTCAAAACGAAGCATCGGATTGGAAAACGGAGGCCAGATTCGGATTCAGCGTGAAATTCTCTATCTGTATGGTGAGTTTCAAGTCAATCGGAGAGAAAAAATTTTCGCTGACGTCCCCCCCCTCTGCACCGACCTTCCAACTTTGCTTCTAGTGGACGGATTTTGTCGTGCCATAGCTCGTTTGAAAGCTAAGAGTGAGACAAATTCAGTGAAACAAACGGATTGTTCATATCTGTCTTCGTTTAGATGTGAGACGCCATTTAAGATTTTGGAGATTGGCGAAAAAACGACAGAGTTAGAATTTGGCACGTTTTGGTCTGTAGCGCCCAAACGAAGCATCGGATGGGAAAACGGAGGCCAGATTCGGATTCAGCGTGAAATTCTGCATCTGTATGGTGAATTTGAACGCAATCGGAGAGAAAAATTTTCGCTGACGTCCCCCCCCTCTGCACCGACCTTCCAACTTTGCTTCTAGTGGATGGATTTTGTCGTGCAATAGCTCGTTTGAAAGCTAAGAGTGAGACAAATTCAGTGAAAGAAACGGCTTGTTCATATCTGTCTTTGTTTAGATGTGAGACGCCATTTAAGATTTTGGGACATTGGCGAAAAACGACAGAGTTAGAATTTGGGACGTTTTGGGCTGTAGCTTCAAAACGAAGCATCGGATTGGAAAACGGAGGCCAGATTCGGATTCAGCGTGAAATTCTGCATCGGTATGGTGAATTTCAAGTCAATCGGAGAGAAAAATTTTCGCTGACGTCCCCCCCCTCTGCACCGACCTTCCAACTTTGCTTCTAGTGGATGGATTTTGTCGTGCAATAGCTCGTTTGAAAGCTAAGAGTGAGACAAATTCACTGAAAGAAACGGCTTGTTCATATCTGTCTTCGTTTAGATGTGAGACGCCATTTAAGATTTTGGAGATTGATGAAAAAACGACAGAGTTAGAATTTTGGACGTTTTGGGCTGTAGCGCCAAAACGAAGCATCGGATGGGAAAACGGAGGCCAGATTCGGATTCAGCGTCAAATTCTCTATCTGTATGGTGTGTTTCAAGGCAATCGGAGAGAAAAAATTTTCAACATTTTTCGAAAAAACGACAGAGTTAGAATTTTGGACGTTTTGGTGTGTAGCGCCAAAACGAAGCATCGGATGGGAAAACGGAGGCCAGATTCGGATTCAGCGTGAAATTCTGCATCGGTATGGTGAATTTGAACGCAATCGGAGAGAAAAATTTTCGCTGACGTCCCCCCCCTCTGCACCGACCTTCCAACTTTGCTTCTAGTGGACGGATTTTGTCGTGCCATAGCTCGTTTGAAAGCTAAGAGTGAGACAAATTCACTGAAAGAATCGGCTTGTTCATATCTGTCTTCGTTTAGATGTGAGACGCCATTTAAGATTTTGGAGATTGATGAAAAAACGACAGAGTTAGAATTTGGGACGTTTTGGTGTGTAGCGCCAAAACGAACCATCGGATGAGAAAACGGAGGCCAGATTCGGATTCAGCGTGAAATTCTCTATCTGTATGGTGAGTTTCAAGTCAATCGGAGAGAAAAAATTTTCAACATTTTTCGAAAAAACGACAGAGTTAGAATTTGGGACGTTTTGGTGTGTAGCGCCAAAACGAACCATCGGATGAGAAAACGGAGGCCAGATTCGGATTCAGCGTGAAATTCTGCATCGGTATGGTGAATTTGAACGCAATCGGAGAGAAAAATTTTCGCTGACGTCCCCCCCCTCTGCACCGACCTTCCAACTTTGCTTCTAGTGGATGGTTTTTGTCGTGCCATAGCTCGTTTGAAAGCTAAGAGTGAGACAAATTCAGTGAAAGAAACGGCTTGTTCATATCTGTCTTCGTTTAGATGTGAGACGCCATTTAAGATTTTGGAGATTGATGAAAAAACGACAGAGTTAGAATTTTGGACGTTTTGGGCTGTAGCGCCAAAACGAAGCATCGGATGGGAAAACGGAGGCCAGATTCGGATTCAGCGTCAAATTCTCTATCTGTATGGTGTGTTTCAAGGCAATCGGAGAGAAAAAATTTTCAACATTTTTCGAAAAAACGACAGAGTTAGAATTTGGGACGTTTTGGTGTGTAGCGCCAAAACGAAGCATCGGATGGGAAAACGGAGGCCAGATTCGGATTCAGCGTGAAATTCTGCATCGGTATGGTGAATTTGAACGCAATCGGAGAGAAAAATTTTCGCTGACGTCCCCCCCCTCTGCACCGACCTTCCAACTTTGCTTCTAGTGGACGGATTTTGTCGTGCCATAGCTCGTTTGAAAGCTAAGAGTGAGACAAATTCAGTGAAACAAACGGCTTGTTCATATCTGTCTTCGTTTAGATGTGAGACGCCATTTAAGATTTTGGAGATTGATGAAAAAACGACAGAGTTAGAATTTGGGACGTTTTGGTGTGTAGCGCCAAAACGAACCATCGGATGAGAAAACGGAGGCCAGATTCGGATTCAGCGTCAAATTCTCCATCTGTATGGTGTGTTTCAAGTCAATCGGAGAGAAAAATTTTCGCTGACGTCCCCCCCCTCTGCACCGACCTTCCAACTTTGCTTCTAGTGGATGGTTTTTGTCGTGCCATAGCTCGTTTGAAAGCTAAGAGTGAGACAAATTCAGTGAAACAAACGGCTTGTTCATATCTGTCTTCGTTTAGATGTGAGACGCCATTTAAGATTTTGGAGATTGATGAAAAAACAACAGAGTTAGAATTTTGGACGTTTTGGGCTGTAGCGCATAAACGAAGCATCGGATGGGAAAACGGAGGCCAGATTCGGATTCAGCGTCAAATTCTCTATCTGTATGGTGTGTTTCAAGGCAATCGGAGAGAAAAAATTTTCAACATTTTTCGAAAAAACGACAGAGTTAGAATTTGGGACGTTTTGGTGTGTAGCGCCAAAACGAAGCATCGGATGGGAAAACGGAGGCCAGATTCGGATTCAGCGTGAAATTCTGCATCGGTATGGTGAATTTGAACGCAATCGGAGAGAAAAAATTTTCGCTGACGTCCCCCCCTCTGCACCGACCTTCCAACTTTGCTTCTAGTGGATGGTTTTTGTCGTGCAATAGCTCGTTTGAAAGCTAAGAGTGAGACAAATTCAGTGAAACAAACGGCTTGTTCATATCTGTCTTCGTTTAGATGTGAGACGCCATTTAAGATTTTGGAGATTGATGAAAAAACGACAGAGTTAGAATTTTGGACGTTTTGGGCTGTAGCGCCAAAACGAAGCATCGGATGGGAAAACGGAGGCCAGATTCGGATTCAGCGTGAAATTCTGCATCGGTATGGTGAATTTGAACGCAATCGGAGAGAAAAATTTTCGCTGACGTCCCCCCCCTCTGCACCGACCTTCCAACTTTGCTTCTAGTGGATGGATTTTGTCGTGCCATAGCTCGTTTGAAAGCTAAGAGTGAGACAAATTCAGTGAAAGAAACGGCTTGTTCATATCTGTCTTCGTTTAGATGTGAGACGCCATTTAAATTTTGGAGATTGATGAAAAAACGACAGAGTTAGAATTTTGGACGTTTTGGGCTGTAGCGCCAAAACGAAGCATCGGATGGGAAAACGGAGGCCAGATTCGGATTCAGCGTCAAATTCTCTATCTGTATGGTGTGTTTCAAGGCAATCGGAGAGAAAAAATTTTCAACATTTTTCGAAAAAACGACAGAGTTAGAATTTGGGACGTTTTGGTGTGTAGCGCCAAAACGAAGCATCGGATGGGAAAACGGAGGCCAGATTCGGATTCAGCGTGAAATTCTGCATCGGTATGGTGAATTTGAACGCAATCGGAGAGAAAAATTTTCGCTGACGTCCCCCCCCTCTGCACCGACCTTCCAACTTTGCTTCTAGTGGATGGTTTTTGTCGTGCAATAGCTCGTTTGAAAGCTAAGAGTGAGACAAATTCAGTGAATCAAACGGCTGGTTCATATCTGTCTTCGTTTAGATGTGAGACGCCATTTAAGATTTTGGGACATTGGCGAAAAACGACAGAGTTAGAATTTGGGACGTTTTGGGCTGTAGCTTCAAAACGAAGCATCGGATGGGAAAACGGAGGCCAGATTCGGATTCAGCGTGAAATTCTGCATCTGTATGGTGAATTTGAACGCAATCGGAGAGAAAAATTTTCGCTGACGTCCCCCCCCTCTGCACCGACCTTCCAACTTTGCTTCTAGTGGATGGTTTTTGTCGTGCCATAGCTCGTTTGAAAGCTAAGAGTGAGACAAATTCAGTGAAACAAACGGCTTGTTCATATCTGTCTTCGTTTAGATGTGAGACGCCATTTAAGATTTTGGAGATTGATGAAAAAACGACAGAGTTAGAATTTTGGACGTTTTGGGCTGTAGCGCCAAAACGAAGCATCCGATGGGAAAACGGAGGCCAGATTCGGATTCAGCGTCAAATTCTCTATCTGTATGGTGTGTTTCAAGGCAATCGGAGAGAAAAAATTTTCAACATTTTTCGAAAAAACGACAGAGTTAGAATTTGGGACGTTTTGGTGTGTAGCGCCAAAACGAAGCATCGGATGGGAAAACGGAGGCCAGATTCGGATTCAGCGTGAAATTCTGCATCGGTATGGTGAATTTGAACGCAATCGGAGAGAAAAATTTTCGCTGACGTCCCCCCCCTCTGCACCGACCTTCCAACTTTGCTTCTAGTGGATGGATTTTGTCGTGCAATAGCTCGTTTGAAAGCTAAGAGTGAGACAAATTCAGTGAAAGAAACGGCTTGTTCATATCTGTCTTCGTTTAGATGTGAGACGCCATTTAAGATTTTGGAGATTGATGAAAAAACGACAGAGTTAGAATTTTGGTCGTTTTGGGCTGTAGCGCCAAAACGAACCATCGGATGAGAAAACGGAGGCCAGATTCGGATTCAGCGTCAAATTCTCCATCTGTATGGTGTGTTTCAAGTCAATCGGAGAGAAAAATTTTCGCTGACGTCCCCCCCCTCTGCACCGACCTTCCAACTTTGCTTCTAGTGGATGGTTTTTGTCGTGCCATAGCTCGTTTGAAAGCTAAGAGTGAGACAAATTCAGTGAAACAAACGGCTTGTTCATATCTGTCTTCGTTTAGATGTGAGACGCCATTTAAGATTTTGGAGATTGATGAAAAAACGACAGAGTTAGAATTTTGGACGTTTTGGGCTGTAGCGCCAAAACGAAGCATCGGATGGGAAAACGGAGGCCAGATTCGGATTCAGCGTCAAATTCTCTATCTGTATGGTGTGTTTCAAGGCAATCGGAGAGAAAAAATTTTCAACATTTTTCGAAAAAACGACAGAGTTAGAATTTGGGACGTTTTGGTGTGTAGCGCCAAAACGAAGCATCGGATGGGAAAACGGAGGCCAGATTCGGATTCAGCGTGAAATTCTGCATCGGTATGGTGAATTTGAACGCAATCGGAGAGAAAAATTTTCGCTGACGTCCCCCCCCTCTGCACCGACCTTCCAACTTTGCTTCTAGTGGATGGTTTTTGTCGTGCAATAGCTCGTTTGAAAGCTAAGAGTGAGACAAATTCAGTGAAACAAACGGCTTGTTCATATCTGTCTTCGTTTAGATGTGAGACGCCATTTAAGATTTTGGAGATTGATGAAAAAACGACAGAGTTAGAATTTTGGATGTTTTGGGCTGTAGCGCCAAAACGAAGCATCGGATGGGAAAACGGAGGCCAGATTCGGATTCAGCGTGAAATTCTGCATCTGTATGGTGTGTTTCAAGTCAATCGGAGAGAAAAATTTTCGCTGACGTCCCCCCCCTCTGCACCGACCTTCCAACTTTGCTTCTAGTGGATGGTTTTTGTCGTGCCATAGCTCGTTTGAAAGCTAAGAGTGAGACAAATTCAGTGAAACAAACGGCTTGTTCATATCTGTCTTCGTTTAGATGTGAGACGCCATTTAAGATTTTGGAGATTGATGAAAAAACGACAGAGTTAGAATTTTGGACGTTTTGGGCTGTAGCGCCAAAACGAAGCATCGGATGGGAAAACGGAGGCCAGATTCGGATTCAGCGTCAAATTCTCTATCTGTATGGTGTGTTTCAAGGCAATCGGAGAGAAAAAATTTTCAACATTTTTCGAAAAAACGACAGAGTTAGAATTTGGGACGTTTTGGTGTGTAGCGCCAAAACGAAGCATCGGATGGGAAAACGGAGGCCAGATTCGGATTCAGCGTGAAATTCTGCATCGGTATGGTGAATTTGAACGCAATCGGAGAGAAAAATTTTCGCTGACGTCCCCCCCCTTCTGCACCGACCTTCCAACTTTGCTTCTAGTGGATGGTTTTTGTCGTGCAATAGCTCGTTTGAAAGCTAAGAGTGAGACAAATTCAGTGAAACAAACGGCTTGTTCATATCTGTCTTCGTTTAGATGTGAGACGCCATTTAAGATTTTGGAGATTGATGAAAAAACGACAGAGTTAGAATTTTGGACGTTTTGGGCTGTAGCGCCAAAACGAAGCATCGGATGGGAAAACGGAGGCCAGATTCGGATTCAGCGTGAAATTCTGCATCTGTATGGTGTGTTTGAAGTCAATCGGAGAGAAAAATTTTCGCTGACGTCCCCCCCCTCTGCACCGACCTTCCAACTTTGCTTCTAGTGGATGGTTTTTGTCGTGCCATAGCTCGTTTGAAAGCTAAGAGTGAGACAAATTCAGTGAAACAAACGGCTTGTTCATATCTGTCTTCGTTTAGATGTGAGACGCCATTTAAGATTTTGGAGATTGATGAAAAAACGACAGAGTTAGAATTTTGGACGTTTTGGGCTGTAGCGCCAAAACGAAGCATCCGATGGGAAAACGGAGGCCAGATTCGGATTCAGCGTCAAATTCTCTATCTGTATGGTGTGTTTCAAGGCAATCGGAGAGAAAAAATTTTCAACATTTTTCGAAAAAACGACAGAGTTAGAATTTGGGACGTTTTGGTGTGTAGCGCCAAAACGAAGCATCGGATGGGAAAACGGAGGCCAGATTCGGATTCAGCGTGAAATTCTGCATCGGTATGGTGAATTTGAACGCAATCGGAGAGAAAAATTTTCGCTGATGTCCCGGCCCCTTCTGCACCGACCTTCCAACTTTGCTTCTAGTGGATGGTTTTTGTCGTGCAATAGCTCGTTTGAAAGCTAAGAGTGAGACAAATTCAGTGAAACAAACGGCTTGTTCATATCTGTCTTCGTTTAGATGTGAGACGCCATTTAAGATTTTGGAGATTGATGAAAAAACGACAGAGTTAGAATTTTGGATGTTTTGGGCTGTAGCGCCAAAACGAAGCATCCGATGGGAAAACGGAGGCCAGATTCGGATTCAGCGTGAAATTCTGCATCGGTATGGTGAATTTGAACGCAATCGGAGAGAAAAATTTTCGCTGACGTCCCCCCCCTCTGCACCGACCTTCCAACTTTGCTTCTAGTGGATGGTTTTTGTCGTGCCATAGCTCGTTTGAAAGCTAAGAGTGAGACAAATTCAGTGAAAGAAACGGCTTGTTCATATCTGTCTTCGTTTAGATGTGAGACGCCATTTAAGATTTTGGAGATTGATGAAAAAACAACAGAGTTAGAATTTTGGACGTTTTGGGCTGTAGCGCCAAAACGAAGCATCCGATGGGAAAACGGAGGCCAGATTCGGATTCAGCGTCAAATTCTCTATCTGTATGGTGTGTTTCAAGGCAATCGGAGAGAAAAAATTTTCAACATTTTTCGAAAAAACGACAGAGTTAGAATTTGGGACGTTTTGGTGTGTAGCGCCAAAACGAAGCATCGGATGGGAAAACGGAGGCCAGATTCGGATTCAGCGTGAAATTCTGCATCGGTATGGTGAATTTGAACGCAATCGGAGAGAAAAATTTTCGCTGACGTCCCCCCCCTCTGCACCGACCTTCCAACTTTGCTTCTAGTGGATGGTTTTTGTCGTGCAATAGCTCGTTTGAAAGCTAAGAGTGAGACAAATTCAGTGAAACAAACGGCTTGTTCATATCTGTCTTCGTTTAGATGTGAGACGCCATTTAAGATTTTGGAGATTGATGAAAAAACGACAGAGTTAGAATTTTGGATGTTTTGGGCTGTAGCGCCAAAACGAAGCATCCGATGGGAAAACGGAGGCCAGATTCGGATTCAGCGTCAAATTCTCTATCTGTATGGTGTGTTTCAAGTCAATCGGAGAGAAAAATTTTCGCTGACGTCCCCCCCCTCTGCACCGACCTTCCAACTTTGCTTCTAGTGGATGGTTTTTGTCGTGCCATAGCTCGTTTGAAAGCTAAGAGTGAGACAAATTCAGTGAAACAAACGGCTTGTTCATATCTGTCTTCGTTTAGATGTGAGACGCCATTTAAGATTTTGGAGATTGATGAAAAAACGACAGAGTTAGAATTTTGGACGTTTTGGGCTGTAGCGCCAAAACGAAGCATCCGATGGGAAAACGGAGGCCAGATTCGGATTCAGCGTCAAATTCTCTATCTGTATGGTGTGTTTCAAGGCAATCGGAGAGAAAAAATTTTCAACATTTTTCGAAAAAACGACAGAGTTAGAATTTGGGACGTTTTGGTGTGTAGCGCCAAAACGAACCATCGGATGAGAAAACGGAGGCCAGATTCGGATTCAGCGTGAAATTCTGCATCGGTATGGTGAATTTGAACGCAATCGGAGAGAAAAATTTTCGCTGACGTCCCCCCCCCTCTGCACCGACCTTCCAACTTTGCTTCTAGTGGATGGTTTTTGTCGTGCCATAGCTCGTTTGAAAGCTAAGAGTGAGACAAATTCAGTGAAACAAACGGCTTGTTCATATCTGTCTTCGTTTAGATGTGAGACGCCATTTAAGATTTTGGAGATTGATGAAAAAACAACAGAGTTAGAATTTTGGACGTTTTGGGCTGTAGCGCCAAAACGAAGCATCCGATGGGAAAACGGAGGCCAGATTCGGATTCAGCGTCAAATTCTCTATCTGTATGGTGTGTTTCAAGGCAATCGGAGAGAAAAAATTTTCAACATTTTTCGAAAAAACGACAGAGTTAGAATTTGGGACGTTTTGGTGTGTAGCGCCAAAACGAAGCATCGGATGGGAAAACGGAGGCCAGATTCGGATTCAGCGTGAAATTCTGCATCGGTATGGTGAATTTGAACGCAATCGGAGAGAAAAATTTTCGCTGACGTCCCCCCCCTCTGCACCGACCTTCCAACTTTGCTTCTAGTGGATGGTTTTTGTCGTGCAATAGCTCGTTTGAAAGCTAAGAGTGAGACAAATTCAGTGAAACAAACGGCTTGTTCATATCTGTCTTCGTTTAGATGTGAGACGCCATTTAAGATTTTGGAGATTGATGAAAAAACGACAGAGTTAGAATTTTGGATGTTTTGGGCTGTAGCGCCAAAACGAAGCATCCGATGGGAAAACGGAGGCCAGATTCGGATTCAGCGTCAAATTCTCCATCTGTATGGTGTGTTTCAAGTCAATCGGAGAGAAAAATTTTCGCTGACGTCCCCCCCCTCTGCACCGACCTTCCAACTTTGCTTCTAGTGGATGGTTTTTGTCGTGCCATAGCTCGTTTGAAAGCTAAGAGTGAGACAAATTCAGTGAAACAAACGGCTTGTTCATATCTGTCTTCGTTTAGATGTGAGACGCCATTTAAGATTTTGGAGATTGATGAAAAAACGACAGAGTTAGAATTTTGGATGTTTTGGGCTGTAGCGCCAAAACGAAGCATCCGATGGGAAAACGGAGGCCAGATTCGGATTCAGCGTCAAATTCTCTATCTGTATGGTGTGTTTCAAGGCAATCGGAGAGAAAAAATTTTCAACATTTTTCGAAAAAACGACAGAGTTAGAATTTGGGACGTTTTGGTGTGTAGCGCCAAAACGAACCATCGGATGAGAAAACGGAGACCAGATTCGGATTCAGCGTGAAATTCTGCATCGGTATGGTGAATTTGAACGCAATCGGAGAGAAAAATTTTCGCTGACGTCCCCCCCCCTCTGCACCGACCTTCCAACTTTGCTTCTAGTGGACGGGTTTTGTCGTGCCATAGCTCGTTTGAAAGCTAAGAGTGAGACAAATTCAGTGAAACAAACGGCTTGTTCATATCTGTCTTCGTTTAGATGTGAGACGCCATTTAAGATTTTGGAGATTGATGAAAAAACAACAGAGTTAGAATTTTGGACGTTTTGGGCTGTAGCGCCAAAACGAAGCATCCGATGGGAAAACGGAGGCCAGATTCGGATTCAGCGTCAAATTCTCTATCTGTATGGTGTGTTTCAAGGCAATCGGAGAGAAAAAATTTTCAACATTTTTCGAAAAAACGACAGAGTTAGAATTTGGGACGTTTTGGTGTGTAGCGCCAAAACGAAGCATCGGATGGGAAAACGGAGGCCAGATTCGGATTCAGCGTGAAATTCTGCATCGGTATGGTGAATTTGAACGCAATCGGAGAGAAAAATTTTCGCTGACGTCCCCCCCCTCTGCACCGACCTTCCAACTTTGCTTCTAGTGGATGGTTTTTGTCGTGCCATAGCTCGTTTGAAAGCTAAGAGTGAGACAAATTCAGTGAAACAAACGGCTTGTTCATATCTGTCTTCGTTTAGATGTGAGACGCCATTTAAGATTTTGGAGATTGATGAAAAAACAACAGAGTTAGAATTTTGGACGTTTTGGGCTGTAGCGCCAAAACGAAGCATCCGATGGGAAAACGGAGGCCAGATTCGGATTCAGCGTCAAATTCTCTATCTGTATGGTGTGTTTCAAGGCAATCGGAGAGAAAAAATTTTCAACATTTTTCGAAAAAACGACAGAGTTAGAATTTGGGACGTTTTGGTGTGTAGCGCCAAAACGAAGCATCGGATGGGAAAACGGAGGCCAGATTCGGATTCAGCGTGAAATTCTGCATCGGTATGGTGAATTTGAACGCAATCGGAGAGAAAAATTTTCGCTGACGTCCCCCCCCTCTGCACCGACCTTCCAACTTTGCTTCTAGTGGATGGTTTTTGTCGTGCCATAGCTCGTTTGAAAGCTAAGAGTGAGACAAATTCAGTGAATCAAACGGCTTGTTCATATCTGTCTTCGTTTAGATGTGAGACGCCATTTAAGATTTTGGAGATTGATGAAAAAACGACAGAGTTAGAATTTTGGATGTTTTGGGCTGTAGCGCCAAAACGAAGCATCCGATGGGAAAACGGAGGCCAGATTCGGATTCAGCGTCAAATTCTCTATCTGTATGGTGTGTTTCAAGGCAATCGGAGAGAAAAAATTTTCAACATTTTTCGAAAAAACGACAGAGTTAGAATTTGGGACGTTTTGGTGTGTAGCGCCAAAACGAACCATCGGATGAGAAAACGGAGACCAGATTCGGATTCAGCGTGAAATTCTGCATCGGTATGGTGAATTTGAACGCAATCGGAGAGAAAAATTTTCGCTGACGTCCCCCCCCTCTGCACCGACCTTCCAACTTTGCTTCTAGTGGATGGTTTTTGTCGTGCCATAGCTCGTTTGAAAGCTAAGAGTGAGACAAATTCAGTGAAACAAACGGCTTGTTCATATCTGTCTTCGTTTAGATGTGAGACGCCATTTAAGATTTTGGAGATTGATGAAAAAACAACAGAGTTAGAATTTTGGACGTTTTGGGCTGTAGCGCCAAAACGAAGCATCCGATGGGAAAACGGAGGCCAGATTCGGATTCAGCGTCAAATTCTCTATCTGTATGGTGTGTTTCAAGGCAATCGGAGAGAAAAAATTTTCAACATTTTTCGAAAAAACGACAGAGTTAGAATTTGGGACGTTTTGGTGTGTAGCGCCAAAACGAAGCATCGGATGGGAAAACGGAGGCCAGATTCGGATTCAGCGTGAAATTCTGCATCGGTATGGTGAATTTGAACGCAATCGGAGAGAAAAATTTTCGCTGATGTCCCCCCCCCTTCTGCACCGACCTTCCAACTTTGCTTCTAGTGGATGGTTTTTGTCGTGCCATAGCTCGTTTGAAAGCTAAGAGTGAGACAAATTCAGTGAAACAAACGGCTTGTTCATATCTGTCTTCGTTTAGATGTGAGACGCCATTTAAGATTTTGGAGATTGATGAAAAAACGACAGAGTTAGAATTTTGGATGTTTTGGGCTGTAGCGCCAAAACGAAGCATCCGATGGGAAAACGGAGGCCAGATTCGGATTCAGCGTCAAATTCTCCATCTGTATGGTGTGTTTCAAGTCAATCGGAGAGAAAAATTTTCGCTGACGTCCCCCCCCTCTGCACCGACCTTCCAACTTTGCTTCTAGTGGATGGTTTTTGTCGTGCCATAGCTCGTTTGAAAGCTAAGAGTGAGACAAATTCAGTGAAACAAACGGCTTGTTCATATCTGTCTTCGTTTAGATGTGAGACGCCATTTAAGATTTTGGAGATTGATGAAAAAACGACAGAGTTAGAATTTTGGATGTTTTGGGCTGTAGCGCCAAAACGAAGCATCCGATGGGAAAACGGAGGCCAGATTCGGATTCAGCGTCAAATTCTCTATCTGTATGGTGTGTTTCAAGGCAATCGGAGAGAAAAAATTTTCAACATTTTTCGAAAAAACGACAGAGTTAGAATTTGGGACGTTTTGGTGTGTAGCGCCAAAACGAACCATCGGATGAGAAAACGGAGACCAGATTCGGATTCAGCGTGAAATTCTGCATCGGTATGGTGAATTTGAACGCAATCGGAGAGAAAAATTTTCGCTGACGTCCCCCCCCTCTGCACCGACCTTCCAACTTTGCTTTTAGTGGATGTATTTTGTCGTGCAATAGCTCGTTTGAAAGCTAAGAGTGAGACAAATTCAGTGAAACAAACGGCTTGTTCATATCTGTCTTCGTTTAGATGTGAGACGCCATTTAAGATTTTGGAGATTGATGAAAAAACGACAGAGTTAGAATTTTGGATGTTTTGGGCTGTAGCGCCAAAACGAAGCATCGGATGGGAAAACGGAGGCCAGATTCGGATTCAGCGTCAAATTCTCTATCTGTATGGTGTGTTTCAAGGCAATCGGAGAGAAAAAATTTTCAACATTTTTCGAAAAAACGACAGAGTTAGAATTTGGGACGTTTTGGTGTGTAGCGCCAAAACGAACCATCGGATGAGAAAACGGAGACCAGATTCGGATTCAGCGTGAAATTCTGCATCGGTATGGTGAATTTGAACGCAATCGGACAGAAAAATTTTCGCTGACGTCCCCCCCCTCTGCACCGACCTTCCAACTTTGCTTCTAGTGGATGGTTTTTGTCGTGCAATAGCTCGTTTGAAAGCTAAGAGTGAGACAAATTCAGTGAAACAAACGGCTTGTTCATATCTGTCTTCGTTTAGATGTGAGACGCCATTTAAGATTTTGGAGATTGATGAAAAAACGACAGAGTTAGAATTTTGGATGTTTTGGGCTGTAGCGCCAAAACGAACCATCGGATGGGAAAACGGAGGCCAGATTCGGATTCAGCGTCAAATTCTGCGTCGGTATGGTGAATTTGAACGCAATCGGAGAGAAAAATTTTCGCTGACGTCCCCCCCCTCTTATCGATTGCATATTCACAGGGTATATAAGAACGGGATCGGGAGAGGAATTTCACTAAGTTGAGAAACTGACTACAGGTAAGTCGTTTCTCTTGAGTTCCGATATCGGACTTCTGACTTTCCATTGCTGATATCAGCTAAGGTGTCAGACTTATAGGTTATTCAGTATAGCATGACTGACCATTTGATGATAGTAGGCCGAAATCTTTAAACGGCTATAACTTTGCTTCTACAAGTCCTTTAGACTTGATTCAAAAAACATTCGACAGCGTTTGCTATGCTGTAGGTGACAGACTACTTATAACCGTTTAATGAGTAGTACTAAAAAACTGAAAAATTTAAATTCATATTTAATGATAATAATTAAAGTTTTTGAATAAAAAGCAGTCGTTTATGAGTCTCTGTGACTTAGGTCGTTTCCTCTTGTAAATAACTCCACCGGTTTTCATGTCAAAACTGGGGCCCGGATACCAACACAGTGATATGACGCACGCTCTGTCCGATCGAGGTTGGATTTGTGGGTCGAGGCCTTGGAGCTGGGAAAAGATCCCCTCTGAGTAATGCCTGCAACGGATTCAAGAGCTTAACACCCAAACGGTTGCTGGCTTGCTATCAAATGTTTAGTAACTTAGTTTTTCAATGCATATCAGCAAGTAGTATCCTATTAACACTTGCTATCAAATTTTACTCTATCTTTACAGAATTATCATGACAAAACTGAGTAATGCCAAGATGTTGGTTGGCAAGTGCAGTTGTGGCAAGATTGCCAGAGGTAGTGAACTGAAGAAGCATTTAAAAGAAAAAGAGGGAACGATGGGCCATGAGAGGAAAGTGATGTTGAGGTTGTGTTTGTCTTGTCGGAAATGTGTGATGGGGGATGAGAAGGAATTCATCAAGGCGCATTTACAGTGTGAGAGTGGGAACATCGGAGAGAAGGGGTTCAAGACGTGGTTTGAGGGAGAGTTGTTGGAAAGGGAAGAGGTGAGAAAGGCGGTGGCAACGATTCAGGACGTGATTGGGGAGAAAGTGGTGAGGAATGCGAGTGAGGGGAGTTCGAGTGATGGGAGTTCGAGTGAGGAAGTTGAGTTGAGAGCGAAAATGAAGAAGAAGGATGATGTTGATTTGGATGCGGTGATGGAAGATTTGTTTCGGGATATAGCGGATTTGAAGGAAGAGTGGGAGGGGAAGGAAGTGGCTAAGCCGATGGCAGCGTCATCGCCACGCCAGCAAGAGGCGTATGATACGGAGGTATTTGTGAGGATGAAGGATCGAGTGATGGCTTTGGAAAGTAATAATGGAAAAGTTTTGAAGGAGAATAAAGAGCTGATGGTGAAGGTTGAGGGGTATAGGGCAACGAGGGAAGAGTTGGAGATCTTGAGAAAGAAGGAGAAGGAATGGATGGCGGAAAGGAGCGAGTTGATGAGGAAAGCAGGTTTGGTGGAGAGTTTGCAGGCGAGTGTGTCGAGGAAGGATGAAGAGATAGAGCGGATGCGAAGCGTGGTGAAGGAGACGGAGGAGGTGAAGGTTATAAATAAGAGGTTGTCGGGTGAAGTGAAGCGACTGCATGAGCGTTTGAAGTGTCGAAAAAGGAGAGTATATGAAGTTCATCTTCCCTTCTTTGAAAATAATATCTGTGATGTCCCCACAATCTCCAGCGATTTGAATGAAACACAGTTGTGTTACGAGGGGGATGGAGTTCGCTGCCTCCACATGACGATGAACATCAATGGACAGCTTGATGACTTCGTCGTCAGAAAAGTTAGAAAGAAGGTTCCCAGTAAGTTTATTCAACATAATCATTTTGTAGCTCATCTAATCTCCTATTATTTTCCTTTCAGAGTGTTTGCAGTAGTAGTGTCGGTGGACGGAGAACAACCCCTGGGCTCTTTTAAGGGCCAACCTTCTAATGCAGCTAAAGCGGTCCCAAGCCCGCCACATATCCTCGGATATGGAATGCAGAGGGGAAGAAAAATGATGAATGGAATGAAATGGGAGGACACTCACGCGCCACACGCAACATAACACACTTCTCTCTTCCGTAGTCTAACAAGCTCTTTACACATGGATCGCAGTCGATTGCTATCCCTGTATCAGAAGTGTAAGCTATCTTAATTTTATATAACACTATTTCATTTACCATTATCACCCATATGAAATGTTATAAGATTTGCAAGTTAAACTAAGCGTGCTACTATTTCCAAATGAAAAAGTATACATGATTAAATCATCCACTGAAGTCCCATTCAAGTAAGTCAGTATGAAAGCAAAGATAATACGAAACAAAAATTTATTATGGCATGTATTTCAAAAGGTCTTCATCGTCAATATCGTCCCAGAGTCTGGCTTCACATAGATCACAAAAACAGTTTACTTGCTTCAATCGTTCTTCTACCGCGAGTCTAACAAGCTCTTTACACATGGATTGCAGTCGATTGCTATCCCTGTATCAGAAGTGTAAGCTATCTTAATTTTATTTAACACTATTTCATTTACCATTATCACCCATATGAAATGTTATAAGATTTGCAAGTTAAACTAAGCGTGCTACTATTTCCAAATGAAAAAGTATACATGATTAAATCATCCACTGAAGCCCCATTCAAGTAAGTCAGTATGAAAGCAAAGATAATACGAAATAAACATTTATTATGACATGTATTTCAAAAGGTCTTCTATATTTGAGGCGTACAAGTGAACTGCTCTCTCGTGAATTCCAAATTTGAGTGAAGTCTCTATCTTGTTGAAGTATCAACCTTAAACTTGATTTCGTTGAAATGGTAAGTTGAAGATTTCCTCTCTCATCTCCCTCAAACGTGTGCCTAATAGCATCTTCCTCAATTTCAGCCATCAACTTCATCACCAACGCCCTCCCTTCTCGAGGAAAGTTTAGAGTTGTTGAGTCAAGGTAGGTTGTAACAATACGCTGAGACTTGAACAGAGATGATAGAATGATTTCTCTTTCAGGTGATACCAGTCCCATCTCGAGCGAGTCGGATAACAACAGCGACTCCATGTCAACATTGTCGCGGGAATGCAACGATCGGGAATTTGCTGACTGTGGACACATCTTCACGAGGAAGCGTGATCTCGCCCGACACATCAAGCGAGGTGTTTGTAGACCTAAGTCAGCATCAATCTCCGAAGGTGGGGATGATTCTGTTAACGATGTCTCCTTTTCTTGCGATTTATGCATTCAGTCTTTTGAGTCACATTTTGAACTATCTTCACATAGACTTCGACATACACACAGTGACGATAGCTATACTAACAGCGCCTCCTCTATCCGACTCTCTGAAGTGTCGATAAATAATTTAGTGAGGAACTACCAGATGGAATCCTCAGAAACCATTACTGACTTTGAAGAATGGTTTCATCAAAATTCATCTTTGATTGGTGCGCTCTTCAACAATTTAGTCAATTTTAGAATGAAGGCGCTCATCTATCTCAAAATAAAATATGTAAAAATCGACCACCATACTGGTCAAATAGTAGAGAGGTTGGAGTTTCACATACCCTCCTCTCCTGCAACCGAAGTTGTAGACTGCGAGTCTTGGATAAATTTTCATATCCAAGGGTTAAAATTAAACATAGATAAATTTAACGAGCGTGATAGTGGTCTCGTTTTTGATGGTATTGAGACTGCCATGATTAAAATCACTTTATTAGAGAACTACTCTGGACGAGGCTCTTTAAACTTCCGAAAAATATAAGAAATAAAGCAGCAGTTATTTCTGTAGATTGCGAATCGCAATGTTTTAAGTATGCCGTCCTCTCCATTCTCCACTATAATGATGTACAGTATAGCCGATACCGTAAGAGTAAGTATCAACAGTGGGAGAATGAATTAAAGTTTGATGACTGCAATAGTGAAGATATGAAAATTAAAGATATAGAAAAATTTGAAAAATTGAACAACATCAAAATAGTTCTCCATGTTTCGGAAAAGGGATTGAAGGGTGTCCGCTACAACTCGCGTTCGAGTTGTTATGACCACGTTGTCAACCTTTTATTAGTAAGACAGGATGATAGTGAGGAATGGCACTACTGCGGTATTCCCAAAATTTCTCGCTTATACCACCACTTAAGAAATTCTAGCTCATCAGAGATTTATTACTGTGACAGATGCATTCGCAACTTTAGGAGTAAAAATAAAATTGAAACTCATTACGAATGGTGTAAGCGAGGTAAACTACAAATGGAGCGCATGCCCAAAGATAAGGAGTTTTCATATAGAGAGAATGGCGATGAACTAAGTCCTCTTCGTGTCATCTATGCTGACATCGAATGCTATATCGATGATATCATCCACAAGCCAGCAGCCATATCCTGCTATGAAGTATGGCATGACCATTTCCAAAATAGAAAAAATAAAATGCACGTCTGGCAAGGTGAGGATTGTATTTACCAATTCCTACAATTCCTCGAACAGGCTGTAAAATTTCAACAAAAGTATGATGATGAACTCTATCGCAGATCATTGCATATGACAGCAGATGATCAAGCAAAATTTGATAGTTGCAACGTTTGCCCCAAATGTAGTAAAACATTTGATGATGATAAGATTAAGAAAGTGCGCGACCATGATCACATCACTGATAAATTTAGAAACGCACTATGTTCAAAATGCAATTTTTCACTTAGGATGAAACGGCGTACATTACCCGTCATTTTCCATAATTTCAAGGGCTACGAGAGCCATATGATAATAAAAGGAGGTTTAGGTCAAATGAAAGAGTGGAAGTTTGATGTAATAGCACAAACGAGAGAGAAGTTTATGGCCATGACAGCAAAAGTGCCTGTCGATAAAACTAAAGAAAATAAGACGGTCTATTTTGATATAAAATTTTTAGATTCCTACCAATTTATGACTGCATCACTGGCCTCTCTCGTACAAAATCTAAAGTCTCTTCCACTAACACAAAATCTTAAGAAACAATATCCAAATCTAACCGATGAAGTCATCACACGGAAAGGAGTCTTTCCATATGCATATTTTGATGCGATTAGTAAACTCGGCGAGACTTCTCTTCCACCCATAGATAAATTTAAAAATGATTTGACCGGCACAGAATGTAAGACCGAAGATTATGATCATGCACAAGATGCATGGATAAAATTTGACTGCCATACATTTGGCGAATATATGATTGCCTATCTTAAGTTAGATGTATTTTTGCTGGCTGATGTATTTCAGGAGTTTCGACGAGTGGCATTAGAAGAAGATAAGTTAGATCCCGTCCACTTTGTCAGTCTGCCAGCCATGTCCTTTAAGTCTGCTTTTAAAATGACTGGTGAGACCATTCATCTCTTACAAGATCCAGCGATGTATAATTTATTTGAGCGAGGAATTCGCGGTGGTCTCACATTTGTAAATAAACATAGGTTAAAATCAAAATTAGTAGGCGATGATCAGACTCATCTTAAGTATTATGACCAAAATAATTTATATGGTAGTTCACTATCCAAACCACTCCCTCACTCTGAGTTTAGCTGGTTAGATGATAGTGAAATTCAGCATCTCTCCAACCCTTCTAACATACTAGCAATTCCAGATGAAGGTGATTGGGGATATTATTTTGAGATAGATCTTATCTATCCAAATAATACTAAACATAAAACCGTAGATTTTCCACTCGCACCCGAATCAGGTGAAGTGACCAAAGATATGCTTTCCGACTTTATGAAACAATTTCATAAAGATTTAGAATCATGTGGTCAGCCCGACTTTAAGCCTTGCCGCAAACTTTTACTCACCCAATATGATAAGGAAAACTACATTATCTAGTTCACTTTAGCATCTTAAAATTTTATTTAGAAATGGGCATGATTTTAAAAAGAGTTCACCACATTATTAAATTTAGACAGAAAGCCTTCCTCAAACCATATATTGATAGCAACAGCCAGAAACGTGCACTAGCCCAAAATAATTTTGAAAAAGATTCTTATAAGTATAAGAATAATAGTCTATTTGATAAGACGATGGAGGATGTTAGAAAACGTGTAAACTATTAACTAGTCAATGATGTTACAAAATTTAAGAAATTGGTCTCATCACCTCTATTCATCGATAGAGACATTATCGATGAGGACCTTGTAGGTGTTAAAATGATAAAATCTGAAGTTAAGTTGTGCAAGCCCATCTATATTGGTCAAGCTGTACTAGATTGCTCTAAGCTTGAAATGTACCAACTCTTTTATAAAATACTAAAACCATGTCCTCTCGTAAAAGAGGTTCGTTTGTTGGGTGGTGATGAAGATAGTTTCTTCTTAGGTATTACCACTCAAAAAGATTTAAATTTCAATGAAGTAGGAAAATCTTTAGAAAGATATTTTGATACATCAAATTATCCTACTGATCACCCACTCTACTCCATCAAAAATAAGGCAAAACTTTGCTGCTTTAAGGATGAGACAGCAGGAAAGGAAATAGATGAAATGATTCTCCTCCGTTCAAAAATGTACAGTATGAAATTAAAGGATAGCGACGATAGTATTAAGCGCGCTAAAGGCATATCAAGATCATTGGTGTCTAACATGAAACATAAAAATTTCAGGGAAGCCTATAGAAATAAAAATATAACGTTTGTCAATATGACAATCTTAAAATCTAAGTCGCATGAGATCAAAACTCATACTTTTAGGAAACGGGCGCTTTCAGCATGGGAGGATAAGAGGTGCTGGTTAGAACATAACATATCTCTTCCACATGGACATCCTGATACAGACATACCACCACCCAAAAGAATTAAACTCACACTACCACATTCAGGAGACGTCTTAGCATAATCATCCTTAACTTAGTATATTCATGTTGATTTCTGTAGATAAACACTGCTGTTTTATGTATCGCTTTAGATCGTTTCTTCCTTGTGAATATATGCCTACAGTCAGCCCATTCCCCCTATATCTGTGAAAAGACTTTTTCATACACATATTTTTATTTCAATAAACATATCACAATGACTTCACTTTGTTTTCCGAAACACTAACGTTATGAGGGATTTAGTATCTTTCACATGGATACACTCTTGTAAACCATCGGTAATTTTGATAGAAATAGAGGGTACAGTTTGTTTGACGACGGGATGATAGAAAATAGATTGAAACATCTTCTCGACTATTCCATATGAAGCGTCTTTATCATGAATGAAATCACGTAAAATGTATTCTTTTTTCTCACCAACAGAAATAGGTAGAATCAAATCACTTTGAATGTAAAGGTGTTGTTCATGTTTATCAAGTGTCATTGGCGTTTCTATACCAATCGTATGTGCAGCAGTAAACACAGTTTGTAGCATTGAAAAACCAAAGAGTTTTTTCAAATTTTTACTCAATTGACATTGAATGTCATCACCCAGTTTCAGAACAACGCGTTGATTTTCAATTGAAAACGAAATGTGGTGTGTCTTTACATCATATTTACTTTTCATCACATGCTTCAACTTCTGTTGTATATAAGGATTTACTACAAGAATGAAGCTTTCAACTGTATGATGTAGACGCGGCATTATATTGATAGCAACTTTAGATTCTTGATAAGACTGGTAAATTTTCTTGATGCGATCGCCATAGATGTCCACCCACCATTCATCATTAACTGAATCAGCTTTAGTGTGATATTCATGAGAAGCATACACCACACCGCTTCCAATAATAGGTGTATGATGTCTTACAAAATGACGCAAGGTTAGAGAGAAATAAACTGTAAGTTTGTCATTATATTTCTGAATAACTTTGTCCGCCATAATTTTCTCTCCATACTTCTTACCCACAGTCTCATTCCATCGTTTTACTAACTCAATAAGTGATAAAGGTTGAACACCACGCTTTTTCAAAATGATGCGTTCTTCACATTGTACAACATCTTCATCAAATATTTTAAATTTATAATGAAATTTTTTGATTCGATTTGAATAAACTTTTTTAACATTTGCAGTAGCAATTGACGTTAGATGTAGTCCATGGCCAAAACCGAGATGTGGATAGAATTCATTATCCAACCTCAGTGTAAGACCTTTAGTAAAAGAATGAAAGCGAAGGAACTGTCTCCCACTCCAATGATAGATAGTAAACTCATAAGCTTTCTGATTTTTATTCTTCATGATGGAAGTATTACCACTATTGAATGCCTTAATAATTTTCTCATTCCCAAATGGTTCATAATAATCTGATTTTATCTGAATCCATTCATAGTTCCACTTTCCATCTGACGTTAAATTGTATGGGAACTGGAATGCATTATTCATCGTTATTCCATCATGGGTGCGAGGAGTCAATATCATTTCTTCCAAATCATTCACATTCTGAATATTGCTATCATAGCAAATACTAGAAACGCCAACCTCCCATTCACCTTCTAAATGTAGTGGGCGATTTAATTCTACTCGATAGTCTGATGGTTTATTTTTGGGAAATTTATTCATAGAAGCATTACTGGGTAAGTAGATTAGAAACGAGTCCTTATTTTCACTTTCCATATTATTCACATTGGAAACATGTATTTCCACACTTTTCCATTAACTCTTCATTCGGAAATGGAGTGTGATACTTGTTACAGCATCTTTATGAAAAGGAATCAACGCACCAGCATCGTCATAAATGGCAATATCAATTTGTGGGATGTAGTTTGATTTCAGCTTTGTATAATGCACTTTCTTGAAAGTATGCTCAGATAAAATACTGCAGCTTTTTGGCTGGTATGGTATCATTGCTAGCAATGGAGCTTCAACATCTCCCACACGTACATCTTCACCAATATTGGAATATATCTGAAAATAGTTAATACGACGCGATAGCGACATGTCTGCGCTAGCTTTGGTTACAGTACCACTTTTAAAGATATTTTGATCAAAACCCAAAATGTCCATTAGAGTTTTATCCATAATTAGTTCAATACCTTTTCCACTTATAGTGAGAGACAAAGTACCTTCTTTTTCAGAAAATGAAATATGTTGGTCATTAATCACTTCATTTAAATAATCTACAACCAATTTAACCGAAGTAATAATGCGAGGCATCAACACTCTTGTTTCATGTAAGATACCACCTAAAGGCTCTACACACTTTCTGTATAAAGATACGGTCCATTCTGTATCAAATTGATTTGGCCTTTCACATGGTAAATGTTGCATATCAGATTTTCCATGAACAGCTGCAGAACGATGTCGCAAGAACTGATGAAAATCTTTTGAACAAACTAATACTAGATCATCATCATTTAATTTACTTATTGCACTATGATTAGATGATTTGATATAAGTCAATGTTGCCACTTGTTTACCATCAACTCGAAGGAGATAATTAAATTTCTTCAATAATGTTTCAGGAGTCATGTTTGTCTTTCTTGGCTTAATCACAATCTTCTTCACCAACGTCTTCTCATTTTTTGGAATAAGATCTACATAATAAGCTTCCTCTCGATATATTAACTTTTTATGACCACTTATGTGGTAATTAACGTTAAAATTATCATAGCTTGTTAAGGCGCTAGCGAGGTAACCTAAATCATTTCTTAAACTTGGACTTAAACCAACAATCCAATCTTTCTCAACTACATGATGTACATAATTATGATCATCATTGTGCGGAGTAAATTGGACAATATGTTTACACGCTTTATTCAAGAAATCATATATAAACTTTTTACATAATAAGAGATCTTTCTTTGGCCACTGTGGAATGTATACTCGGCAGCCCTTTTCACATTGGTAAGCAGCTGTACGTCTCATATTAATAGTCATCACCTCATGATCAAAACTATAGACACAGTTGCTATAAACAAGTTGAGTGACACCCACTTCCCAATTTCCATTTAGCTGTTGTGCATGATCAATGGGAGTAGAAAAGAGTGCGGCTCGATTACTAGCAAATCTCTTTGTAGCCACATTGCTAAGCAAAATATGATAAAACGACATTTTTATATTGCTGATCTGCGGGTTTGCATAACATCATGAAGACTTGGATTTTGGACTCTCTACAATATATCAGAGTTGATCGTGATGGAAACGTACACTTCAAAAATTCTCATGGTCATACATCAAGAGGTATTACATTAACATGGCGACAATTTGTCAACCTCAATGATATCATGAGGGATTTGGAATATTTTGAAACATTAAGATTCATCTCCTTGGGTGATCAAGTTTGGCTTCAACATTACAGAAATGAAATTCAAATCTACCATTCTCATTCCGCAAACTGTTTCTCATTTCGCAAATACAATTGGGAGAAGTATAGAAGATACATACATCGCTCCATCATGACATTTATTCGTCGTGAGTTCATCGCCCTACTATGCAAATCTTAATCAGACATGACTACCACGCACCATGAGTTGGAAATTAGATTCCCTACAACGTATTGAAACGGATCATGATCGAATCGTCTATTTCAAAGATTCAACTGGAAATGTGAGAAGAGAGTTTGCTTTATCTTATCGTCATTTTCAATCTCTACATCATATCATGAAGGATTTGAAATACTTCTATATGAAAAGACATTCATGTATTGGAAATCGCATCTGGTTGCGCGTCAACAATCGGCGAATTCAACTCTATCATTCCCAACTTCATACTAACTTCACATTTCATCAAGGTAGTTGAGAAAAGTATAAAAGGAAGGTACATCGCTCAATTTACTCATACTTTCATCATGAAGCGCCATCGCTACACCATTGTCAACATTCTCCGTCGCTTCAGACTCTACACCAAAATCGATCTCACAACATTACACCAACACCTTCCAAACAGCAAGTATTACCCGGGCCGACCTCAAATGTTAGTGGTGAAGATGAACAATTCACGGAATCTTCAACTCTTCCCAAATGGGACTGTACAGATTCTCGGCGCCCTTTCTCATTCATCGGCGCAGTCAATGCGCTTAGAGCTACAGAGACTACTACGTCGGATATGGAAGAGGGAGAGGTGTGTGATGTCGAATCTGACTGTGGACAATATGGTGATCTCTACTCAATTGAGTGAAAGTGTATCATTTTTGAAGATTCGTACCAGCAGTTACAATTTGTGTTATGAACCCGAACTTTTTCCTGCAGCTCTCATTGGTTGTTGGTTACCTGTGCATGTTGCAATCTTTCATAATAGTAAAGTGATCATTACTGGACCAAAATCTCATGTACAAGCAAATGTGATCCTAGACTATCTCATTGAGTATGTACGTACGCAGCGGATTGTAAAATAAAAAACAATTTTCCAACATGATGTTTTTATTTCAAATCATGATATAACTTACAAATCATTTTTTCATTAGAGGATGGATTACATGAAAAGTTTTGAATAACAGATGCAAATCGAGATACATGTAAACGTTTTAAGATGAAGTACAGTACAAAAGCACCACACGTTGATGAAAGTGGATGTTGTAGTATGCGTTCATTTCGCTGATATTGACGCGTATGTTTTCTCAACCACTGCTGTGTTGGTATATTTGGAGGTTGAGCAAGAGAGTCAAATAGTTCACCACGTCGGTCTTCTCCAATAAAGATCGCTTTCCAATGCTCACCGCCTAAATTCTGTGAATGAGTGTTTAGCACAATAAAGATGGGATAGTGATTTACTGCAGGTGGTAAGGTATCGAGTGAATAGACATTATCGAAAGCTTTCAACGTCGCTTCGTCTGCATTACGCTGCACTTTAGTCTTAATATCGTCAGCAGTCAACCAACTCATTAACGATTATACTGAAGAATCACGTCACGATACTTTGTAATTTCAATATTTGAATCGAAGACTGCATAAATTAATACATTGATCGTCTCAGGTAGTGTTCTTTTGAACGTCAAATCCAAACGAATATTATGAGGCACGTTCGCTTGACGATAGGGTGCACTAATATCGCTGTCAGCAGTCAAATCAAATGCATAAATAGTATATCCACTCTTAAACTCTTTCATAGTAAGTCCGTTGGTGTCATCCGTATTGTAAAAGCTAAAGACATCCATAAAATCAACATAACTGCGCATAAATTGATCCGAAGCAAAATCTGGTTTGTAGGGTGGACCAGGATGACTCACACCATTTACACGTAAAGCAATTTCACTTAACTGATTGTGTTTAAAATTGAAAGGATTCTTCTTTATATTACCATTAAATGCATCATTTTCAACCATTGCCACCATGAGGAGCTTCGGTGCTTCCGATGGAAAGAGGTCATCTTTCATGAAACTCTTTTGATCTTTCGGAATTGTAAAGGTGAGAAGCTTTGTATGCTGAACGGGGTAAATGGCATTTTGGCGGTTAAGACCTTCAGCATGTCCTCTAATGACACTTGGATTCGGTACTACTCGACGAATGTAAAGTGCAATATCTTCCACATGAATTCTAAAATTGTCAACTTTAGCAAATGCATTCAGCGCAAATTCAGGCTTATTCAATGTCAGCTTGAGTCGCATGCTGGTATTACAGAGTAAAAACTTTGACTGTCTAAAGAAGTCTAAATTCAGCGGACCATATAGCTGACATACTCTAGCAGATCGCTTTACAAAGCCACTGTTTGTTTCAACATCAAATTTTCCTGCTTCATCTCTGTACCATCCCATGGCTTCCATATGACTTTTTTGTGCTGCTGGATGAAATTGTGATACATGATTGAAATATGATTTATAGGGATAATCGCTTTGACCACCTTCCACCTGCTGCTCTCCAATCGTTAGAGAAACATCGCGAAGTAATGTAGTCAATGGTAAATTGTTCAGTCCAACTTTATGTGCATCGTCAATAGCAGTTCCATCTGCTTGCTGAATTCTAAACCTCAAATCAACCATCGCATAACTCAAATCTATGTAGTCATCACTACCACCAGGAATAACAAATTCAATGGGGCCAGCATTCTCAGCTGTTCGAGGATGATAATCTACAATACTTGAACTAAGAATATCTGTCTGTATGGCTTGTTGATCGAACAAACAAAAACCGGAAGTTTTACACTCCATGATTAGAAGTTTTAGCAGCGTCGTCGTTTAGCGCCTGATGAATGATTAGAGCCTCTGCGACGTTTGCGTGAATGCCTTTTGACTGAAGATCGCACCTTACCAGCTCCGCGATGTTTCCTCCTTCCTTTTTTCATTCGTTTAGGTGATTTCTTTCCTGGAGTAACACCAGCAAAGGTCTGCTTCAATGTTTTTAAACCGCGTTCCTTCCCACGATTCAACAAACTGCTCTTAAAACTTCTACCTCTGGAAAGATCACTAGCAACATCACCAGCAAAGCCAACGGCATTACTTAAAACATTTCGTTTTAAAGATCTACCGACATTGGATATGAGAGGTGCTACAACAGATTTCAGTGCACCAAGTATGCTACCTCCACGTTGGCGGCGAGCGCCGATGTAAATTTGTCCTCCACCACTTACATAGGAGGGTCGTGAATAAAATGAGGCAGTTAGATTCATAGCTCAAACCCTAAACATTGTTAGTTACAACTTTGCATGAGTCACTGTCGATCACTTAGATGAAATATGTCGGCACGACGCATCCAAGAGTTCATACTTGAAGGATAACCAGTCCATTTAACAAGACACCATTCTTCACCTTGCCGTTTTTTACATCGAATGATTTTCTCTACCAAATATGTTTCACTTTCAGTGACTACCTCAATCTCATCGCGGTAAAAGCTACCCTCAATTTCTTCATTATCGTAATCTTTCAATTTGTAGGTGGTCGGAGAGTCTTTTTGATTAATCCTTGATACTGTAAATACCTCCTCTGTCCAATTCGGAAGGTACCCTTTGGCAAAAACACTCTTCACTTTTGAGATACGAACTTTATCGCCAATTTTCACATCACTTTTCACATGAGTGCGTTTACGTTGGAATGATTCGCGCACTTAATCTACATTGTCAGCATTTACATCTACTGGTCTGAGTCCAATAGAACGATGGATAGAGTGATTGTAGGCATGGAGTGTATCTTGTAGAACCTTTGTCCAATTTTGTGTCAAGTTGGCAGTAAAATGTCGCCACAAGCGATATTTTAATGTGCGATTAAAACGTTCAACGAGTGCAGCTTTATAAGCACTCTTTACACTAAACAACTCAATGTCATGCCTCTCAGATAATCTTCTCACATGCTGATTTTCAAACTCTTTTCCTTGATCACTCTGAATTCTTTTTCGAATGCGACCTTCTCGAAAAATTGTTTGGAATGCTTTTGCTACTCCTTTCCCTTCTTTAGTTTTTAAAGGTTGAGCCCACGCATAACGCGAGAAAATATCAATGACGGTTAAAATAAAATTATTGCCCGAGTTATGTTTTGAAATGGAGGCGACATCGCACAAATCTGCTTGCCACTGTTCATCGATGTCATGAACAATATAATGGCGGGTGCGGTACTTCTTTTTTGCTTGTTTGTGGAGTGTATAGGTAGCCTGACCCTTTAACCATCGTTTCACTTGTGATTGCGGAAGACCACTCGCTTTTGATAATTTCTTGATAGATGCAAATCCTGCCGGATGTTTTACATCATAATAGATTGACTTCAAACGTTCAGTCGATGACGACTGACTCTTTTTCCTCCTTCTCATCTTTTTGTTTTCTTGCCTTTCTACATTTACAACAACTGCAGCATTTAGCTTTAGCGGTTTTGCGATCGTGTTCACATTGCTTAGGGGTTTCATTGTGAGAGCTGGCACAGCAAGTGCAAGTGACAACGACATTCACCTCTGGCGGCTCATTACATGGCAAGCAACACATCTGCTTCATATTAATAGTCTGAGAACATGTATTTCTTGGGAGGAGCTGTTTTACGTTTTCCTTTTGCTAGTTTTAGTGGTGGCGTAGATCTACGTCGAGTTCTTCCTCTTGTTTGCTTAGTGAGTGTGGGAGGGGATGTAGCAGGTGACGCCTTAAACCAATTTGTTGGCATTTTCATCGTCTGAAGCATTAGAGCAGTAGCCACTGTTGAATCAAGTTCTTTCAATGTCTCATTATTCAAAGCAAATTTTGGCATATTATGCTTTTTCAATAGTTTAAGAAAGTATGACCAACCAGGTGGAACATAGCCCTGACGGCGCTTTCTACGTGTTGCATACTGAATCAAGTCTTCATAACGTGAAGCATCAATCACTTTATTTTCATCTGTAATGATTTCTCCTCTATCATTTACATTGAGATGGGGTTCAATACTATTGAAAAGAGATATGGCATGTGCGCGAGATGCTAAAGGTGTAGCAGTCGATACAGAGTCACGCATCTTATTCTTCAAGCTTTTCAATTGCTCAACAGTTTCCGATTGTAATAATACAGCACGATGTGGATCTTTGATGTGAACATTTTGCTGATAATCTATTTCTTTCCTATACATTTGATTTGCAAGAGGTTGCTTTACTTGCTGCATGGCAGTCAATTGTACATATTCATCCTGAGGAATGACAATCATGCGAGAATAAGAACTCATAGTTTCTAGATAATCATGGGAGTTTTCAAAATATCACTTCGAAATCTAAATTCTTCCGGACACTCTTGCGTAAAGTCAATGAATAAGTAACCGTGTGGTTTTTCAGTAGCTGCTTGAAAAATTTCAATTAAGGCTTTTGAACCTCTTGGTGCAACTTGTCGCGCTAAAATTTCAAATTGACTTTTAACTCGAGGATTCTTGAAAATAGCATAATAGTGAGTATTCAGGTTTCGTGTACGAGCTATAGATGATAAGGCACCTTTTATGGTGTGCTGCGCGAGTGAACATATCTGTAACATCTTTTAAATTCTTACTTTCTTTTAATAAATCATCCAATACAACAACATCATTAGACTGAAGTTTATCCACTGGAATAATTCCTTCATGTCGAATAAAGTTGCGACTTTGCAATTCCTGAAACAGCGACGGTTGATAAATACCATAACACCAAATCACTCGATTGATAGGTTCCTTAAACAACTCCCTTCTTTTATCCAATAAATTCAGCGTGAAAACAGTTTTACCTGCATGAGATGGACCTGATACAGTCAGAACTTTATCACATTGAAGTCTGAAATCCATTTTATTACTTTGAGATTCAACATTTGCATAATTAACGCTTAGAGCCAAAGATATTACCCAATAGGTTGCCCACGGCAGGAGCTATCATTGGAAGTATTGCTGAAAGGAAACCGCCCTTTTGTGTTAGAGTTTTCCTCTTTCTTTGAAGGGTGACTTTAGGATTGGAGATGAAACGCAATTTCGTAGCATATCGCTTAAATAACTTTCGTTGTTTTGACGCTAATTTCTTCGTCCTCAACTTCCTCACATGAGAAATAATTTCACAAATGAAATTATCGTTAGCATGTCGTATAGCATTGTATCGCTGATTTGCTTTCATTCGTCGGAGAGCTTAAATGGCTGAAGAAAACTTTGAAGACTTTTGACTTTTACGTTTCGCCATTTTCCGTGTTAGTCTTTGCTAAAACCTATCTTTACCACATTTGCATAGGTACTAACTATTGCGGCATAAGTGACACTCGAAATGAGCAATATCACAGTGGTTACATTTGCAAAGTTGAATGCAATTACGTATGAAACAGCGTTGACAAAAAGCATGCTTACATCTCTTGAAGATGCGCTTTTCATTTCCATCCTTTCGCTTACATACATCACAACACATAGTTTCACCGTTACTGATGTCTATAGCAAGTCTTTTTGAAGATATGAATTTGCTAGCCTTTTCTAAATAATAGACACATGTACAGAAGGAATATACTTCGAGAGTGAGCAGACATAGCTCGAAAACCAGTTGTGCTACAATCAAGTACCACTGCATTTTCAATTTTTCTTTATGGAAAATTGAATGTGAATATCTGAAATCGCTTCAATCACTAGACTGCTACCATGATGGTTAAATGCGTTAAGACGTTCAGCAATTTTTATCATATGTCTTTTAAAAAATTCTTCGGGGTGATCTACCACTTCCATTGAATAAGAAGCAAAATGGAAAGAGCGACTTTCCACCTCTTCCTTCCCAAAATGACTAAACTTAATTTTCGCAACTAATCGCGCCATGATAATGCTATCAGAGAATGTATTCATTAACTCTAGAAATAGAGTGCTAGCATCATCGACCACTGCTTCGATGTCGGTCTCATCTTTATGAAAATTTATCACATAATCTTGAACAGCTCCTTTTAAACTTTGCCTATGAAAATGTAATGTTCCGCAGTCGTTTGAGAAAGACATGATCGCCCTTTATCTAACCCATCCATTGCATGAAAACAACAACTCTTCTCATAGTAACATTTATTGAATAACGGTAACAAGCATGCATTATAAATCAATGGTTTGAAAGAGATAAAATAGATACAGCTGGTAACTATCATAAAGCGAGCAATGATAACCATACAGGACTTTGGCAGTGTTGAGGTAAGGAGGAAAGAAGCATTGGTTATGAACGTAGCTACTACAACGAATAGACAAAATAGGAACACACAAATCCTTAAAACGTTTCGTGACTTCATGATAATGTTGATTCACTCTACTATCCCAAGGCGGGAGCAAAATATCATCAATGATTAGATTGGGAAATACTTTCCTCTCCTTACCAGGATTATTACAAAAGATGCGTATAACATTGAAAGCAGCTAACCATCGTTTAAAGTCAATAAGAAGAGCACTCTCACAACAAAAGCCATAGTCTTGCAAATATTTCAGATTAAGTCCATGAATGTGTTTTCTCGCCCATTGATCAACATTGGGATCGCAGTTGGCATGTTGATGATAGACACTAACAATCTGATATGTCCAATTGTTCATAGCAATAGCACTGAGCTCCTGTACAGGTTCACCCTCACAATCCATAACAATGATGATAGAAGCCTAAAACGGAAATTTACACATCTAAGGAAACGTTCTATAACATATTACAAAATGAAGAATTACATCGATGCTTTTCACGACAAAATACGCAAATGATATGATGGCAACGAAGAAGTAAAATGTATCTAATAAGACCACGTCTACGACACTCAAAGCACATAAGCGAATTGTCATAGGGTAGAGTTAGGAAAGGACTAGTAATTCTCCTTCTTTGATTTGCGTTTTGATGCAGCATTCTTCTCCGACTTGCGCTTCGTACCACTGCTGTTAAGGATTTGATCAATTATGTCATCCACGTTGGGTGGTTTTGGAATATATAGGATGGATTCCATATGCATGGAGAGAGAGGCTATTTTATTATCCTTGTGTCGACCATAATATAGCCCATTCACTTTGAAAAGGATATCCCAAGTACCTTCTCCGAGCTCATCACATCTGATGGGTATTGAATGATCTCCCTCCTTCTTATAGTAAGTACACCAATGTGATACCGGTAGGCAAATGTGATTACCATCCCAAATCTTTCTATAGGGAGTATCCTTGTCATCTCTAGCCTTCCACTCTTGAGCAAGAGGAGTAGGAATGTCCATATTTAATGTCACGTACTCCTCAATAATATCAAGTTGGTGGCGAATGTACGGACTCACGGGGATCAGTATGTAGTCCCCATACTGATTGCGCATTATCTTGACATCCGTGGAAGGGAGCATTCCCGTTTGGAGTACTACGCTATGATCGTCATAACGCAAGACTTGTTTAAATTTACGCTGTAGCGGTGTAGGATTATGCACCTTGGTTGTTTCTTCCACTGGCCTCAGTTGTAGATGATCTGACCGTAGCGAACCTTGTAACGTTTGACCGCCATTTTGTCCTACTAGTGTAGCAGATGGAGTAGATGCCTGAAAATGAAAAAGATTGTATTAAGTTTACGTTCAAGGGAGGAGAGGGAGGAAAGTAGCGACTTACCATTTTAGTTGGATAATAGAATAAGGAAAATATGCGTCCGTCACTCGTGTGATTCAACGATGGAATGATTCTCACTGTGGAAGGCTCGCTATTTATATAGAAATAGTTGATTCTCATTGGATGATGATCCTCATTGGACAATAACATCAAGCTGATTCCAAATCTGAAATCCGTTTTCCCATCCGATGCTTCGTTTTGAAGCTACAGCCCAAAACGTCCCAAATTCTAACTCTGTCGTTTTTCACCAATCTCCCAAAATCTTAAATGGCGTCTCACATCTAAACGAAGACAGATATGAACGAGCCGTTTGTTTCACTGAATTTGTCTCACTCTTAGCTTTCAAACGAGCTATTGCACGACAAAATCCGTCCACTAGAAGCCAAGATCGAAGCTAGCTCTCCCGAGGGGGGGGGACGTCAGCGAAAATTTTTCTCTTCGATTGCGTTCAAATTCACCATACCGATGCAGAATTTCACGCTGAATCCGAATCTGGCCTCCGTTTTCCAATCCGATGCTTCGTTTTGGCGCTACAGCCCAAAACATCCAAAATTCTAACTCTGTCGTTTTTTCATCAATCCCCAAAATCTTAAATGGCGTCTCACATCTAAACGAAGACAGATATGAACAAGCCGTTTGTTTCACTGAATTTGTCTCACTCTTAGCTTTCAAACGAGCTATGGCACGACAAAATCCATCCACTAAAAGCAAAGTTGGAAGGTCGGTACAGAAGGGGGGACGTCAGCGAAAATTTTTCTCTCCGATTGCGTTCAAATTCACCATACCGATGCAGAATTTCACGCTGAATCCGAATCTGGCCTCCGTTTTCTCATCCGAGCACTCCTTCCACTCGAAACAGCCCATTTTACAACCCAAAATTCAGCAGATTGCACGAAAAACATCACACACTATAGCCTCAAGACAAATCCTGGCGGTCGCCCAAGTCCACCACAACACTCTGTCGTTGCAGAGGGGGGAGTCAGCGAACATTTTGTGAACGTGGACCAACCTGGACGGCACACGACGACAGACCACAACCTCTGTCGTTCCAGAGGGGGGGACTCAGACGCGAAGCACCACGGCGACCGACCACGACACTCTGCCGTTCCAGAGGGGGGGCGCCGGTCGAGTGTTCGCCGTTTTCTTACTACTGTAGTCGTGATCGTGAACAATTTTAGATCCCGGGTAAGCTTCTTCTTTCTTACGGCTGTAATTGATCTTGACTATCTTACCGGTTGTATGGATAGTAATACTGTTCGTGGACTGAACAAATAAGGTTGACTCAATTCAATGGAGACCATATTTCAACAAAATATCGACTAAAATGTGCATTGATATTTTCCGCTCAAATGACGTGTGACACACAGCAGTGATAATTCTTTTTAGTTTCGACACGTAAATGTAGTACTGGAAAACGCAGTTTCAGATAGCCTCTTATGACGCAGGATCCGACATAAGCTGTGTTTATTGGCAGCTGTTCTAATCATCTCAATAAGGGCACTTGATGCGTTTAACGCACAAGCACTCCTTTTGAAAATATTGTGATGTATTTGATATTTGTTTACATATGCTATGATAAATTGATCACAACTGAAAGTGATTTTGATGTGCATGTTTCACAACATATAAATACGCATCCTCGTGACAACTCTCGTTTTCACCTCGTCCATACATATAGCACATATGGCGACGAATTGACTGTTCTTTCACGAATTGAGAAGAAACTTCAGTGATATATCAATATGGAATTCAGAATTGAGCCAATGCCATGGCAGCGCGAAGCAACCAACGACTGGCAAGAGAGATTTGAGGCTTTGGCAAGAGCGAAAGGCGTTGAAGACAATGAAATTACTGCGAAAGAGCCCACGTCGAAGATGACTGACTTATTCTTGACTGTTGTAGGGAAGGACGCGTATTCTGAGATTAAGACACTGTTGGCTCCAATTTTGCCTTCAGCCCGGAAATATGTTGATATAAAGAATTCTATTGAATCGCATTTACGTCCGAAGACGATAGAGATAGCGGAGCGGTATAAGTTCCATTTGATCAGACAGGATCGTGAGAGTGTTGCTACTTACGTTAACAAGCTTAGGAAAGCGGCTGAGACTTGCAATTTTGGTAAGCAATTGGATTCCATTCTTAGGGACAGATTCGTGATGGGTCTGAGTGACGAAGCTGTTTTGAGGAAGTTGTTACTCGAAGAGAGACTGATTTTTGACAAAGCGGTTGGTATAGCTGCAGCGTCCGAGGAGGTTGCAAGCTGTCAAGCAGTTTTACGTCCACTACAGGTCAACCGTGTCGATATGAGTAAAAGAAAGCCATTTAAGCCCAATAGGCCTAGGCAAGTCCATGATGTTCCAAAGAAGTTTGAGAAACAATCCAATTCTGCTACTCATGATCCGAATCTTTCATGCAAGTTCTGTGGTAACAAACACAATCGTGGTGCTTGTCCCGCATATGGCAAGGCATGCAGTCTGTGTAAGAAAATGAACCATTTTGCAAAAGTATGCATGAACAGAGTGAAACTGATTTCTGATGTTAATAAAGTTCGAGAAATGCCTACTTACTCTAACTACCAAGCAATGCCCGAGTCCATTTTGAGCGTGAATTCAGGAGATGGAAGTTCCAAAATTATGGTAGATGCAAGGATTGATGGAATAGATTTGGAGATTCAAGTTGATAGCGGTGCAGTCAGATCCTTGATACCTTGGCACTTTGTGAGTAGATATGAGAATTTGAAGTGTAAGGCTGTTGATTATCGCTTGTCACTATCTTCTTGCACTGGTGATGTTGTCAATATTATTGGTTTATTGAAAAATGTGATCTTTGAGGTTGGTCAGAAGCGAAGTGAAGTTGATTTCCACGTGGTTGAGAGAGGTGACATTGTTTTGGGAATGGATATCATAAATCGAATGAGTTTATTGAAACTGACTATTAACCAAGTGAGTTCACCACTTGTCAAGTCCATTGAGATTAGGTCAGGTGCTACGCCAGTTTTCATGAAACCACGCAAGTTACCGTATGCGTTGGAAGAACCAGTGAAAGTTGAATTGAGCAGACTATCCAAAGTTGGCATTATTGAAAAGGTTGAAAGTTCTGAATGGGCTACACCGATTGTCGTTGTGCATAAGCCAAATGGAAAAGTTCGCATCTGTGGCGACTACCAATCTACGATCAACCCACACATACCTTCAACCATAGTCCCAGGATTAGAAATTGATGATACATTGAGCAAGCTAGGAAAATGCAATTTGTTTTCGAAAATCAATTTAACAGATGCGTACCTGCAAGTAAGGCTTGATGACTCATCTCAGATGCTTACTGTGATTTCCACACCTTTTGGATTGCACAATAACAGATCTCTTCCTTTTGGAGTAAAATCTTCACCACACATTTTCCAGTCGATTATGTTGAAAATGACCAGGGATTTACCTCAAGTACACTGTCATATGGATGATATTCTGATAGCCACTTCTAGGTCTGATGATCACCAGACAATTTTGACTGAAGTGAAACGGAGACTGTCCGTGAATGGATTTTCGATTAATGAAAGTAAATCGAGTTATCTCCAAACAAAAGTGAGACATCTAGGATATCTGATAGATGCTGATTCTGATTTTTCAGGTCAATCGAAGTTGTTGCCGGATCCCTCTAAGGTCAGTGATTTACTTGTGATGCCAGAACCGAAAGATATTGCGGAAGTCCAGAGATTTATTGGATCCGTAGGATTTTATTCCAAGTTTATTCAGAATTTTTCGGACACAGTGAAACCGTTACGTGACATGGTGACCAAAAGAGAATTTAAGTGGACCAGAGATGCTAGATTGTCATTTGAAACCTTGAAGACCGCACTTATTTCAGGCATTCTAAAACCATTTGATCCCCAGGATGACATTGAGATTGTTTGTGATGCTTCTCCTACTGCTGTTGGTGCTGTTTTGCAGCAAAAAGGTCAGCCAGTGTTGTACATTAGCAAGACATTGAATTCTGCTGAAAGGAATTACTCCCAACTAGACAGAGAAGGTTTAGCGATAGTTTATGCTGTGCGCAGATTGCACAAATATCTGTACGGTCGGAAATTTTTCATTGTTACAGATCACAAGCCGTTAGAATTTTTGTTCAAACCTGATGGCTGTAGAAGTTCTCACGCAAACCAGCGAATTTTGAGATGGTCAATTTTTCTAGGAAGCTATGATTATACGATTGTCGGAAAGCGAACGAATGAAATTCCAGTAGCTGACATGTTATCAAGAATTGAAACCGGATTGCACACTGAACAATTTGATGTTGGTGCGATCGATCTATTTTTTGAACCAGACCAAAATCTTGAGAAAGAAGTTCGTGATTGCTTTGAGTCCTCACAAGAATTTTCCAAGTTGAAACATTTTGTCAAGTTCGGATGGCCAGGAGTTTTATAACATTTGACTGAAAACATGCGTCCATATTACCATGTGAGAAGTGAGTTGACGTTTCATAAAGGTCTACTATACAGGAAAAATCGTTTGGTCATACCGAGATCTCTGAGAAAAAAGGTTTTAAAACTTTGCACTCATCTCATCTAGGAATTGTTAAGATGAAGTCGATTGCTAGAAATCAAGTTTGATTCCATTGATCAGATGACTGAAAATGAATGCAGAGATTGTCAGGATTGTAGCAAGATTAAGGTTCCACCGAAGGTTAATGTGAATACAGATGTCAGTTGGCCAGAGAATTCACACGTTTTTGACAGAATCCATATGGATTACATGGGTCCATTTGAGAATAGTTACTTTTTAGTCGTTGTTGATGCTCATAGCAATTACCCATTTGTTGTAAGAACCACAGGATTGTCAACTCGAGAAACGTTGAACGCATTGAAAAATATTTTTGCGATGTTTGGAGTTCCAAAAACCATTGTTGCAGATAACGGACCTGCATTTCGTTCTGATGATTTTGTGGATTATATGCGCAAGAGAGGCATAAGTGTTTGACATACTCCAGTTGCATATCCAAAAAGTAATGGATTAGCTGAGCGATTCGTAGGGAATCTGAAGCTCCATTTGAAAGCAACGGTAGGAAAGGGAGACATAGACAGTCGCTTGCACAGCTTTTTGCTACAATACAGAAATGCGTCAGTGAAAGGCAATAGAAGTCCTGCAGAAATGGTATTCAATTTCCGTCCGAAGCTGCCCATGAATCTGCTAGAACCGGAGCAACCTCTGCTATTCCAAAACTTCCGTGGCTCCTCGAGTACCTTCGAACCTGGATCGGTGATCTCAACTACTGGATCGACTTGCGTCAATGTGCGAGATGTCGAGAACAAGGTTCATACGAGACACATGGATCAAATCAAGGTCGAACGAATGGATGGAACGAGTGATGTGGACAACGAAACTCGCGATACCGTCACTGGAGCTGGCGATGCAGATAGAGAAGCTGCTGAGACTGTGACCATGACTACAAACGACATTACGCAACCTTTGCGTAGATCAAATCGTGTGATTGAACCTCCTCACTTTTTTTATGAATGACTAATTGTCAAGAGGGGAGGAATGTGATGTATTTGATATCTGTTTATATATGCTATGATAAATTGATCACAACTGAAAGTGATTTTGATGTGCATGTTTCACAACATATAAATACGCATCCTCGTGACAACGCTCGTTTTCACCTCGTCCATACATATAGCACAAATATAAAATAGAAAAATAATCAAATTTGATTGCACGTGTTCTATTGCTATTACATGCCGAATTACTACCGTGACAAGTACCAGATATTTGTGTCTAGAACAGTATTACTAAGCGCCGTGTTTTCTTGATTTTTACACAGAGCGCCTTTTTAGTGCCAACCGCCCTGAAAATGTACTATGTATGTCTTATTTCTGATAATCGTTTATACCAAGTGGCAAGCGTCCTAATTATCATGACAAAAGAATATTTGCTATCAGCGTCACAACTGCAAATATAGCGGCTGCAATGCACATATCTTGCATAGCAGCCATTATCATTTACAGCTCATAAGATCGATAACTGTCAAGCATCAAGATGGCTCAACAGGATTTCGGAGCACCAGCTTATAGAGGGGCAAAATTTGTGGTTTTAGACGAATAACTACAGGGTGGCGTACGTAAACCGCCGGATTTTAAACGTTTATTACTCCTCAAATATTCATCCGATCGTCATGAAATTTCGACTCATACTAGTTTGGAGTATAGGATTTATGATGATTGTACCTGTTGTACTGAGAATTGTCAGAAAATTCTGATTCTATTGACCGAATGACATGTAGTAAAATTGACATACCAGCAATGTATCTTAACATGTAAATTTTAATGATAAACTTTTCCCACTATTTCCCCCACGTCTTTATCAATAATGACCAAAACGAATTAAGGCAAATTCATAGAAAACATTTATTAAATGAAAAACATATGAAAAAAGTGTTAGTAGTCATCGAACTTCAACGTGTCCTCCTCCATTCTCGAGGACGGATTCGAGTCGCTTTTGGTAGACCAGAGCAGTTTCTCGACACATCTCAGTTGTCACTTCTTGAAATGCTTGTATGATGCGGTCCTTCAGGTCTTGCATGGATGTTGGCCGTGTATGGTACACCTTGGACTTGACAAAACCCCACAAGAAGAAATCGCAAGGCGTCAGGTCAGGTGAACGCGGTGGCCAGGGCATGTTAGGAGATCCACGTCCCATCCATCTGTTAGGCATCTTCTTGTTCAACCACTCACGCACAGGAAGTCTCCAGTGTGGAGGTGCACCATCCTGCATGAATATGATGCTCCTGCCTCTTCTGTCCGACTGCACCGCTGACCAAAATTCCTCCTGTAGCATCTTGAGATACCGATCCTTGTTGACGGAGGTGTCCAAGAAGAACGGTCCGTAGATACCTGATTGGCTGATTGCCGCCCAGACGGTGGTGCGTGGCGAGTGCATAGACTCTTGCTTGATCCAGTGAGGTTTCTGGTTGGCCCAATAACGGCAATTGTGGCGATTCACACCACCATCCAGATGGAAGTGAGCTTCATCGGACCAGGCTAGTTCCACTAAATGGTTCGGGTTGGCTTGGATGCGCTGTAGCTCCTGTTCTGCGAACTCCATTCGGTTTTTCAGATCTTCTTCGTGTAATCGCTGCACCACCTGTACCTTGTACGGATGCCATCCATAGTCATGGAGGATGCGCTGGATAGTGCGGCGACTCACTTGAAGGGCATTGGATGCACGACGGGTAGATGTGTTTGGTTCTCCTCGAAGTGCTGCACAACTCGTTCCACATTCTACTCCGTTCGTTCAGAAGATGACCGGTCCCGCTTGACAGTCATCACACTACCACTGGTCAACAGGTTTGTGTGCCACCGCTTTATGGTACGGGCATCCGGTGCTCTCGCGTTCTTGCCATACTCTGAATGATAAAGCCTTTGTACCTCCACTGGACTCTTGAGCCATTCGTACCAAGCCGCGCATTTTGCTCGTTCTGCAACCGAATAATCATCCATTCTTCTATGTTCGATTCTTTTCAGATAGTGATTTAATCGTCGAATGGCATTTTATATGACATGGAAGTAACTGAACAATATTCACTTCAAGACTGCGCACAATTCGTTGAGCAGAATACGATTCATGTTACGTTAATTAACTTGATCTAGATTTTCGATGTCAACAAAATGAGTACATGTCATTCGGTCAATAGAATCAGAATTTTCTGACAATTCTCAGTACAACAGGTACAATCATCATAAATCCTATACTCCAAACTAGTATGAGTCGAAATTTCATGACGATCGGATGAATATTTGAGGAGTAATAAAAGTTTAAAATCTGGCGGTTTAAGTGCGCCACCCTGTAGATCCATTGCGCGAGCAGTACATCTCAAACAATCTTAGCCACTGAGTCAAGGTAGTCCTGTACATCATGGAATTATAATAATTCAATTGCATGCACAAAGTGCAAGTTGATATTTTATAGTTTGTCATGGTTCATTTTACCATGTTATATAAAAGTTCACCAATGTCAAAAATAAAAACTTTTGTCAATGTCGTACAAAAGTAGAAATTATCTGAAGATTTTTTTCCTGAAATCAACAGACTCAGTGTTGGGCCAATACAGATGGGATTATACACTGGAATTTGCGCAAATATGTTTTCTTTCCATAATGTATTTAAATATTTAGTAAAATTTGTGAGGGAAACGCAGTAGTTGATCTCTTTATGATTGCTTTATGGCAGCATGCGTTTACAGCATTGTAGTTGCGTACTGTAGACCTACATCTATTATGCAACTACCAGTTCAGCTCATCGGTACCGAAGGCACTTCTGGTTCGTGTTCTTCTGGCCGAATCGAATCACAGCATCCTAGATGTTTTTAATGTTGAATGTGGTTACTGATCAGTTGATATCCTTTTCAGTGGCATTTTGATGATGGCTGTTGTTTACTAATCCACTTGCCTCCTGACACAGCAAACAAAATTTCTCGCGGACTTGCAGGGGTTGCATAATATATTTTCGCGGTTTTGGGATTCGGTATTTTTAGATTCGTTATCATGAGTCTCAGCCAAGAAAACTCTTGATTGTTGGGGATGAGGGCCGGACCGATTATGTAGCCGCAGCCGGGATTTAATTGGTGATTTCCGAATCGATTATACGAGGGGGGTAAATGAATATTGAAAAATAGGTTACGTCATTTTTCAACTGCTTATTATTGGTTTTATCACAGCAAAATTACAAGAATTTACCATTTTTTGCTGCAAACTTTCGAATATTAAGTATTGATTATGATGATGATGATGATAAACAAAAAAACACATTATGAAGACCAAACACCGGTATGCTGCGACACTGAATTTTAAGCACTTTCAGTTCATCCTCGAAGCTCATCTCTTCTGTTTTCAAATCAATTCAAATGTAATTAAGTATTCGCTATTCTGTGATTTCTCTGAATGTCGGGCCTATTGTGCATGACAATTGTCTTTGAAAATGAAGACTTCATCATATTATATTGAATGCTAAAATATTTTGTTATCCGCAGTAAGTGAAGAGTCGAATGGAACGAGAATAGAAGATTTAGAGAGACGAAGGAAGTGCCGGATGATCACATCACAACAGTCTCCCTGAAAACCCTTGATGAGTCTAGCACGATAATTAATAGCCACATTAACTGACCCATATTCATCCATTGAAATTCAGTACACAAATCTTGCCAAGATGGACGCTGATTCCCTAACTTCATCGCCTCTCGGTTACCTTTCGGAAAATTGCTCCGTTGATCGAGGACTTGAAGCCTCCGCCTCTGGCATTCCACCAGAATCTCTCACAGGTTATGAGGTCAGCTATCTGTCATCTGCATGGAACTTACGGCTAACAATTCTCTCCCTCATAACTCTGCCAAGTTTGAATAGTGGCTGAGATCTCATAGAATCTTTGTCATTCACTTCTTATAACACCCTTGCGACTTCCTCCGGAGTCAGCTTCACGCATTCCATCGAACAGGAAACGAAATAGAGCAGAATAGTTTTTGAAAGACTTAGGAGTTGATGCTTAAGAGAGCTCCTCCTCTATCTTCCTCTTATTATTTTAATTTTCATCTAATTTGATGATTTCAAACGGCATTGGTTTAGATGCTTCCTCATTTTATCATTTATTCCATAATTAAAGTTTGTATTAACACACTCTTACTTAGGATGAATTTATAAGAACGATATTCAATATTATAAAGAAACACAAGGCGATCTTTGGGTCCTGTAGATTATCTTCAACCCGAACATTATTTTGTTTACATCGGAACACGATACATAAGGACTTAAGCAAGCATTTATTCAGGCGTTTTTTTCATAAGAGATTTTAAATCACATTGCTCGCTTGAAATACAAAGAAAGTTAATCGATTTTTTTATGTAAACATCCGTGCGGAAAAAGTGGGCGTTGTCTTCTTTCAGTTCTGCAATGAGGCAAACACAAATGACCACTGCATCTCAGTCGCTCAGGAATCAGATGATGTAGCCGATGATTATCACTTCGCTCACATCTTCTAAAGTAATCGATCTTTCTTCAAAACAAGCTCAATAATTTCGAAATCGGTGCATATACAACGAGATCCTAAAATTAAGGTTGTGCTATGTTTTGTAAACGCTCTACCATCGATATGTGTTTTGAATGAAGTGTACTGTAAATTGGACATCCGTAAACGAACAACGATAAAATTGAAGACTTGTATACCAACAATCAAGTTTCAAATCGTCAACACAGTGTCTTCTTAAGCTCTCCTAATGCTCTGTTTATAGGAGTATAGGCGCTGTGATACTTGTTTCAACACTGATAAAAATCTGGTCATCCCATGCAAGTTTCTCATTCAGCACAAATCCCAAAAGATTCACATACTCCTTTTTGGAATATTGCTTTGCTATGTGATCAATATTACGCAAACAATCATCAGCAGACCTTTACACTGTATATACAGAGATTGGTGAATTTCGGAAAAATGGATTAAAACTCATGTCAAAAATTGCATTCAAATATCGGTGCGTCGGAAACAAAATTTGAACGTATGAATTTAATTGTATTAGCCTCATCAGCGTACGTGGCAAGGGTCGAGTTCATACATCTTGATGAGATGAAAGGAAGCTCATGGAGGAAGCAAGCAGACGCAGTCCCATCACTTATCTTTGTGAGACACCTGAATCAACATCAAACAGAGAACTTGAAATATTGTGCAAAGCTACAAGCTGTTTCCGATTATTCTAGTAGGATTTCCACCATAACCGGAAACCGTGATCAAAGCCAACCAGGTTCAGATAATTCAACCAGCGATTATCACTTAAAGTATCAAATGCATTCAATACATCGAGTACACATGCACATCAGAAATTTCAGAAGAATCAAAGCTTGATATCATAGTATCAACAATACTAATAAGGGGGTGACAAAGAGTGTAAAGAGCATACTGCTGCGCACAAACAAATAAGATCTGTTTTTAACACTAGTTAAAATGAGTTGCTCGAATATTTTGGAAATAACCGATACCACAGATATTGGTCAGAAGTCTCTAATTATCGGCTTTGACTTCTTCGGCACTAGTCTTCCAATTTCAAATGTAGATGGAAACATTCTGTCAGCAATTGACCGGTTGAATATCATGACTAGTGGTTGCATAGCCAATTAGAGCTCTCTTTTAAAAGACGCGGATGGACTCCATCTGGTCCGGATGACTTCTTCGTACTCAGTTTTCTAAACCTTAAGAAAAAGTCGTCTGCTTTTATTACCCAATTGAAATCGTAGTTATTGGTTGAATGCAGGGGAACGTCGTTGTGGCTGAAGGTAGAAAAAGTTGACCAGACAATGTTCAAAGTTTGTTCAATTCCACTCATCATGTGAATCAGGTTATCCATTCCACTCCTATTGCTCTTACTGCGAACATCATTCGCTACACTCATATAAGTTTGCTTGATTCTTGGCCTTGTCTACCCCAAGCATCTTAGCCTTTTTTGATTCCAATTTTACCTTTTTCTTGTAATGATGGAAAGGATCCTATTTTTGGCTCTGCTAGATTTTGTTGATAAGTGATTTCAACAACGGGGTTTATCCCGATTGGACATTATGATATTTTCGCATGGAACTGGATTCATATGTTGCTATGACACTCGATGAAGTGCATGCACATGTTATCGACATTTGCCTCACTGCTTAAAAGAGAATGAAAATCATTTACGGACAGGAAGTTAATATACATCGCAACATTTGACGAGGGGAAGTGCCACACCAAAACAGACCGCTCGAAAACAATCTCATCAATCTGATTCTGGGGATTCATGATCACGCAATTGTGATCAGAGCTATTGACCGGGGACCAATGCACGCTGAATCTCCATACAATGCTTCCAAATCATGGGTTACCCAAGCATTATCAAGAATTGATGACATTTTCGTTGATGGGAGGTTTTCCGGCCGACCGATGCTGCCTTATCACAAGTCAAATCGCTGCATCACCAGAATTATCAATAGTGATCTCTCTGCTGTTGGTAACAAAAGTCATTCCAGATTTTCACATAAAGGAAGAGCAAGTATTAATTGCGTTATATGAACTAATGCTACCAAAGAAAACTATCGATTCAATATTCAACTAAATCACCACCGGCCTCGAAGTTCCGAGACATTCACGAACTCGATTTCGAAAATTATCGATCGACGAAACATGCCTGAGGGGATTTTGGAAAATTCTTCCTCAAATCTCCTTCCTGGGAATTTGTATCTGAGTGGACTGTTTTCTCAAGAATGGTAATCAAAGAAATACAAACTTACAAAGTCATCTTTACATAAATTAATAAGATATTTGTCTACGCAGCTCGACGTTAAGGAGAGATGTAGTGAAAGGAAAGAAAGTCTTCTTTCTATTCAGGGTACGACACAGGTTGACCATATATTGACACAAAACAGGGCAGGAGCGAGTACCGAACCTTGTGGAACCCCAGTATTCGTCTGAATTATATATATAGTCCTGATAATTCTGATCCAATCCTCATTCTGCCACTGCGTTCTATAAGGTAGTTCTGGATCCACGTCAGTAGCCCTCAAGGGAAATCATTAGCTCTCCGACGGTTGATAAGTAAATTGTGGTTCACCAGATCAAATGCACGCGTAAGATCAAAACTGAGGAGAGCAGCTCCGAAATTCATCTTGTCATCGATCACTAGACTCACATTATCTACAATGTCTATTAACGCCGTTGTCGTCGAATGTTGGCGACGGAATCCGTGTACGCCATCTCCATAAGTCTTCATCAAAAGATGTCGTGCATTGTTGATGACTATGGCCTCCAGAATTTTTGCTGGTACAGAGAGGAGAGTCAAGTAACGGAATTTCGATGCATCGGGTGGATTGGTCTTGGGCACAGGGATAATTATACCATGTTTCGACTGTTTGGGAACCACATTTTCTCTGAGTGACTTTTTGAATATGACTGACAATGGCGTTGCCACTATTTCAGCCATCTCCTTGTAAATCCTTGGTGGAATACCTTCACGTCCACCAGCACCAGCTTTCTTGACTGACAACCGTGTGAGAAGATACAGTGTGTTCCACAACACACAATTCCCAGTCATAGTCCACAAGCTGAAGCTCTTCACTTTGACACGATATATCACCAAAAGTAGCAGAATTAACGTCGGTCACAACTCTCATTAGATTTGTTATTGAGCCATAATGATTTGTCAGTTGAGAAATCCCGTTGTTAATTTTTGACCCCGCTGCTTCTTTAACGAGACCCCATAGTCCTTCTGTTGAACTTTTTTTATTTGCCCACATTTTCTTTGCCTTCAAGATTTCTTGTTCAGTCTTAGCTTTGAGGTGATTAAAAAGCTTCCAATTTTTAGCACAGTATGCAGCCCATCGCTCATCAATTAAGCTTTTGGTAATTGGACTAGGTGTTGTCATCCACTCTTTGTCGGTTAGCAATTCAATTTTCGTTGGAATTGGCTCATATATTTTTCTTTTTAGGATGGCATGAAAGCATTCCTATTGTTCATCAACGGTTGAGAAGTTCTGCAAAGTACACCAATTCACACGACTCAATGAATATTGCAGTGCTTTTAGGTAGTGCTGTTTTCGAAATTCGATTTCGATTCCGAAAACGTTTTCGAAATGCACCGATTTAATTTTCGAAATCGAAATTTCATCAAAATTTCGATTTCGAAAACTCATTCTTTAATTTTTATAATTTCGATTTCGAAAATGCTTTTATAATTTTAGAAATTTCGACTTCGAAAACGTTTTTATAATTTTAGAAATTTCGATTTCGATTTCGAAAATGTTTTTATAATTTTTTATAATTTCGATTTCGATTTCGAAAACGTTTTTATAATTTTTATAATTTCGGAAATGAAATCTAGTGGCGAAATGCGAAAACAGCACTATGACAGTGCATAATGGTGATTGATCAAAGGACAAAAATGCCCTATTCATCCTGCTGTCATTTTACATTTCGATTATTAATGTTCAATATTGAGAAAATATTTTTTACCCATGAAAATGTGATCAGAAGTGATTTTTAATCCGTTAGGCCTTGAAGTTATTAATCAACGGTCGCTGGGTTTAGTTACAAGTGGACTATTTAAATAGTTATTCAAATAAATGCAATTATTTAAACACGTCCTTCATATAGGCCTATCCAAAGAAGACTATTTCAGTTCGAATTAGTAAAGGAATTATCTATTTCTACGGTTATTCAGTGAGTATTCATTCATTTTTTGATAAATGCACATAGGTTATTGATTTAAGGTATATAGTGAATACGGCTGTTTTTCATTAAAAGAAATTGAAAAATGAAGTGCTTTTCTAACTAAATTCATTATAATCACTACCAAAAGACCCACACAAAAAATAGTAATCTATGATGAAAGTTCACGATGGCATCTATAGAAAAATGGCATCTAAAGACAAGGAGAATGAATCGTCATCAGTTACATAATTCCCAATGACAGACAGCGCCCAATGTGCAGTGCCGACTGCCGAGCGACAGTCAAGCTGCTGTCACGGTTGAACAAAATCTCTAGGCTAGCTAATACTTGAATTGACTCAACTGTTGCCTACCTGAGAAGACAATTAAATATTTTGCCTCTCACTTAATGATATCATGAAACCATCAACAGCAATTTGTATAAATGTTAAGATCTGAAACTAAAGAATTTGACATGACAATCGATTATCGAGTAGCCCGAAAATAAAGTATATCTTTGCTGACAATAAGCACTTTCATTTCAGATTTCATATATTTCAAATGCAGGCATATTATGACATGGTGTCGGAAGGGGCCTTAGTCTTTCGTGTACGGTCTAAAATAATTAGGGTCAAATGTCATGTTGTCATGGGCCTGACTGTCATGTTGTTAAGACTTACTAAACATGATTCTATAATTTCAGAAATTTCGATTTCGAAAAGTTTTTATAATTTCGATTTCGAAAATGTTTTTATAATTTTAGAAATTTCGATTTCGAAAATGTCTTTATAACTTCTATAATATCGATTTTGATTTCGAAAACGTTTTTATAATTTTTATAATTTCGATTTCGAAAATGTTTTTATAATTTCTATAATTTTGATTTCGATTTCGAAAACGTTTTTGTAATTTTTATAATTTCGATTTCGATTTCGAAAATGAAATCTAGTTGCGAAAACAGCACTACTTTTAGACTCGAATGGCGAAAGTCACATATTGTGTGGTAAGTGGTAACTTCTGGAATGTTGTACTGCCTGTTGGGCGACGCTATTATGATTAGATGGTCCGAATTACCCAATGGAGCATCAAGTGTCACATTATTAGATTCGCAGACAAGAGAGAGTTCAGTAGACATCAGAATGTGATCCAAGATGTGGTTTCCACGCGTTGGCTGGCACACTAAGTCAAATATAGAGAGTAGTAATAAAACGGCGAACACCCGATCGGCGCCCCCCTCCCCTCGATAAAACGACAGAGTGTCGTGGTGGACTTGGGCGACCGCCAGGTTTTGACTTGGTGCTATAGTGTGTTAGGATTTTCGTGAAATCTGATAAATTTTGGGTTGAAAATGGGATGTTTCGAGTGGAAGCAGTGCTCGGAGGACTTTGCAAATGTGATTCTTGTATTCAGCGTGAAATTCTGCATCTGTGGTGTGATTTCCAGCTCAATCGGCGAGAAAAAATGTTCAACTTCGGAAAAACGACAGAGTTAGAATGTGGGTTGGTTTTGGGTTGTAGAGTCAAAACGAAGCATCGGATGGGAAAACGGAGGCCAGATTCGGATTCAGCGTCAAATTCTGCATCTGTATGGTGAATTTGAAAGCAATCGGAGAGAAAAAATTTTCGTTGCCCCCCCCCTCGGCAACGATCTTCCAACTTTGGTTGTAGACATCGTAGAAAGTCGTGCAACAGCTCGTTTGAAAGCTGGGAGTGAGACAAATTCACTGAAACAAACGGCTTGTTCATATCTGTCTTCGTTTAAATGTGAGACGCCATTTAAGATTTGGGAGATTGGCGAAAAAACGACAGAGTTAGAATTTTGGACGTTTTGGGCTGTAGCGCCAAAACGAAGCATCGGAGAGCAAAACGGATTTCAGATTTGGAATCAGCGTGAAATTCTCCCTCGCCATGGTGAGTTTCAAGTCAATCGGCGAGAAAAAATTTTTCTTCATTTTTCCGAAAAGCGAGTTAGAATTTTTGCGATGGCTGTGGGCTGTAGAGCCAAACCGAAGCATCGGATGGGAAAATGGAGGGCAGATTCGGATTCAGCGTCAAATTCTACATGGAAGTGGTGTATTTTCAGCTCAATCGGACCTCTAGAATCGGCGATAGAAGCGTTTTAAGTTTTTGGGTGATCGATATTGCGTCATCAGCTGATCGCCACAAACTATATAAGCTGGGAACCGACAGAGACTTGTCATTAAGACGAGAGATTGTCAACGGTAAGTCGTCCCTCTGAGCTCCGATGATAGCTTCGGACATTCCAAATTCCGGGTTTCTGAAAGAAACCGACTTAGAAAATTTCATTGCTGAAGTCAGCTAAGGCGTCAGACTTAGAGGTTCGTCAGGAGATGGCCTTCGTCTCCAGGCCATGAAAGACTCCAAAACTTTAAAGGCTTGTAACTTTGCTTCTACAAGTCTGTTTGACTTGATTCAAAAAAGGTTCGGTTGCTATTGACCTGCCCTAAGTGACAGACTACTTATAAAATTTCATAAGTAGTGCTAAAAAGTTGAAAAATTTAAATTCACTAGTTTTGGAGGTTTTCTGGGGTTTTCGACCCTGCTGAATTCAACTAAGACATTTATAAAGTTGTGGGAGGCAAGCTTCGGCTTGGAATTTGCAACCTTTGTAAACAATCCACTGATTTTCATGTCAAAATCGGGGTCCGGATACCAACACAGTGACATGACGCACGCTCTGTCCGTGGGAGGTTGGATTTGTGGGCCGAAGCCTTGGAGTTGGGATAAGATCCCCTCTGAGTAATGCCTGTAACGGATTCAAAGGTTCGACACTTTCCACCAATCTCACAATTTAACTGTATGATTATAAAAATGACTGCCAATGTCGCCTGTCAGTAATTCTATTTCATCCTTCCTTTTACAGATATACATAATGGGAGGAAACTCGAAGTTTCATTTTAAAAAGTGCCTATGTGGCGAAGTCAAGCGAGGTGGCGAGTTCAAGCGCCATTTAAATATATTCACCGACACTCCCGAAGAGCATAAGGAGGTCGGTGTGGTGAGCGGATGCACATCGTGCATGAAATTCGTCAGGGGAAACCTGAACGAGTCTTTCTATAAGACGCATTCAAAATGTCTCATTAGGAAGGTGACGAATTATACCAACTCAGAGGTTGGGAAAACCATCACCCCACTTTCAAAAAACCTGATCAAGATGAGGAGACAGAGACGCATGCCTCAGAGGTTGCGAAGGTCATCATCCCACCTGTTGAAAGACCTCAAGTTGATCTGGATGCGGAGACAGCGTTGCAGATGGCAGTTCGTGCAATAGAAGACTGCAAGATTGATCACCCACCGTTATCTGACCTCAGCTCTTCTAGCTCTGATTCGGAAATCTCCGAATCTGAATCGGAAACTGAAGAGGTGGTCGTCACTGACAAACCCGAGGAGGCGGTCATTGCTCCTAAACCCGATGAGGCGATTGTGAAGAGTCGGGCAGTGCCAGTGCCAAAAATGCACTCCTCACCTAAAAAAAGGGAGAGGCATCAAAGCCCAAGCCAAGCAGTGGATGATGGATGATGGTGTGGCGAGGGTTAGCCAAGAGTACGCCATTAAGAAGCTCGAGGATGAAATGAGCCGTTATAAAAACGAATGCTCAGCATTAAGGGATGAGAATTTTCAACTCAAAAATCAGGTGGCGGAAATTAGGAGTCTTAAGGCTCAAGTACTGAAGTTGGAAGGTTTCCAAAAGAGAGCTCTAGCGAGTGAGAGTCGTGTAGAGGATCAGGCCACATGCATTAAGAACATGAAGGCGAAGAAGGCGACGCTCAAACTCCAACATGAGCAGGAGAAGATGGCTCTTCTTGAGGCGAAGAATAGCGCTGTCAAGGAGAGAAGAACAACGCTCCACCTCCCCGTAGTCGGTAGCAAAATTATCGACGATGTAATAATGGAGTCGGAGGATTTGGACAAAACGAGCGAGTGCTACGAAGGAGCAACGCCTGATATTCGCTGTCTGCACATCAGCATCACACACAATGGCGAGATAAAGGAAATTCACCATCGTAAGCGAAAGTTACCAGCTAAATACCTGCCTCATCCACCACCAGCGAAGGTGCAGCGAACCGCTTGAATTGATATTGTGGTAAGTCAATATTCCTCTCTATCACTTGAAAAAATTTTCATCTATTTTTCCTTCTATTTTCAGATACGACGAGAACGAACCAACGGCTCTCATAAGGGCCATCAAGGGGCAAGACATGATAGAACCTCCACGCGGTTTGCCCTGGGCAGTCTTTAGACTGGCAAATACTATCATTAAGTTGAATCTGCTATCAGTCAACTTGAACGTTGCGTCGCATTAGAGGGGTATATAAACCACTACCTCTCATTTCATTTCATTTCAATCATGGAGACACCAAACGCTGCAGTCAGCTCTCCTCGCGGACCGCAGTTAAGACCGCGAAATTTATTTAATGAATTTGCTAGAATAGAGGAGCAAGACAGAGTCCACAACAATCTTGCTCGGATTGGCAATGCGATGACAGCAAGTATTGCCAATCCAATGGAATGGCGCTACATTCCACCCTCCACTCACATGCCAACTAGCATGGAAGTCGACACTGCTGAGGTTGAACGGTTTCGACTCTCTCTCAGCAGAATCGGTATGGAGTAAGATGGCTGATGACGACCCCCGAGAACGAACCACCGGCTCTCATGAAGGCCACCATGGGGCAAGACATGATAGAACCTCCATGCGGTTTGCCCTGGGCAGTCTTCAGACTGGCGAATACTATCATTAAGTTGAATCTGCTATCAGTCAACTTGAACGTTGCAAATGAAGTTCGGTGTAATACTTCTTTTCGACGGGCGTTCCTGTAAAGGGCGGCGGTGAAACCCATAGCTATGTATACCGCAAGGGACATTCGGCAATGGTCAATCTTGTTAAACCTCTCTGCGTCATGTTTGCAAGTGATTGCCTCTGTCTCAACGTAGTATGCATTCGCGCCAGGGCGACATTTAGCCAACTGTCGAAGGTTGCCTCATAAACTTTCCATTGCATACGTTATGAGAACCATGAGTTCTACCTGTCTCTATCAATGAGACGAATTGATGAATGGAATGAAATGGGAGGACACTCACGCGCCACACGCAACATAACACACTTCTCTCTTCCGTAGTCTAACAAGCTCTTTACACATGGATCGCAGTCGATTGCTATCCCTGTATCAGAAGTGTAAGCTATCTTAATTTTATTTGACACTCTTTCATTTACCATTATCACCCATATGAAATGTTATAAGATTTGCAAGTTAAACTAAGTGTGCTACTATTTCCAAATGAAAAAGTATACATGGTTAAATCATCCACTTAAACCCAATTCAAGTAAGTCAGAATGAAAGCAAAGATAATACGAAATAAACATTTATTATGGCATGTATTTCAAAAGGTCTTCATCGTCGATATCGTCCCAGAGTCTGACTTCACACAGATCACAAAAACAGTTCACTTGCTTCAATCGTTCTTCTACCGCGAGCCTCACTTTGTCGATGTATTCCCACTCCGCCATAGTTCGTGGCTGGGAGTTAGGGGTGTACCACTCCCATAATTGGTGGAGGAATTTGGTGCTGGTGATCTCCATCAGATCATCAGTATCGTGCTGCAGATACTTCCACCTCACGCCTGTTAAGTCGGGACACTCCTTCTCACATACACTCTCCTCTTCGTCGTCCGCTGGTAATGTCAACTTTCTAATGTTGTCGAGTCGGTACACCTTCTCTACCTTCCCCTTCGTTGGAGCGTTTGGTGCAACGAGCGTCTTTGATGATGAGCATGGAGAAGAGAACTCCAATGTAGTGTTCGGTGTTTTTGGAGGGCTTGTCATGTTGACTGTGAATAATGACTTTGAAATGTTTCCTAATTCCTAAGTATAAACAAGCAACCAATCAGAATGAACATCCAATGAATGTTGAGTATGGGAGTATATAAAAGGGAAAAATAGACTAGATTTCATTCGATATTTGAGATATATTAACACTAAGTGAGCTGTTCTCTCCACTCAAATATAATCTAACGTTGCTGACGTATCCTATTTTGGTTTGAGTCAATTACTATATTCTGACTATCAAAGTATCAGATTTTGACTTAATTTCGTTGAAATGGTAAGTTAAGGAATTCATCAGTCATCTCCCTTAAACGTTAGGTTAATAGCATCTTTCTCAATTTCAGGCATCTACTTCATCATCAAAGCGCTCCCTTCTCGAGGAAAGTTTAGAGCTGTTGAGTGAAGGTAGGTTGCAACAATACACTGAGACTTTAACAGAGATGAAAGAATGATTTCTCTTTCAGGTGATACCAGTCCCATCTCGAGCGAGTCGGATAACAACAGCGACTCCATGTCAACATTGTCGCGGGAATGCAACGATCGGGAATGTGCTGACTGTGGACACATCTTCACGAGGAAGCGTGATCTCGCCCGACACATCAAGCGAGGTGTTTGTAGACCTAAGTCAGCATCAATCTCCGAAGGTGGGGATGATTCTGTTAACGATGTCTCCTTTTCTTGCGATTTATGCATTCAGTCTTTTGAGTCACATTTTGAACTATCTTCACATAGACTTCGACATACACACAGTGACGATAGTTATACTAACAGCACCTCCTCTATCCGACTCTCTGAAGTGTCGATAAATAATTTAGTGAGGAACTACCAGATGGAATCCTCAGAAACCATTACTGACTTTGAAGAATGGTTTCATCAAAATTCATCTTTGATTGGTGCGCTCTTCAACAATTTAGTCAATTTTAGAATGAAGGCGCTCATCTATCTCAAAATAAAATATGCAAAAATCGACCACCATACTGGTCAAATAGTAGAGAGGTTGGAGTTTCACATACCCTCCTCTCCTGCAACCGAAGTTGTAGACTGCGAGTCTTGGATAAATTTTCATATCCAAGGGTTAAAGTCAAACATAGATAAATT
>CAJQUW010015477.1:0-227438 GCA_907163375.1 Prostheceraeus crozeri | reverse complement strand
GGCTTTGTATGGGTAAAATTGAAAATTTTCCAAAGTGTGGAATTTCGACCTGGGACCGTCACCAAAACATTTTTCATCAAATTTCACTGACCTCCCCCCCCCATCTTCTTAACTTTGGTTCTAGTGAAACGGATTTTGTTTCGTTCGAGTTTCCATTGGAAAGAGGAGAAAAACTGCTCGACAACCTTTTTTGTTGCGAGTCAATCTGACCTGCCGTTCAAAAGTTAGAGCGGTTACAAGATTTTTGGTGGGAGCTCGCTCACCTGAAAAAATCCTAAGTGTCAGAGTGACTTTGTATGGGTAAAATTTTGAAAATTTTCCAAAGTGTGGAATTTCGACCTGGGACCGCCACCAAAACATTTTTCATCAAATTTCACTGACACTCCCCCCTCTGGAGAGCTAGCTTCGATCTTGGGCTTCTAGTGGACGGATTTTGTCGTGCAATAGCTCGTTTGAAAGCTAAGAGTGAGACAAATTCAGGGAAAGAAATGGCTTGTTTCATATCTGACGCCATTGCGAACGGTCGTATCTCATGCGTCGCTCGTGTAGGTTAATCCGTGCATTGGAGCAATTTCACGATTATTTTGGTTTTCCTGTGGTTATCAAACTCATCTTAACATCATTCGCTTCGCCATTCTCTGCGCAATTCCGGGATATCTTTTTCGACGTCGTTGCTGAAGTCTGTACGAGAAATTCGAATTTTTTAGTTATTGTCTAATCATTGCTTTGTTCGACGTAAATCTGCCTTCCACGCTTTCCATCTGCATCATGTGTTCATGACGTCATCACAGCGCATATACTCTCGCTCCGATCTCCTTTCCCTTCGCGGTGACTACAGACTTCCTCGTTCCCCAAAGCGCGCACTCTGGTATCACAACTTCCTGCGGCCCAAGTGCGATGTGTTACCTGATTTTTCCCACACAAGTATTCCACCCTGTGCATCAACATCTCCCTTATCTCAACGGCCAACGAAACTTACGCAATTGTCCCATCAGCAAGTGAAGAACAACTCTCCACCGAACGAGCTGAACAACAAATTACGTAAGACCTAAACGTCCTCAAATCCTTGCTCCATCAATTCTCCTTTTTAATGCAAGGTCTTTGTTTAACAAGCTAAATGATCTGAGGTCCTAGAGTAGTTATCTTTGATCTGATGTCATTGTAATCACCGAAACTTGGCTCGATTCTACCGTTGACGATCATGCTATTTCTATCCCAGGTTACAGCCTAACGAGACAAGACCGTAATTGCAATGGCGGTGGCGTGGCTTTTTATTGCCGCTCGAGTCTTACTGTTTCGATTGTTTTTAACACTATTTTTACCTGGCGTTAAGTCAAATCTGTTGTGCTGCAAAATTGAGAGTCTTAATGTCACTTTTTGTCTTATTTATCATCCGTATTGGGGCAAAGTCTCTGCTCACTCTGTAATTCTCGAATGTGTCCAGTCCTTAATTGATGATTCTCAAACCCTTCATTTTTATCATAACTGGTGACGTTAACGATCTGAGACATGAACTAGCAGATTTTCTGGTAGTGAATACCTTTCAACAGCTTGTTAATACGAGTACCAGAGGCAATAACATACTCGACATAGTAGCTACTAACCAACCTCATACGTTCGATTTTCCTAAATGTATTTCTCCTCTTGGTCGTTCTGACACAAAGGTGTTTTTATCAAACCTACTAAGCAGAAGAGTGTGTCTATTGTCAAAGTAAAGTTGCGATACTTTTCTCCATCTGCTTTTGCTTCGTGTCAACAGTATCTTGCGTCAATCAATTGGTTTGATTTTTGTCTCTACTTGAGTGATGTAAACCTGATTGTCGAACTGCTTCAAAGGTTTCTTTATTTTGTTTACATTTGTTTTACTGTTGAGAAAACTGTTCGCATGAGAACGTCGGATCCCACCTTGGTTAACCCCTTCTTTGAAAGCGCTGTCGGATTATCGAGACAAGGCTCTCAACCAAGGTAACTATGGGAGATACTTAAACCTCAGAGAAAAGTTTATTGCAATCTCTTAACAAAGCTAAGAAAAAGCATTTTCATTCCTTGAGTACTTCTTCCAATTCTGAAAGCTGGAGAATCATCAATTCTCAAGTCAAAAATCACAGTTGTAATGCACCTATCACAGAAAATACTGCTCTAGCTCTCAATGATCAATTTGTGTCTGCACTCTTCAAGTCCGAATTTGCATTTGTTTTCTGAGGATCGTCCACTGACTTCTCCAGACTTTTCTTTAGTATGTCCGTGGCAGGTTGCTCTCATGATTAAACAATGTAAGGCGAACTCCATTGGTCCAGATGGAATCCCAGGATTCTTCTTTCGTTCGTTTGCCGTTGAACTTGCTGAGCCTTTGACGAACATTTATAATCGTTGCCTGACTTCTTCGACTTTCCCCAATTTTTGGAAATCGGCCAACATTCTTCCCATTCCCAAATCCAAGTTCGACTATCGACCCATTTCGATCCTTCCTTTCTTGAGCAAAATCCTTGAAAGGCTGTTTAGAGACAAGCTTCTTCTCCCTTCCCTCAATCACCGTTTGAATCCCTCGCAATTTGGTTTCATCCCTAAGAATTTCCATGGTGGTTGTACGAACGCTCACCTAGCAATTCGCCTTACAACTCTGCAACATATTTCTGCCGACCCTCTGAACTACGTGAAACTCCTCGCAGTTGATTTTAGAAAGGCGTTCGACTCTGTGAGTCATTCCGTTCTTCTTAATTCACTGATGAAGAACTTTGGTTGCAATCCGCTGGTAACTAAATTCATTTTAAGTTTTCTTGAAAATCGTGTGCAGCGTGTGTGTTTGAATGGCATATCTACGCCCTGGAAAGTGGTCACTAGTGGGGTTCCCCAGGGTTCCATCCTCGGGCCTCTTCTTTTCGTTATTTTACTTGATGATCTTCCGCACCTCCATGACACTAAGATAATCGCCTATGCCGATGATGTCACCCTAATCATCTCGGTAATGTGAATGTTGTTGACAATTTTCAACTCTCCGTCGATAGTTTTTGTTATTGGGTCGAAAAGAAAAAACTTGTTGTAAATGTTGATAAGACGAAATGTCTTACTATGTCACGCAAGAATTCTTGTCCGCCATGTTTGCCCATTTTTATTGATAATAGTGCTATTGAGAATGTTGAGCATTTGAAAATTTTAGGTGTTCTTTTCTCCAGTGATTTGAGTTGGAGTGTGCAGTTTGATAGCTTGTATAATCGCTGTTGCCGTGCTATGTCGTTTGTAAAACGTTTAATGTTGAACGGTAATCGTGGTCCCGTTATTTGGCAGGCATACATGGCTTTTGTCTTCTGTCATATGGTTTTTTGTTGGCCAGTCATGTGCGACATCAGCAAAGGGAAATTCAGAAAGCTTGAACGATTACATGTCCTTGCTAGACGTTGGGCTGACGTAACTGACAAGACCAGCCTTGAAGATTTACTCAATAAGATCTGTGAAAAACTGATACAAAAGATAGCCACGAATGCAAATGTGCATCCTTTGGCTGAGTTTTTTGAAATTCGCCAGAATAACTGCAATATAAGACGTACAAGAGCTCTACGTCCCTTCCACAGAAGAATGGCTCTTTACAACAATTCGTTTGTCAAATTTTCCATCATATCGTGATTTTGTTCCTGTGTATATTTCTTTGTAATACCGCTTGTTGTATTCACAAATACAGAATTATTATTATTATTACAATAATATCTCACCACCCTGCCTCCGATTAATTCACCACCTTGCCTCCTATCTCACCACCTTGCCTCCGATGTGTAATAATATCTCACCACCTTGCCTCCTAGCCCACCACCTTGCCTCCGTTCTAACCACTCTGCCTCCGGGCTACAATTATCAATAAAAATGATAATAAATAGCCACCCTGCCTCCGCAATGAAAATAATAATTAACCACCCTGCCTCCAAATTGCAATTCGACATAAAGAAAATAATTTCTGCTTTTATAAAGCATAATAATTCTGTAACTTTTTGTCATACTTTCATCAGTCGTTCATAGTAAAAGGTAGGTATAATTCGACTCTGCCGACACTTAGCTAGACCGTGTCAAAATGTTCTAAATGGCAACTTTACATGTTTTTAGAATGAATAAGTCGACCATGTAATGCTTCAACCATGAAGGTTCTGTCGCACACTGTTAACTAAATAGGCCTACATAATAGCGAGTTTTTGTAACATGTGATTAATTTGTCGATACATGTAGCCTAAACCTGCATATGTAGGTAAATAAATGTGAAAATATTTCTTCTATTATTACTATATGAGTTGGAAGTTGAATTTTATGCATTGAAAAATGGTAGATACGATTAAGTAACCTATTTTTTCATTTATGCATTCTTATGTAGTTTGATTATTTCAAACTAGTGACATTATGCGATGTTGTGCTGTAATACAGGCCTACTTGAAATAAGCTTATGTGGCGTTGCATTTTGCATACCGGTAAAACACCACATGTCAAAATGATATGCAAAATTAGTCTAATAGGGCCTATCTCTTTTCATTTCATAGTTAGCTTGAAGTAAAGTTATGTAATTTCAAATCATCAATACCACACAGTGTGTAGATTATATTGATATTACATATTTGACATAACGATCATTACAAATAGGAATCATGATTCAATTGAATTCGCATTAATATAGGCCTACTATCAGAAAACGAATCCATTCTTGATTAATAAACTTTTAAGAAAATAGCTACCGTTAGGCCTATAATTTATGTAAGCTTAGACCGCAGGCCTACCGATTGAGTAATACGAGAACCGCTAGATTTGTAGCCTAATGAGAAACCCACGCACATCAATCATAGAAAATAAAATTATTAACTCTAGTGTAAACATCGTTAAACTTAAGTTTTCTGAGTATAATTCAGGAATACCTTATAGCTATTGCTTCACTGCAGATAAATTGCTGTTTAAAGTCATTTTGTTATGTAGCGTGGCTTACATCTATGATGCATTTATGCATCTGAAGAGAAAAAAAATGATGAGAAAACGAGTGGAAGACACGATTATCATTTACCTCCAGTATAAATTAATTTTTCAATTGATGTGAATTCGACTGTGTATATTGAAGTTTCGTACCCGCGGTGCTTTTTTGTTTTATCCAGTTATATCTAGTGAGTTAGGTACTATACTGTGGTTATTCCTCAACAAAGAAGATTTAAACCTTGTAGAAAAAAATTTAGATAATCTTATTTCTGTTTCAATTCAGTTTAAAAAGCTTGCATCGATACGTCGTCCCTGCATTGTAGGCCTACTAGGAAATACATATACATTTTTTCACGATTTATTAGATGTAGACCTACATACATGAATATTGGTACACTTACATTTTTATAATTTCTTGTAGTGAGACAGACATGGCTATCTATGATCAAAAATTCAAATGCCTCAAAGTAACCCAAAGATAAAAAACTGTAATACAAAAGTTCCATTAATCACTTTATTTTTTATTTTATGCACCAACTTCGACAGGAATCCAAATCACTGCCGCAACCTGAAAGACAATAGGGACAGCGTAAATATTTATTCGACATTTATTCGTGACTTGTATTATTCAAATTTTTACATGATTTACCAAGTCAGTGAACTGTTGAGCATTATACGATTATCTCCTGCTGAAACAGCCCTAACTGATAAATGTGTTGAGTATTTCTGGCGAGATGGGTTTAAGTGTGTTTATGAACAATAGATTTTAGTTTATATTTCCAGTAGTGCTGCGAAACGGAATACGGAACGAATAGTGAAACGGAAAGAATACGGATATCATATGGAATGCAAATGATGTTAAGTGAATCGTTAAATTCCCATCTTGTTGTCGAGAGCAAAGAAAATCATATTTGGAACACATTATCCGTCCTCTTAGTTAAAATGAAGTCACATTATAAGATGCATGAAACAGGGTATTGATAGCACTTTATGGTCCTGTAAAAGTCCTTTGTTTTGGTATTTGGTACATTAATTTCATATTTCAACAAAGAACGATTTATTTATTATCTACGATATTTTTCTGATCTGTTGTAAATTTGTACGTCACAGAAAACGACACACAGTTTCACACAACACTCACAGTCATCACTCGGTAATGAGATCCGAGACGTTTGCTTAATAACATTCGTTGTAGAACAGTTTGTTACTGCTGATCCAGGTAGTATGACGCTTGTTTAGAAATCTAGATTTCGTTTTCGAACAATTCCTCATTCACAATTGTATTTTTTAAAATATGTCTTTAACTAAGAAATAACTGAGATCGATGTATGGCTTTTTAATCCTCTTGTATATGAATGTTTTTGTTGACACTTTAGTATGATCTCATGTATGTGAAATACTAGTCGAAGAAATATTTTAAATATTGGATTGCATCCTCAATCGAAAAATGGGACCAGACCTGGATAGCTATTTCGACCTATCAGGTCTCCTCAGCAGGCTATGTCGGGCACAACTTCCGTTATCAACACAACATCTTATTTAAAACTGTAGTGTTAAGACAATAAAATGCTTGTTTTACTTGAATTGATGTAAAAAATAAACATTCATAAGTCCTTCATTTCGATCCGTGAATTTGTGTCAACACCCTGATAAGGATACTTACAAGTCGAATATGGCTTTCGACTTCGAGCGTCGTCGAAGTCGTTCGAGTAGCGGTGGCTCTTCGTCCTCCTCGTGTCTTCTTTTCCTTTTGATATTTGACAACACTTCCATCCTCGTTTCTTTTTCTACCGCTACTTCCAGCTCCTCGTCTTTGTCAACTTCTTCTACTTCGTCTTCAATCCGAAAATCTTCATCTTGTCCTTCGTCTTCAGCCTGAGCATCTTCATATTGTCCTTCGTCTTCAACCTGGACATCTTCCTCTTGTCCTTCTTCATCAGCGACATCATCTTCCTCTTCATCCAGATCGACCGTCCCATGTTCATTGGTACCTGAAAGAGTTAATACCGCCTTCATGTAATGACTGAAACAGTGGAATGTTCGATTCATTTATAGCTAACATATTTCGATACTATAAGTGCACACGGGTTATGTTTTCTTTAACTTAAAGCCATATGAATACTGTTTTATAACCCTTTAAATGCATATCTGCATGGATATGTATGCATTGGTTCTGCTTCGAATATTGATTTCTTAACGAATTCCCTGACGAGCATTATGTTATATATTGTTGCTATATGACAAATTACGCAAAAAGAAGAGTTAGGTTTAAAGAGTAACATCATATTGCTGAATAGAAAAGGTTTACTTTTTATGATATTTTGGAGCTGTAGGAGGCCTGATTGATACCTTCGACAGAGAAAATTTTCATTTTACTCAACCGTCTCATTTCGATTATTGATCTCGTTGATCTATCACTCTTAAGTTTTAGACAGAAGCTAGATTTTTATCCGAAGAAGATTTCTCGATAAGATACATTCAAATGTAAGAATATTCCTGTTTTAAAAAACAATCGGCCAGGGGAACAGTTAGGGCCTAGCCCAGACATCTTGTTAGCTGAAGTTTCAAACTGACTGTACATCAGACATGCATAAAATGATAAGAATATTCCTGTTTTAAAAAACAATCGGCCAGGGGAACAGTTAGGGCCTAGCCCAGACATCTTGTTAGCTGAAGTTTCAAACTGACTGTACATCAGACATGCATAAAATGATAAGAATATTCCTGTTTTAAAAAACAATCGGCCAGGGGAACAGTTAGGGCCTAGCCCAGACATCTTGTTAGCTGAAGTTTCAAACTGACTGTACATCAGACATGCATAAAATGATAAGAATATTCCTGTCTTGAAAGAAATAATCCTTAGTCCTTTAAGCCCATAGAGAAGAGGTTAAGCCACGTTCTGTTGTCTTAACAATTTTAATATTAAGTACATGTTTACATGAAATTCTACTTGTAAGTTAAAGAAATATTCGACAAAAATTTGGGCAGCGGTTCCCCTTGGGACTCGCCCTTTTAAAAGTTAGCTAAAATGCAACAAATCAAACAAAAAACAGAGGCTGCTGTGTCTGATCCCTCAATCCGATCGCGATGAAGGAGCCAGAAAATGAAGAATGAATAGCCTGTTTGAGATGACACGTTCAAAAGTGAGGGAGACAAACACCACCTCTCCAAAAAGTGGAGGGGACAAAGTCCCCCTGATGCGTCGCCGATGCTCCACAGATATTTTAGACAGGACCACGTGGGTATGAGGATAGACGGAGATAAGTGCTTCACAAAATTCACCCGGTCAAAATAGATAATATGAAATTAAACATTTCGAGTATTGAAATTAAGTGAACTATCTCAGTGCGTCACGCTAACGTCTACAAGATGCTGCATTTGATCAACGAATACATACACGTAACAACGTTCATAATCTTATTTTTACAATAAATGTAATGTGTAAATTTAGTCATATGATCAGGTAAACTAAATGGAACGGATCACACGGAGTAAAGCCGCTGCCGCACAACCTATCGAACATCATGAAAGTAAACTTTCATTAAGGTTAGCTATCATTACTAATAATGTGATAGATTTCATTAGAAAACAAAATATTTTGGTTCTTGAGACGATAACCTCAAAACTACAAGTTCTTTATCATATACGTGTATGAATTAGACTAGTTATCTCTTAATTTTGGTATTTGTCGTTACGTCAGGCCCGTACACCAAGACAATAAAAAGGAAATAGATTTTAAAAATATTTTAATTCAATATATAATTGTAAAATATAACACACACCGCTTCCACATAATTTTCCTCGATTTTACTGCACTGGCGAAAAATACGGCCACCGGCCAATGTCACTTTTGAGGAATAATTAATTAATTTGAAACCGGTAATCGGTCAGCCACCTACAAAAATTAATTATATACATGTAATTAACTGATATGCCGGTTTCTGAAAAAATTAAGTAAAATAAGATAACTATATAACTTGTTTTGTAGCAGTACTAAACAATAAATAAAGATGAAACAATGCTTCTATTTAAAGATGAAACAAAACATTTCTAGTACAGTACATACAGCAACTTGTATCGGTATGTAGGCTACCTAATCACCTAAAAATTAACAGAAATAAGTGGTAGATGGTTGGCCGAATTTTTCGGCCACTCAGCAAAAGGTTTCCAGAAATGATTATTTTGAAACCGGCTATCGGCTGGCCCCCCTGGATAAATAATTAATTGGTCGGATTTTTTTTCGCTAGTACAGTAAGTCTAATAAAAAAATTAAATGCCTAAATAATTTAATATCTCGTTAAATATGCCTCCACACAAAATAACAACAACGAAAGGATATGCATGCTATAACTGATGTAGGCTACAAAATTACATATGAAAATTTGTCCGAAGTTCGAATCAGAAGTTCATAAACCAAATAATATAGGATTTTTTCCGTTACACCCCCTCCACCTATGCATCCTCTTGAAATCAAAATATTATGCCCCTCAACTCATAAAACACAAAACTTTAATCCAAAGTACCGGTATCTTTAATGTATTTTCCTTCTATGAAGGAGGACACAAGGAGATGATTTCTGCCAAAATATGCTGAAAACAGTTTTCATTACTGGCTCCATACTCTAACCTTGTAACCTAGTATCTCATTGTATGCCAATTTTATTGCGACAAACTCTTCGGTTGCATCGCCATCTTATACCATTTGAGGTTATTTCATGACCATTTGGTCAGAGTTCAGTCTGGTGAAGGATGCCCTCATTTCTAAGACTGATGGCTATCTCAGGCGATGAGATCGTTGAGGCAAATTTGAAGCAAATTAGTTGAATCGGTCATATCCTACACCACTGACTGATATGATGTGCAATGTTAATCTTACGTTATGATCGTGGAAGACGTCATTATGTGAGTCATTATCGTGTAACTTGAGACTTGCAAAATCGGCAGAAGGATAGGCAATCTTTACACATTTTAATTTTCTGTTAGAACTGATTTGTTAGTCAAGTTTTATAGACTGACAGCGGAGGGGGTTTAGTATTCGGAGGGGGTTATAACGGAAAAGATCCATAAATATATAATTAATTGTCGTTGGTAGATATGTTTGTAGCCAACGACAATTGACTAATTATGTCGAGGTTAAAAATTCATTTCAGTCTTGTTGATGTACCGCTATCTTTCACACAACAAAGTTTGTATGAAAGTTTCCCCTTCATTAAGCCTCAACTAATCAACTAACATTGGTGAAGTGTCAAATGCAATTCAGAATGATAAAGTCAGTCGCCTCATTCTTTCATAGCCACAATACGTCAATTGCCTTATTATGTGAATTGTGTGAAAGTGGGTGCTACACTACCGACGACAAGACAGTTCATTGCCTTCTCAGGACTATAACAATCACATATTAACCCAACGAAGCAAACCACGTGTTTCGTTAGAAACAACTGTTTAAACTTAGTGCAAATAAACAATTTTAATATTCTACTCAATCAGCTGTTACAGAATGATTTTTTTTTACTTTAAACTATGCAAAAGTGACACGAATGGTCAATCAAACAATATCTCTGTTGGAAAATAAATTGTTTTACCGATAATCATTCACTGTGATTGCCTAAGTAAAAGCAATTTTACGAGATTTGTTGAGTTGGTGCAAAAAGTATGTAACTATTATAGCGATTATGACAAACACCTATCTAAAGCAATATTGTGAGCATCTGAATGATGTCTGTGGTATATTTATCTCAAATTGAATGATAATATATCTTCAACTTCTGTAACTCCTTCTTTATTAGGCATTTTGGACAAAGTGAGGCAGGGTGGTTAGATAAATAATAATATTTTTTGGGCTAGCATTACCAAGTAGGCCTACTTCTTGAATTTTATAGTTAGATCTGACTTCAGATTCCAATTCTACGACCATTATTACCCTTGCTTGCACAATTTTTATAGGAAAAGATAATCACAACCGGCCTAAATATTAATTTCTACCATGTAGTTGTAAACCATCGCAAGAAATTGAGTATTTTGGCCTATACCCCTACCTGCACTTTCTGATAAACAAAATGTTTGATATTATTAATTTCAGGTAATATTTATTTTTATAATCATGTATTTGTAAAGCGATTTAGGGGCCATATTATTGGATATAATATCATGTAAACATCCATGGATTTCCACGATGTAACTCGCTTTCATTGCGCTTATAGATCATATTATGTAAAAAATGCATTTTCTTGATTTCTCTCTTATTGATATACTTTTACAGTTTAATATTGTTACAAAATGATCTATTTGGCTTCTATAAATCCTGGGAAAACCATTTAGTATACATTAATACATTAACTTTAGATGTAAAACGTTTTCTGTGACGTCAGTTTCCAAAAGGAGGCAGGGTGGTGCGATATTATTATTATTATTATTATTATCTGTCTTCGTTCAAAAGTTAGAGCGGTTACAAGATTTTAGGTCGGAGCTCGCTCACCTGAAAAAATCCTAAGTGTTAGAGTGGCTTTGTATGGGTAAAATTTTGAAAATTTTCCAAAGTGTGGAATTTCGACCTGGGACCGTCACCAAAACATTTTTCATCAAAATTCACTGACCTCCCCCCCCTCTTCTAACTTTGGTTCTAGTGAACGGATTTTGTTCGTTCGAGTTTCATTGGAAAGAGGAGAAAAAACTGCTCGACAACATTTTTTGTTGCGAGTCAATCGGACCAGTCGTTCAAAAGTTAGAGCGGTTACAAGATTTTAGGTCGGAGCTCGCTCACCTGAAAAAATCCTAAGTGTCAGAGTGGCTTTGTATGGGTAAAATTTTGAAAATTTTCCAAAGTGTGGAATTTCGACCTGGGACCGTCACCAAAACATTTTTCATCAAATTTCACTGACCTCCCCCCCCCTCTGGACAGCTAGCTTCGATCTTGGCTTCTAGTGGACGGATTTTGTCGTGCCATAGCTCGTTTGAAAGCTAAGAGTGAGACAAATTCAGTGAAAGAAACGGCTTGTTCATATCTGTCTTCGTTCAAAAGTTAGAGCGGTTACAAGATTTTAGGTCGGAGCTCGCTCACCTGAAAAAATCCTAAGTGTCAGAGTGGCTTTGTATGGGTAAAATTTTGAAAATTTTCCAAAGTGTGGAATTTCGACCTTGGACCGTCACCAAAACATTTTTCATCAAATTTCTCTGAACGAGGGGGGTAGGTCAGTGAAATTTGATGAAAAATGTTTTGGTGTCGGTCCCAGGTCGAAATTCGGAAGTTTTAAATTTTTCAAAATTTTCACCACACTGGAGCTCTCACACTTAGGAATTTTTTCACTTGTGGCATGTTACATGGACATGTGCTGACGGACCAACTTCCCGTGGTCATATGAGAATGGTTCAGGTGTCATATCATAGAGAATGATGAGACGAATCGTTTGCAACAAACCGCATGTCGCTACGATGAATACTTTCGGAGATAGAGCCATTTTAAGTTTTCTTCCGAGCATATATAAACCCCCGACAACGTAAGTCTGATCACTTCATCGAAAGACGAGGTAAGCGACGGTCGTCGCTCTGAGCTCCCGATATCGGGTGTTTCAAAGGACTCTATCTTTTGAAGTAGGCAAGCTATCTTCTTACTTCAAAGTTTGTATGATAGAGTTTGATAGTGTCTTTACTACTGATAAAATTTTTTAAAAGTAGTATGAGTAGTAAAATGCGGAATTTTTTAAAAATTCTTAATTTTCAGTTTTTTCAAAGTTTTAACATATAGACTAAGGTTTTCAAGTATCCTGAGTTCAAATCTGCTATCAGATTTGAAATTTAACTAAGTCTAAGGCAGCTTTGAGGGGTTAGATCCCAGCTACTGATCACTACCTTTGACTCGGCGTTCCTGTTACCACTTCGGGGCAGTGACAATGATGTCTTCAGCTGTAAAGAGCGGGTATCGGGGAAGATCTCTCACTTCCCTAGTGATCAGTACAAGGCCTTCGGGCTGTCGACGGGATCGAGTGCCACTCACTACACTCTTTAGGAATATGACTGTACTACATGATTCCAAACTTATACAAATTTCATTATCTTACAGTTCACAATAAAATCTAACATGGCTAACGACAAAAATCGTAAATATCACATCAAAATGTGCTCATGTGGGCGAGTTAATCGCAGTGCGGACGCCAAGGCTCATGTCAAGAAGGCGGGCACCGGCCACATGATTATCTTGAATAGGGTTGCGTGCGTGAAGTGTAGAGTGCTGAAGGGTGATGAGGATGAGGCGCGTTTTTACAGAGTGCATGCTGACTGTAGTGGTGGTTTAGTGACTGATTTGAGATTTACGCAGTTGATTGTGGAAGAGAGGGAGCGAATGTTGGCGATCGAGCGAGAGGGTAAGGCTGAGAATGTTGTTGAGAATGTTGTTGAGAATGATGAGTTGGCGAGAGCGGTTGCGTCGTTGGAGGGTGAGATTGAGCGAAAGAGAGTGCTTGAGAGTGATGATGAGGATGATGTGGATTTAGATAGGGAGCGTGTGAGGAAGCGTGTGAGGAAGTTGAGCTCTTCGTCGTCGGAGGTGTCAAACATCGTCATCACCGACCCCCCGAAGAGCTCATCTTCCCCAAAAGTGAAGAGTGGTGGGATTCGTGTGCAGTCGGCGAGGTGGTTGAAGGATGAAGAGAAGAGGCATGTTTCGCAGCAGATGGCGCATGATTTGTTGATTAATAAGTATGAGAGTTTGAAGAAAGTGAAGGATGAAGTTGTGAAGGAGTTGGATGAGTTGAAAAAGAAGGAACTGAAGTCGAAGGAGGTAGCGGATGAAAATATTAGAATGAGGCGTAGTGTGACTGATTTGAAGAATAAGACGCGAGAGTTGGAAGAGAAGAATGATGAGTGTGAGAAGAGGGCGAGTGCTGCGGAGAGAAGAATGAGAGATGCAGAAGCGAAGTTTGAGGAGATGATGAAGGAGATGAGTGTGTTGAGAGCGAGGAATGTTGAGTTGGAGAGGACTGTGGCTCGGCGGGGTGATGAGAGGCAGGCGTATGAGAAGTTGGAGCGCATGAGGGATGAGTGGGAACGTGTGAATGAGGATCGTTTGTTTGAGTTTCACATCCTATTCGGGATAATCATTTGGCCGGCGAAGTACTCGTCAATCAAAATCTGGACGAGTCCATCCTATGTTATAACGGCCATCCGACGAAAAAATGCCTCCACGCCAGCCTACGAATGCGCGGCCATCTCCACAAATTTTCGATTCGGAAACGCGCGAGACTGCCAAAGGATGACTAACTTGGTAAGTGAAAAAGTAAATAAGATAGTATATCCTATTCTAATACATATCATTTTCATTGCAGATCTTTGCCCGCCTTCACCACCCCATCAATTCACTCCCGAGAACGAACCATCGGCTCTCTTAAGGGCCACCTAGGGGCAAGACATGATAGAACCTCCACGCGGTTTGCCCTGGGCAGTCTTCGGACTGGCGAATACTATCATTAAGTTGAATCTGCTATCAGTCAACTTGAACGTTGCGTCGCGTTAGAGGGGTATATAAACCACTGCCTCTCATTTCATTTCATTTCAATCATGCAGACGCCGAACAGTCAAGTCAGCTCTCCTCGCGGACCGCAGTTAAGGCCGCGAAATTTATTTGAGGAGTTTGTCAGGCTAGAGGAGCAAGACAGAGTTTTTAATAATCTTGCTCGGATTGGCAATCCGATGACAGCAACTGCTGTCAATCCAACGGAATGGCGCTACATTCCACTTTTTAGCCATGTACCAGTTAGTGTGGAAGTCGACAGTGCTACCAAAGAGAGAGTCAAAGACTCTCTCAGCAGAATTGGTAGGGTGTAAGATGACGTTACTCCCGAGAATGAACCATCGGCTCTCTTAAGGGCCACCATGGGGCAAGACATGATAGAACCTCCTCGCGGTTTGCCCTGGGCAGTCTTCGGACTGGCGAATACTATCATTAAGTTGAATCTGCTATCAGTCAACTTGAACGTTGCAAATGAAGTTCGGTGTAATACTTCCTTTCGACGGGCGTTCCTGTAAAGGGCGGCGGTGAAACCCGTAGCTATGTATACCGCAAGGGACATTCGGCAATGGTCAATCTTGTTAAACCTCTCTGCGTCATGTTTGCAAGTGATTGCCTCTGTCTCAACGTAGTATGCATTCGCGCCAGGGCGACATTTAGCCAACTGTCGAAGGTTGCCTAAAACTTTCCATTGCATACGTTATGAGAACCATGAGTTATACCTGTCTCTATCAATGAGACGAATTGATGAATGGAATGAAATGGGAGGACACTCACGCGCCACACGCAACATAACACACTTCTCTCTTCCGTAGTCTAACAAGCTCTTTACACATGGATCGCAGTCGATTGCTATCCCTGTATCAGAAGTGTAAGCTATCTTAATTTTATTTGACACTATTTCATCTATCATCATCATCGTCCATATGAAATGTTTTAAGATTTACAAGTTAGACTAAGCGTGCTACTATTTCCAAATGAAAAAGTATACATGGTTAAATCATCCACTTAAGCCCATCCGTAGTCTAACAAGCTCTTTACACATGGATCGCAGTCGATTGCTATCCCTGTATCAGAAGTGTAAGCTATCTTAATTTTATTTGACACTATTTCATCTATCATCATCGTCCATATGAAATGTTTTAAGATTTACAAGTTAGACTAAGCGTGCTACTATTTCCAAATGAAAATGTATACATGGTTAAATCATCCACTGAAGCCCCATTCAAGTACGTCAGTATGAAAGCAAAGATAATATGAAATAAAAATTTATTTTGGCATGTATTTCAAAAGGTCTTCATCGTCAATATCGTCCCAGAGTCTGGCTTCACATAGATAGCAAAAACAGTTCAGTTGCTTTAATCGTTCTTCCACTGCGAGCCTCACTTTATCAATATACTCCCACTCCTCCATAGTTCGTGGCTGGGAGTTAGGGGTGTACCACTCCCATAATTGGTGGAGGAATTTCGTGCTGGTGATCTCCATCACATCGTCAGTATCGTACTGGAGATACTTCCACCTCACGCCTGTTAAGTCGGGACACTCCTTCTCACATACACTCTCTTCGTTGTCCGCTGGTAATAACACCTTCTCTACCTTCGTTGGAGCGTTTGGTGTTGAGGATGGAGAAGAGAATTTTGTGTTTGGTGTTGTCGGAGGGCTTGTCATGTTGACTGTGAATAATAACTTTGAAATGTTTTCTAATTCTTAAGTATCAACAAGCAACCAATCATAATGAACAGCCAATGAATGATGAATATGAAAGTATATATGTAAAGTGACATTCGTGTCATTTCACTCTGTCTTTGAGACGCATAAGTGAACTGTTGTCTAGCGAATTCTGTTATTATTTGAGGCGTACAAGTGAATTCCAAATTTGAGACGTATTATTTGAGTGAAGTCTCTATCTTGTTGAAGTATCTTGTTCAAGCTTAAACATAATTTCGTTGAAATGGTAAGTTGAAAATTTCTTCACTCATCTCCCTCAAACGTGTGGCTAATAGCATCTTCCTCAATTTCAGGCATCAACTTCATCACCAACACCCTCCCTTCTCGAGGAAAGTTTAGAGTTGTTGAGTCAAGGTAGGTTGTAACAATACACTGAGACTTGAACAGAGATGAAAGAATGATTTCTCTTTCAGGTGATGTGAGTTCCAGCTCAGGACTCTCGCGACAAGGCAACGAGTGGGAATGTGCCGACTGCGGACATATGTTTACAAGGAAGCACAGTCTCCTTCGACACATCAAACAACGTGTGTGTCAACGCAAAGCGGCGTCAATCTCCGGAGGTGAAGTTGATTCTGACGATGACATCTCCTTTCCTTGCGATTTGTGCCCTCTTTCTTTTGATAGTCACTTTCAGCGATCTTCGCACAGACTTCAACACACGCATGCAAATGATCACTACACCAACGGTACCTCTACCATCTCCCTCATTAATGTTTCACATAATAATTTAGTACGCGACTACTGCATGGAGTCCAATACTCAAATAGTAGATTTTCCTGAGTGGCTCCTTCAAAATTCAAACATTATCGAAGCGCTCTTCAACAATTTAGACAATTTTAGAATGAAGGCGCTCATCTACCTTAAACTAAAATATATTAAGATAGATTTTCAAACGGGTCAAGTGACGGAGAGAATACAGTTTCATGTTCCTTCCTCTTCCGCAACCGAAGTTGTAGACTGCGAGTCTTGGCTAAATTTTCACATTCAATGTTTAAAATCAAATGTAGATAAATTCAATCAACGCGACAGCGCTCTCATTTTTGATGGTGTGGACTCAGCCATATTCAAAATTTCACTATTAGAAAGTCATGCAGCTCGAGGTACATTTAAACTACCAAAAACGTTGTATAATAAGAAAGCTGTCATCAATGTCGATTGTAAATCACAGTGTTTCAAATATGCAGTCCTATCCATCCTTCACTATAATGATATCAACGCGAATCGAAATCATACCTATAGCTATAGACAGTGGGAGGATGAACTAGACTTTGAAGGTTGTGATAGTAACAACATGAAAATCAAAGATGTAGAAACGTTCGAAAAACATAATAAGATTAAAATTGTCGTTCACGTGTGGGAGAAGGGGTTGAAGGGTGCCCGCTATAATTCACGTTCAACTTGTTATGAACATGTAGTCAACCTCTTATTAGTAAAACAAGATGATAGCGAGGAATGGCACTACTGTGGTATTCCCAAAATCTCTCGCTTGTACACTCACTTGGGGCACTCTAAAAGAGGTGAACATTTTGTATGCGACCGCTGCATCCGCTCCTTTTGGAGTAAAGATAAATTTGAAACTCACTATGAATGGTGCAAGCGAGGTAAATTACAAATGGAACGCATGCCCAAAGATAAAATATTTTCACATAGGGATAATGGTGACGAATTAAGTCCCCTGCGTGTCATTTACGCAGACATAGAATGCTACATTGATGATATCATCCACAAGCCAGCAGCCATATCCTGCTATGAAGTATGGCATGACCACTTTAGGAATAGACAAAACAAAATGCATACTTGGCAAGGTGAAGATTGCATTTCAAAATTTCTAGAATTTCTCGATAAAGCTGCTAAATTTCAACAATCATATGATTCCCAATTGCAGCGTAAGTCACTACATATGTCAGATGAAGACAAACAAAAATTTGAAAGTTGCACATCCTGCCCTAAATGTCATAAAACGTTTGATAACGATAAAATTAAGAAAGTGCGTGATCATGATCACATCACTGGTAAATTTAGAAACGCACTCTGCTCCAAATGTAACTTTTCACTTAGGTTGAGACGTCGTACACTACCCGTCATTTTTCATAACTTTAAGGGCTATGACAGTCATATGCTCATAAAAGGAGGGTTGAGCCAGATGAAATCGTGGCAGTTTAATGTAATAGCACAAACGAGAGAAAAATTCATGGCAATGACAGCAAAAGTACCAGTAGATAAAACTAAAGAAAATAAGACAGTCTTCTTCGAAATAAAATTTTTAGATTCATTCCAATTCATGTCAGCGTCACTAGCTTCTCTCGTTCGTAATCTCAAGTTTCTTCCCCATAGTCAAACTTTGAAGAAACACTATCCAAACTTAACGGATGAAATAATCACTCGCAAAGGAGTCTTTCCTTATGCGTATTTTAGCTCAATGTCTAAACTAAATGAAACAACCCTTCCTTCCATTGACAAATTCCAAAACGATTTGACGGGTGAAGATTGTCCAGTAGAAGACTATGAACATGCTCAAGAGGCATGGTTAAAATTTGAATGTAAAACGTTTGGCGATTATATGATCGCTTACTTAGAATTAGATGTCATTTTGCTGGCTGATGTCTTTCAGGAATTTCGACGAGTGGCATTAGAAGAAGACAAATTAGATCCTGTCCACTTTGTCAGTCTACCAGCCATGTCCTTTAAATCAGCCTTTAAAATGACTGGTGAGACCATTCATCTCTTACAAGACCCGGAGATGTATAATATATTTGAGCGCGGAATACGCGGTGGTCTCACATTTGTAAATAAACATCATATAAAATCTGAAACAGTACATAGGTGATGATCATATCCACCTAAAGTACTATGACCAAAATAATTTATATGGCAGTTCACTGTCTAAACCACTACCTCATTCCGAGTTTAGTTGGTTAAATCAAGATGAGCTTGAGTATTACTCCAACCCTTCAAACATACTGAAGATTCCAGATGAAGGTGATTGGGGATATTATTTTGAAGTGGATTTGATTTATCCAAATAGCATTAAAAATAAAACTGCTGATTTCCCACTCGCACCTGAATCTGGTGAAGTGACTGAAGATATGTTTTCACCATTCATGTCACAATTTCATAATAACTTAATAGAGTGTGGACAGCCAAGGTACAAACCATGCCGCAAACTTTTACTCACCCAATATGATAAGAAAAATTATCTCGTACACTTCTGCATACTAAAATTCTATTTAGAAATGGGCATGCTTCTAAAGTCAGTTCACCGCATTATCAAATTTAGACAGAAAGCCTTCCTCAAACCCTACATAGATAGTAACAGTCAAAAACGTGCACTCGCCCAAAATAATTTTGAAAAGGATTTTTATAAATATAAGAATAACAGTCTTTTCGGAAAGACCATGGAGGATGTTAGAAAACGTATGAATTACAAACTAGTCGTTGATGAACAAAAATATCACAAATTGACCTCATCACCTCTTTTCATTGATAGAGACATCATCGATGAGGATCTTGTAGGTGTTAAAATGATAAAATCAGAAGTTGAGTTGTGCAAACCCATCTATATTGGGCAAGCCGTTTTAGATTATTCCAAGCTTGAAATGTATCAACTCTTCTACAAAATATTAAAACCATGCCCTCTCGTAAAAGAGGTTCGCTTGCTGGGTGGTGATACAGATAGTTTCTTTTTAGGAATTACCACTCAAAAAGATTTAAATTTTAATGAAGTAGGCAAGTCATTAGAAAAATATTTCGACACATCTAACTACAATCCCACTCATCCACTCTATTCCATACAGAATAAAGCCAAACTTGGTTGTTTTAAGGATGAAACAGCAGGAAAGGAAATAGATGAAATGATTCTCCTCCGTCCTAAAATGTATTCCATGAAATTAAAAGAATGTGCAGATAGTATTAAGCGTGCTAAAGGTATATCAAAATCCATTGTTCACAAAATGAAACATCGCTCCTATAAGAAGGCCTATAAAAATAAAACTATAACGTTTGTCAATATGACAATCTTAAAATCTCAAGTTCATACTGTGAAAACGTACACGTTCAAGAAACGAGCACTTTCAGCATGGGAGGATAAGAGGTGTTGGATAGGACATAACACATCTCTTCCACATGGACATCCTGACACAAACATACCACCACCCAAAAGAATAAAACTCACGCTACCACATTCAGGAGATGTATTGACATAATCAACTTTAACTCAGTATTTTGATGTCGCTTTTTGTAGATATACATGGTTGTTTTATGTATCGCATGAGATCGTTTCTTCCTTGTGAATATATGCCTACAGTTAGCTCATTCCCCCTATATCTGTGAAAAGACTTTTTCATATACATATTTTTATTTCAATAAACATATCACAATGACTTCACTTTGTTTTCCGAAACACTAAAGTTACGAGGGATTTAGTATCTTTCACATGGATGCACTCTTGTAAACCATTGGTAATTTTGATAGCAATAGAGGGTATAGTTTGTTTGACGACGGGATGATAGAAAATAGATTCAAACATCTTCTCGACTATTCCATATGAAGCGTCTTTATCATGAATGAAATCAAGTAAAATGTATTCTTTTTTCTCACCAACAGAAATAGGTAGAATCAAATCACTTTGAATGTAAAGGTGCTGTTCATGTTTATCAAGTGTCATTGGTGTTTCTATACCAATCGTATGCGCAGCAGCAAACACTGTTTGTAGCATTGAAAAACCAAAGAGTTTTTTCAAATTTTTACTCAATTGACATTGAATGTCATCACCCAGTCTCAGAACAACGCGTTGATTTTCAATTGAAAACGAAATGTGGTGTGTCTTAAATCATATTTACTTTTCATCACATGCTTCAACTTCTGTTGTATATAAGGATTTACTACATGAATGAAGCTTTCAACTGTATGATATAGACGCGGCATTATATTGATAGCAACTTTAGATTCTTCATAAGACTGGTAAATTTTCTTGATGCGATCACCATAGATGTCCACCCACCATTCATCATTAACTGAATCAGCTTTAGTGTGATATTCATGAGAAGCATACACCACACCGCTTCCAACAATAGGTGTATAATGTCTTACAAAATGACGCAAGGTTGGAGAGAAATAAACTGTAAGTTTGTCATTATATTTCTGAATAACCAACTTATTTTTGTCCGCCATAATTTTCTCTCCATACTTCTTACCCACAGTCTCATTCCATCGTTTTACTAACTCAATAAGTGATAAAGGTTGAACACCACGCTTTTTCAAAATGATGCGTTCTTCGCATTCTACAACATCTTCATCAAATATTTTAAATCTATAATGAAATTTGTTGATTCGATTTGAATAAACTTTTTTAACATTTGCAGTAGCAATTGACGTTAGATGTAGTCCATGACCAAAACCAAGATGTGGATAGAATTCACTATCCAACCTCAGCGTAAGACCTTTAGTAAAAGAATGAAAGCGGAGGAACTGTCTCCCACTCCAATGATAGATAGTAAACTCATAAGCTTTCTGATCCTTATTCTTCATGATGGAAGTATTACCACTGTTGAATGCCTTAATAATTTTCTCATTCCCAAATGGTTCATAAGAATCTGATTTTATCTGAATCCATTCATAGTTCCACTTTCCATCTGATGTTAAATTGTATGGGAACTGAAATGCATTATTCATCGTTATTCCATCATGGGTGCGAGGAGTCAATATCATTTCTTCCAAATCATTCACATTCTGAATATTGCTATCATAGCAAATACTAGAAACACCAACCTCCCATTCACCTTCTAAATGCAGTGGGCGATTTAATTCTACTCGATAGTCTGATGGTTTATTTTTGGGAAATTTATTCATAGAAGCATTACTGGGTAAGTAGATTAGAAACGAGTCCTTATTTTCACTTTCCATATTATTCACATTGGAAAAATATATTAGCATACTTTTGCATTAACTCTTCATTCGGAAATGGAGTGTGATACTTGTCACAGCATCTTTATGAAAAGGAATCAACGCACCAGCATCGTCATAAATGGCAATATCAATTTGTGGGATGTAGTTTGATTTCAGCTTTGTATAATGCACTTTCTTGAAAGTATGCTCAGATAAAATACTGCAGCTTTTTGGCTGGTATGGTATCATTGCTAGCAATGGAGCTTCAACATCTCCCACACGTACATCTTCACCAATATTGGAATATATCTGAAAATAGTTAATACGACGCGATAGCGACATGTCTGCGCTAGCTTTGGTTACAGTACCACTTTTAAAGATATTTTGGTCAAAACCCAAAATGTCCATTAGAGTTTTATTCATAATTAGTTCAATACCTTTTCCACTTATAGTGAGAGACAAAGTACCTTCTTTTTCAGAAAATGAAATATGTTGCTCATTAATCACTTCATTTAAATAATCTACAACCAATTTAACCGAAGTAATAATGCGAGGCATCAACACTCTTGTTTCATGTAAGATACCACCTAAAGGCTCTACACACTTTCTGTATAAAGATACGGACCATTCTGTATCAAATTGATTTGACCTTTCACATGGTAAATGTTGCATATCAGATTTTCCATGAACAGCTGCAGAACGATGTCGTAAGAACTGATGAAAATCTTTTGAACAAACTAATACTAGATCATCATCATTTAATTTGCTTATTGCAATATGATTAGATGATTTAATATAAGTCAATGTTGCCACTTGTTTACCATCAACTCGAAGGAGATAATTAAATTTCTTCAATAATGTTTCAGGAGTCATGTTTGTCTTTCTTGGCTTAATCACAATCTTCTTCACCAACGTCTTCTCATTTCTTGGAATAAGATCTACATAATAAGCTTCCTCTCGATATATTAACTGTTTATGACCACTTATGTGGTAATTAACGTTAAAATTATCATAGCTTGTTAAGGCGCTAGCGAGGTAACCTAAATCATTTCTTAAACTTGGACTTAAACCAACAATCCAATCTTTCTCAACTACATGATGCACATAATTATAATCATCATTGTGCGGAGTAAATTGGACAATATGTTTACTCGCTTTATTCAAGAAATCATATATAAACTTTTTACATGATAAGAGATCTTTCTTTGGCCACTGTGGAATGTATACTCGGCACCCCTTTTCACATTGATAAGCAGCTGTACGCCTCATATTAATAGTCATCACCTCATGATCAAAAGTATAGACACAGTTGCTATAAACAAGTTGAGTGACACCCACTTCCCAATTTCCATTTAGCTGTTGTGCATGATCAATGGGAGTAGAAAAGAGTGCGGCTCGATTACTAGTAAATCTCTTTGTAGCTGCATTGCTAAGCAAAATATGATAAAACGACATTTTTATATTGCTGATCTGCAACTTTGCATAACATCATGAAGACTTGGATTTTGGACTCTCTACAATATATCAGAGTTGATCGTGATGGAAACGTACATTTCAAAAATTCTCATGGTCATACATCAAGAGGAATTACATTAACATGGCGACAATTTGTCAACCTCAATGATATCATGAGGGATTTGGAATATTTTGAAACATTAAGATTCATCTCCTTGGGTGATCAAGTTTGGCTTCAACATTACAGAAATGAAATTCAAATCTACCATTCTCATTCCGCAAACTGTTTCTCATTTCGCAAATACAATTGGGAGAAGTATAGAAGATATATACATCGCTCCATCATGACATTTATTCGTCGTGAGTTCATCGCCCTACTATGCAAATCTTAATCAGACATGACTACCACACATCATGAGTTGGAAATTAGATTCCCTACAACGTATTGAAACGGATCATGATCGAAACGTCTATTTCAAAGATTCAACTGGAAATGTGAGAAGAGAGTTTGCTTTATCTTATCGTCATTTTCAATCTCTACATCATATCATGAAGGACTTGAAATACTTCTATATGAAAAGACATTCACGTATTGGAAATCGCATCTGGCTGCGCGTCAACAATCGGCGAATTCAACTCTATCATTCCCAACTTCATACTAACTTCACATTTCATCAAGGTAGTTGGGAAAAGTATAAAAGGAAGGTACATCGCTCAATTTACTCATTCTTTCATCATGAAGCGCCATCGCTACACCATCGTCAACATTCTCCGTCGCTTCAGACTCTACACCAAAATCGATCTCACCACATTACACCAACACCTTCCAAACAGCAAGTATTATCCGGGCCGACCTCAAATGTTAGTGGTGAAGATGAACAATTCACGGAATCTTCAACTCTTCCCAAATGGGACTGTACAGATTCTCGGCGCCCTTTCTCATTCATCGGCGCAGTCAATGCGCTTAGAGCTACAAAGACTACTACGTCGGATATGGAAGAGGGAGAGGTGTGTGATGTCGAATCTGACTGTGGACAATATGGTGATCTCTACTCAATTGAGTGACAGTCTATCATTTTTGAAGATTCGTACCAGCAGTTACAATTTGTGTTATGAACCCGAACTTTTTCCTGCAGCTCTCATTAGTTGTTGGTTACCTGTGCATGTGGCAATCTTTCATAATAGTAAAGTGATCATTACTGGACTAAAATCTCATGTACAAGCAAATGTGATCCTAGACTATCTCATTGAGTATGTACGTACCCAGCGGATTGTAAAATAAAAAACAATTTTTCCAACATGATGTTTTTATTTCAAATCATGATAGAACTTACAAATCATTTTTTCATTAGAGGATGGATTACATGAAAAGTTTTGAATAATAGATGCAAATCGAGATACATGTAAACGTTTTAAGATGAAGTACAGTACAAAAGCACCACACGTTGATGAAAGTGGATGTTGTAGTATGCGTTCATTTCGCTGATATTGACGCGTATGTTTTCTCAACCACTGCTGTGTTGGTATATTTGGAGGTTGAGCAAGAGAGTCAAATAGTTCACCACGTCGGTCTTCTCCAATAAAGATCGCTTTCCAATGCTCACCGCCTAAATTCTGCGAATGAGTGTTTAGCACAATAAAGATGGGATAGTGATTTACTGCAGGTGGTAAGGTATCGAGTGAATAGACATTATCGAAAGCTTTCAACGTCGCTTCGTCTGCATTACGCTGCACTTTAGTCTTAATATCGTCAGCAGTCAACCAACTCATTAACGATTATACTGAAGAATCACGTCACGATACTTTGTAATTTCAATATTTGAATCGAAGACTGCATAAATTAATACATTGATCGTCTCAGGTAGTGTTCTTTTGAACGTCAAATCCAAACGAATATTATGAGGCACGTTCGCTTGACGATAGGGTGCACTAATATCGCTGTCAGCAGTCAAATCAAATGCATAAATAGTATATCCACTCTTAAACTCTTTCATAGTCAGTCCGTTGGTGTCATCCGTATTGTAAAAGCCAAAGACATCCATAAAATCAACATAACTGTGCATAAATTGATCCGAAGCAAAATCTGGTTTGTAGGGTGGACCAGGATGACTCACACCATTTACACGTAAAGCAATTTCACTTAACTGATTGTGTTTAAAATTGAAAGGATTCTTCTTTATATTACCATTAAATGCATCATTTTCAACCATTGCCACCATGAGGAGCTTCGGTGCTTCCGATGGAAAGAGGCCATCTTTCATGAAACTCTTTTGATCTTTCGGAATTGTAAAGGTGAGAAGCTTTGTATGCTGAACGGGGTAAATGGCATTTTGGCGGTTAAGGCCTTCAGCATGCCCTCTAATGACACTTGGATTCGGTACTACTCGACGAATGTAAAGTGCAATATCTTCCACATGAATTCTAAAATTGTCAACTTTAGCAAATGCATTCAGCGCAAATTCAGGCTTATTCAATGTCAGCTTGAGTCGCATGCTGGTATTACAGAGTAAAAACTTTGACTGTCTAAAGAAGTCTAAATTCAGCGGACCATATAGCTGACATACTTTACTATCTTTAATCATAGCAGATCGCTTTACAAAGCCACTGTTTGTTTCAACATCAAATTTTCCTGCTTCATCTCTGTACCATCCCATGGCTTCCATATGACTTTTTTGTGCTGCTGGATGAAACTGTGATACATGATTGAAATATGATTTATAGGGATAATCGCTTTGACCACCTTCCACCTGCTGCTCTCCAATCGTTAGAGAAACATCGCGAAGTAATGTAGTCAATGGTAAATTGTTCAGTCCAACTTTATGTGCATCGTCAATAGCAGTTCCATCTGCTTGCTGAATTCTAAACCTCAAATCAAGCATCGCATAACTCAAATCTATGTAGTCATCACTACCACCAGGAATAACAAATTCAATGGGGCCAGCATTCTCAGCTGTTCGAGGATGATAATCTACAATACTTGAACTAAGAATATCTGTCTGTATGGCTTGTTGATCAAACAAACAAAACCCAGAAGTTTTACACTCCATGATTAAAAGTTATAGCAGCGTCGTCGTTTAGCGCCTGATGAATGATTAGAGCCTCTGCGACGTTTGCGTGAATGCCTTTTGACTGAAGATCGCACCTTACCAGCTCCGCGATGTTTCCTCCTTCCTTTATTCATTCGTTTAGGTGATTTCTTTCCTTGAGTAACACCAGCAAAGGTCTGCTTCAATGTTTTTAAACCGCGTTCCTTCCCACGATTCAACAAACTGCTCTTAAAACTTCTACCTCTGGAAAGATCACTAGCAACATCACCAGCAAAGCCAACGGCATTACTTAAAACATTTCGTTTTAAAGATCTACCGACATTGGATATGAGAGGTGCTACAACAGATTTCAGTGCGCCAAGTATGCTACCTCCACGTTGGCGGCGAGCGCCGATGTAAATTTGTCCTCCACCACTTACATAGGAGGGTCGTGAATAAAATGAGGCAGTTGGATTCATAGCTCAAACCCTAAACATTGTTAGTTACAACTTTGCATGAATCACTGTCGATCACTTAGATGAAAGATGTCGGCACGACGCATCCAAGAGTTCATACTTGAAGGATAACCAGTCCATTTAACAAGACACCATTCTTCACCTTGCCGTTTTTTACATCGAATGATTTTCTCTACCAAATATGTTTCACTTTCAGTGACTACCTCAATCTCATCGCGGTAAAAGCTACCCTCAATTTCTTCATTATCGTAATCTTTCAACTTGTAGGTGGTTGGAGAGTCTTTTTGATTAATCCTTGATACTGTAAATACCTCCTCTGTCCAATTCGGAAGGTACCCTTTAGCAAAAACACTTTTCACTTTTGAGATACGAACTTTATCACCAATTTTCACATCACTTTTCACATGAGTGCGTTTACGTTGGAATGATTCGCACACTTTATCTACATTGTCAGCATTTACATCTGCTGGTCTGAGTCCAATAGAACGATGGATAGAGTGATTGTAGGCATGGAGTGTATCTTGTAGAACCTTTGTCCAATTTTGTATCAAGTTGGCAGTAAAATGTCGCCACAAGCGATTTTTTAATGTGCGATTAAAACGTTCAACGAGTGCAGCTTTATAAGCACTCTTTACACTAAACAACTCAATGTCATGCCTCTCAAATAATCTTGTCACATGCTGATTTTCAAACTCTTTTCCTTGATCACTCTGAATTCTTTTTGGAATCCGACCTTCTCGAAAAATTGTTTGGAATGCTTTTGCTACTCCTTTCCCTTCTTTAGTTTTTAAAGGTTGAGCCCACGCATAACGCGAGAAAATATCAATGACGGTTAAAATAAAATTATTACCCGAGTTATGTTTTGAAATGGAGGCAACATCGCACAAATCTGCTTGCCACTGTTCATCGATGTCATGAACAATATAATGGCGGGTGCGGTACTTCTTTTTCGCTTGTTTGTGGAGTGTATAGGTAGCCTGACCCTTTAACCATCGTTTCACTTGTGATTGTGGAAGACCACTCGCTTTTGATAATTTCTTGATAGATGCAAATCCTGCCGGATGTTTTACATCATAATAGATTGACTTCAAACGTTCAGTCGATGACGACTGACTCTTTTTCCTCCTTCTCATCTTTTTGTTTTCTTGCCTTTCTACATTTACAACAACTGCAGCATTTAGCTTTAGCGGTTTTGCGATCGTGTTCACATTGCTTAGGGGTTTCATTATGAGAGCTGGCGCAGCAAGTGCAAGTGACAACGACATTCACCTCTGGCGGCTCATTACATGGCAAGCAACACATCTGCTTCATATTAATAGTCTGAGAACATGTATTTCCTAGGAGGAGCTGTTTTACGTTTTCCTTTTACTAGTTTTAGTGGTGATGTAGATCTACGTCGAGTTCTTCCTCTTGTTTGCTTAGTGAGTGTGGGAGGGGATGTAGCAGGTGACGTCTTAAACCAATTTGTTGGCATTTTCATCGCCTGAAGCATTGGAGCAGTAGCCACTGTTGAATCAAGTTCTTTCAATGTCTCATTATTTAAAGCAAATTTTGGCACATTATGCTTTTTCAATAGTTTAAGAAAGTATGACCAACCAGGTGGAACATAGCCCTGACGGCGCTTTCTACGTGTCGCATACTGAATCAAGTCTTCATAACGTGAAGCATCAATCACTTTATTTTCATCTGTAATGATTTCTCCTCTATCATTTACATTGAGATGGGGTTCAATACTGTTGAAAAGAGATATGGCATGTGCGCGAGATGCTAAAGGTGTAGCAGTCGATACAGAGTCACGCATCTTATTCTTCAAGTTTTTCAATTGCTCAACAGTTTCCGATTGTAATAATACAGCACGATGTGGATCTTTGATGTGAACATTTTGCTGATAATCTATTTCTTTCCTATACATTTGATTTGCAAGAGGTTGCTTTACTTGCTGCATGGCAGTCAATTGTACATATTCATCCTGAGGAATAACAATCATGCGAGAATAAGAACTCATAGTTTGTAGATAATCATGGGAGTTTTCAAAATATCACTTCGAAATCTAAATTCTTCCGGACACTCTTGCGTAAAGTCAATAAATAAGTAACCGTATGGTTTTTCAGTAGCTGCTTGAAAAATTTCAATTAAGGCTTTTGATCCTCTGGGTGCAACTTGTCGCGCTAAAATTTCAAATTGACCTTTATCTCGCGGATTCTTGAAAATAGCATAATAGTGTGTATTCAGGTTTCGTGTACGAGCTTCTTTTCCATCAGGAAACAAATTTTGTGTGATATAGATGATAAAGCACCTTTTATGGTGTGCTGCGCGAGTGAACATATCTGTTACATCTTTTGAATTCTTACTTTCTTTTAATAAATCATCCAATACAACATCATTAGACTGAAGTTTATCCACTGCAATAATTCCTTCATGTCGAATAAAGTTGCGACTTTTCAATTCCTGAAACAGCGACGGTTGATAAATACCATAACACCAAATCACTCGATTGATAGGTTCCTTAAACAACTCTCTTCTTTTATCCAATAAATTCAGCGTGAAAACAGTTTTACCTGCATGAGATGGACCTGATACAGTCAGAACTTTATCACATTGAAGTCTGAAATCCATTTTATTACTTTGAGATTCAACATTTGCATAATTAACGCTTAGAGCAAAAGATATTACCCAATAGGTTGCCCACGGCAGGAGCTATCATTGGAAGTATTGCTGAAAGGAAACCGCCCTTTTGTGTTAGAGTTTTCCTCTTTCTTTGAAGGGTGACTTTAGGATTGGAGATGAAACGCAATTTCGTAGCATATCGCTTAAGTAACTTTCGTTGTTTTGGCGCTAATTTCTTCGTCCTCAACTTTCTCACATGAGAAATAATTTCATGAATGAATTTATTGTTGGCATGTCGTATAGCATTGTATCGCTGATTTGCTTTCATTCGTCGGAGAGCTTGAATGGCTGAAGAAAACTTTTGACTTTTACGTTTCGCCATTTTACGTTTCGCCATTTTCCGTGTTAGTCTTTGCTAAAACCTATCTTTACCACATTTGCATAGGTACTAACTATTGCAACATAAGTGACACTCGAAATGAGCAATGTCACAGTGGCTACATTTGCAAAGTTGAATGCAATTACGTATGAAACAGCGTTGACAAAAAGCATGCTTACATCTCTTGAAGATGCGCTTTTCATTTCCATCCTTTCGCTTACATACATCACAACACATAGTTTCACCATTACTGATGTCTATAGCAAGTCTTTTTGAAGATATGAATTTGCTAGCCTTTTCTAAATAATAGACACATGTACAGAAGGAATATACTTCGAGAGTGAGCAGACATAGCTCGAAAACCAGTTGTGCTACAATCAAGTACCACTGCATTTTCAATTTTTCTTTATGGAAAGTTGAATGTGAATATCTGAAATCGCTTCAATCACTAGACTGCTACCATGATGGTTAAATGCGTTAAGACGTTCAGCAATTTTTATCATATGTCTTTTAGAAAATTCTTCGGGGTGATCTACCACTTCCATTGAATAAAAAGCAAAATGGAAAGAGCGACTTTCCACCTCTTCCTTTCCAAAATGACTAAACTTAATTTTCGCAACTAATCGCGCCATGACAATGCTATCAGAGAATGTATTCATTAACTCTAGAAATAGAGTGCTAGCATCATCGACCACTGCTTCGATGTCGGTCTCATCTTTATGAAAATTTATCACATAATCTTGAACAGCTCCTTTTAAACTTTGCCTATGAAAATGTAATGTTCCGCAGTCGTTTGAGAAAGACATGATCGCCCTTTATCTAACCCATCCATTGCATGAAGGCAACTCTTCTCATAGTAACATTTATTGAATAATGGTAACAAGCATGCATTATAAATCAATGGTTTGAAAGAGATAAAATAGATACAGCTGGTAACTATCATACAGCGAGCAATGATAACCATATAGGACTTTGGCAGTGCTGAGGTAAGGAGGAAAGAAGCATTGGTTATGAACGTAGCTACTACAACGAACAGACAAAATAGGAACACACAAATCCTTAAAACGTTTCGTGACTTCATGATAATGTTGATTCACTCTACTATCCCAAGGTGGGAGCAAAATATCATTAATGACTAGATTGGGAAATACTTTCCTCTCCTTACCAGGATTATTACAAAAGATGCGTATAACATTGAAAGCAGCTAACCATCGTTTAAAGTCAATAAGAAGAGCACTCTCACAAGAAAAGCCATAGTCTTGCAAATATTTCAGATTAAGTCCATGAATGTGTTTTCTCGCCCATTGATCAACATTGGGATCGCAGTTGGCATGTTGATGATAGACACTAACAATCTGATATGTCCAATTGTTCATAGCAATAGCACTGAGCTCCTGTACAGGTTCACCCTCACAATCCATAAAAATGATGATAGAAGCCTAAAACGGAAATTTACACATCTAAGGAAACGTTCTATAACATATTACAAAATGAAGAATTACATCGATGCTTTTCACGACAAAATACACAAATGATATGATGGCAACGAAGAAGTAAAATGTATCTAATAAGACCACGTCTACGACACTCAAAGCACATAAGCGAATTGTCATAGGGTAGAGTTAGGAAAGGACTAGTAATTCTCCTTCTTTGATTTGCGTTTTGATGCAGCATTCTTCTCCGACTTGCGCTTCGTACCACTGCTGTTAAGGATTTGATCAATTATGTCGTCCACGTTGGGTGGTTTTGGAATATATAGGATGGATTCCATATGCATGGAGAGAGAGGCTATTTTATTATCCTTATGCCGACCATAATATAGCCCATTCACTTTGAAAAGGATATCCCAAGTACCTTCTCCGAGCTCGTCGCATGTGATGGGTGTTGAATGATCTCCCTCCTTCTTATAGTAAGTGCACCAATGTGATACCGGTAGGCAAATGTGATTACCATCCCAAATCTTTCTATAGGGAGTATCCTTGTCATCTCTCGCCTTCCACTCTTGAGCAAGAGGAGTAGGAATGTCCATATTTAATGTCACGTCCTCCTCAATAATATCAAGTTGGTGGCGAATGTACGGACTCACGGGGATCAGTATGTAGTCCCCATACTGATTGTGCATTATCTTGACATCCGTGGAAGGGAGCATTCCCGTTTGGAGTACTACGCCATGATCGTCATAACGCAAGACTTGTTTAAATTTACGCTGTAGCGGTGTAGGATTATGTACCTTGGTTGTTTCTTCCACTGGCCTCAGTTGTAGATGATCTGATCGTAGCGAACCTTGTAACGTTTGGCCGCCATTTTGTCCTACTAGTGCAGCAGATGGAGTAGATGCCTGAAAATGGAAAAGATTGTATTAAGTTTACGTTCAAGGGAGGAGAGAGAGGAAAGTAGCGACTTACCATTTTAGTTGGATAATAGAATAGGGAACTAGAGAGAGGAAATGTGCGTCCGTCACTCGTGTGATTCAACGATGGAATGATTCTCACTGTGGAAGGCTCGCTATTTATATAGAAATGCTTGATTCTCATTGGATGATGATCCTCATTGGACAATACCATCAAGCTGATTCCAAATCTGGCCTCCGTTTACCAATCCGAGACTTCATTCGCCCGCTGGAGCTGTTTCTTGGGAAATTCTAACTCTATCGTTTTTCGTCAATCTCCCAAAATCTTAAATGGCGTCTCACATCTAAACGAAGACAGATAGGAACAAGGCGACTCTTTCAGTGAATTTGTCTCACTCTTAGCTTTCAAACGAGCTATTGCACGACTTTCTACGATCTCTAGAACCAAAGTTGGAAGATCGGTGCCGGGGGGGGGGGGGACGTCAGCGAAACTTTTTCTCTCCGATTGACTTGAAACTCACCATACCGATGCAGAATTTCACGCTGAATCCGAATCTGGCCTCCGCTTTCCCATCCGATGCCTCGTTTTGACGCTACAGCCCAAAACGTCCAAAATTTTAACTCTGTCGTTTTTCGACAGTCTCCCAAAATCTTAAATGGCGCCTCACATCTAAACGAAGACAGATATGAACAAGTCGTTTCTTTCACTGAATTTGTCTCACTCTTAGCTTTCAAACGAGCTATGGCACGACAAAATCCGTCCACTAGAAGCCAAGATCGAAGCTAGCTGTCCAGAGGGGGGGGGAGGTCAGTGAAATTTGATGAAAAATGTTTTGGTGACGGTCCCAGGTCGAAATTCCACACTTTGGAAAATTTTCAAAATTTTACCCATACAAAGCCACTCTGACACTTAGGATTTTTTCAGGTGAGCGAGCTCCGACCTAAAATCTTGTAACCGCTCTAACTTTTGAACGACTGGTCCGATTGACTCGCAACAAAAAATGTTGTCGAGCAGTTTTTTCTCCTCTTTCCAATGAAACTCGAACGAACAAAATCCGTTCACTAGAACCAAAGTTAGAAGAGGGGGGGGAGGTCAGTGAAATTTGATGAAAAATGTTTTGGTGACGGTCCCAGGTCGAAATTCCACACTTTGGAAAATTTTCAAAATTTTACCCATACAAAGCCACTCTAACACTTAGGATTTTTTTCAGGTGAGCTACGACAGTCCACCCCTCCCAACCTGGCCGGCACACCACGCCAACCTAGACACCACATCACCGCGCGCTACACGACGGTCGACCAGAGGGGGGGGGACGTCAGACCCGAAACACCACGGCGGCCGACCACGACACGCTGCCGGTCCAGAGGGGGGGGACGTCAGCGATGGCGGCCATCTTGCGCTATCCAGAAGTGGAGTTTTACTTACTACTTCTGATTGCTATTTCATTACAATTTAATAGGTTGTTAATGAATGGATATCTATTGCAGCAAACGCATTGTTCCATTTGAAATCTGCTCTCTGTAGTAAAGATTCAAAAATTGATGCCGAACGAGCAATTGACCCAAGATATGCGAAACCACAAAATGAAGTATCCAACCCACCCCAAAACATTATATGGTGCACTATAAAGTACTCAAAAGTCAAGTATTTCATCATACCCGATTTAATTAATGATGACACGATATAATATGACCCTAACAAAGTATTTATTTTTGCTATAAACATATAGTGACACTCAAAATCCCGTGTCTTTCACTAATAATGGTAGAAATTATCTGCGACAAGAATTTTGTGTATGAAATCCATTTTCATACTTCCGATAAATATCAAGATAACCTCATTATGAATTTTTATGATGAAATTTTGCACGAAGACAAGCATTCTAATTCCATAAACATCAGTTTTTGTAAGCGAAATACATAAACTCATACAGTAATGGTTGCTGAAAGAGACGATATGATATCGTAAATCAGGTGTCCAACCCACCCCAGTGTCCGACCCACCCCACTTTACCCTAGATGTATAGTCCAATTACATGTTATAGCACATCTTCAGCTAATTACTTCATCAACAAACACAACTTTGAGGAAGTGACGAATTACGAGAGTAAAGGACGACAGGAATTACGAGGACAAAATAATTAGCTTGTTTGCTAAATATAACATCGAAAAAAATGCGTTTCCTTCGCATTCTGCATTTTTGATGGTGACTATGTGTCTGTCTGTCTATGTAATGTTTAATATAAAGCATATGTCAGACTTTTATCAATCTATAAAGTCTAATGTCTATATCCTGACTATTATCAGCTGATGCAAGCATAAGATTGCCTTCTTAATCATATATGACTGCTATCTTTAGAAAAGACTGCAAACTATTGCAACTACGATTACCTGAAAAGAAAGTTGCAGTGTTATGACTTGACATTTTTTATTACAAAAGGTAATGTAAGAAAAACAAATAGCTAATGAATATCACAGATACATACCATCGGCATAGGAATTAACAATACCATAGATGACTATCAGCTACTATTTTACTACTATGCTCGCGAAAAATTAAACTTTGCATTCCTTACATCAAAACAGGGGATCGTTCCAACCAAATGAAAATTCAGTTGTTGTTCGAAAGTTATGCACGTGTTTTGAAGGAACGATAAGTGTCCGTCACCATTGATATTTCCGTTGTCGAGCAGCATTTCGATATAGGTGTAGCGCCTTGCATAATTGAAAGCATCCAACCATGGTCAAAGCTTTCTTCGTCCCAAGCTTGATGAATCTTTGTAGCTGAGTAACCATTTTGATTGTGTTTTGATACAAAATAGCCGTCACACTCCTATGTCCGATGATGATCTCAGAAGGTATCCAAAAATGAAGAGCAACAATGTTTATGTCTATGTTCGTCCACGGCTGCAAAATATCCATGCAAAGTATATATACATGCATGTATATAATACTGACACCAAAAAACTTAACACTTATCATTACAAATCAATGCATCTGCTAAATTACTAGGTAGAAACAGTAGTCTAAGTTAAACATAGAACTTACATCGACGGCGGTTTAATAAATAGTATCTTTGGTGATAATATTTATATTGACGCTATTTTATTGCCGTATTCATAAGATAAAATCGGTAAACCATATAGATATATATTGTCTCGTAGAGATCCGATTCTATTACTCATCTAATTGCTCTCCTAATGACGTTATCATCATCCGATGACATGCTGTCTGCTTGATCAATGTCATAGCTATCATATTGTGTATGTGATCCATGTTCTGTCAGCACCGTCTATGTCACGTTTTACTTGTCACTTGCCACCACTGTCGAAGCCTAACGGGCGAAAATTGTGGTGACATAATAAAAGCTTTGCGGTCTGAGTTTTGAGTCAACGATCATGGCGAGTAGCATGGGGAGACCTCCTATAGATCCTCACTTTTCTCCACGATATACTACTGCTACTACTCCCAAACAAATTTCTATATGGCCCCTCTGGCAAAGCCGCATGAAGATATCGTTCATCCTCTAATACACAGGATCAACGTTTGGATAAGTTTAAACATCGCATAATTGCACAATTTGCTGTCTTTCTGACAGAAGTCGCAACTGCATGATAGAGCACGAAGATGAATTCGCGAAATGAGTGGCTAATGGAATGATTCGCTGTGGACGTAACGCATGGAATGGGGTAAAGAATGGGATACATCGTATGTAGGTTAACTGTTAGGAATTGGTGGATGCAGTAGTGTGAAGAAGAAAAAGTTGTAAAACAGGAAGGAAGGATCTGAAAGACCGAAGAAAACAAATAGAGTCACAGACCGAAAGCTGATTATTGCAGCGAAGAAATATCGGTTTCAGAGCGTTTCGCATCTTGCAAGAGGCTGGAAATCTGATGCTGATATCAGCTGTTGCGTTAGAACTGCATATCGGCGAACTGTATTTGACAGAAGCGGGATTTAAATCTTGCGGACATGTTGCACGCATAACTCTTAATAACTTCTTGAATTTTAGTGAATTTATGCGATCGCTTTCCCGTATGAATTAACATGTTGAAGGTCTCGAACACAAACGAAAAAGATGAGAATGATGACAATTTTAAAGGAGCGCTGATGAGTGGCATCGCGTGAAGTAGACGAAATCACGGTTTACCCTCGATTTCCACGACGGACGAGTCAAGGCTGCTACTGTCATCAAAGGCATCTTGGATGGCTAATGTCATCTCTCGGAGAATGCGACTCTTTTCGTTATTCCAAAATATAAGGAATAATTGGAATACACAGTCATCTCAGCATCCAAGATGGCAATGCACGGCCGCACAGAGCACGCCAGCTATGTAATAACACTTCAACAATTGAGCAACTCTCATGGCCTTCACGCTCTCCTGATCTTTCAACGATCGACCTTGCGTTGGATGAGTTTGGCAAAGGGGTGAAAATCTTCATTCTCCTACCAATATCGAAGCATTTTCCGAAAGATTGGTTGAGGAGCAGTGAGAACGCATTGAGCACGGAAGATCGGATGAACTATATGAACAATCGAATTTGAGCTTGCATTAATGCTAGGGGGCTATGCAGGTTGCTAGACATGTGTGACATAAATTTTTATCATTCTAAGTTATAGCTTTGATACTACTTCACTAATGAAATAATGGGCCCTATATTCCAAGTGTTAAGATTTTTTGTCACGCAGCATACTTTCAAAGTAAAGACAAGTGTGATCAACAAAACACGATATCAATAACTTCGGTTATGTTGAATTAATGAGGAGAAATTACAAACTTTTATATAACGTTGGTTATGTATAGGATATCAGACGATATTTGAAAGCCTTATCAACATAACAAACGACGGCTGCAGGCCGGAGTTTGTTATAGGATAATGCTTGAAAATATCGTATGATATCTATCATAACGCATAGTTTTACCTGCAATTCGGAGTGTGATATTTGATTTCCGTTTGTAATGTACATAAGCATCTGGACAAGTAGCTGTGTATAATCTGTGGCCGATGAAGATTGTATGATCTTCTTGGAATGTATTCGCCTCATGTGCTATGCCCCTAATGCAATTAGGCGGTCGATTATAATTGAGTAAAATACGCTTAGATATCCATATTCAACATGTATATTTTGAACTGCAATATCTTTCTCAGGTAATCTACTGCAGTAGATTACCTGGGAGTAGATTACCTGTAATGTGTTATAACACACTTTAACGATTGAAACAGTACTATGATTGAAAACTAAGTTCTGACTCACCGAAGCGAAAAGAATTAGCTCTTAAATGCTCCATGAGAGCTAGAAGATGTGCCAGATTCAAAAAATTGAAGACGGAATTGTCTTAGACTTCTAAACCACTAATACACTCTTACAGATAACTAATAAATTATTAATAATTACGAGATGAGTCTGAGCTTAGTTTCCAACCCAATACAAATAATAGAGTAACACATCATAAAGTGCAATTGTTAAAAGTACATCCATAAAAATTAATAGACTTGTTTTCTCGTGTGTTTGTGTTGTTTGTAGATACAACATTGTTTGTTGTAGCTTCATATGATCCATACAGCACTTTCGACATATCTTTCTCGAATACCTCGGCATGAATGTAGGCACTATCTGCTTTTTCATTGATTCGACCTGTTTTGAGTGCTGCAACCTCCTTGGATATGCCGCCTTGTACAAGTCGAGTCTTAGCAGTGCGTCGTAAAGAAGTGTTCGTAAAGAATTCGCCGTCTTTTGCAATATTTTTCATCAACGTTTTAGTGGTATTTTCAATTTTATGAATCCCCATTGGGCAGCGTTTGTACCAAACAGCTCCTTTTATTTGATGTTTCTGTAAGGGCGTCAGATAAAATGCTTTGCACGCACCATCTGGTCTATGTCGAATGTACTCTTTATATAATTTGATCACACATCGATCTGGGTTGTCCGTGTTCTGATAAACTCGAGTCTCTTTGGGGTCCATTCTGGCACATTTTAATCCATAACGCTTGTTTTTTGACATTCTTTCAACGTATTTCAAATATTCTTTATCATCACTGTCTTTACAAAGAATTAATTGAGATTCGTCTCCAAATTCCATATCATGATGTTCTTTAGCCGCTCTAAGGCTCAAATGAACTCCCAAATGATAAATAAGTGTGTGGATTAGCTGATCTGGATTTGAAATTCCAAAACTACCATTTTCCCACAATTCGTTCTCTTGTTCTAGATCAATTGGCAATGCTCTTTTCTTTGGTTTTACGTTACCGCGTTGAGCTGATTTTTTCATCTGAGCATCAAGGGAATCACGAGCACTTTTGAAATCAATGTCCGTAAAAATAGAAATTTTCCATTTCATTTCTGTATTGAAATATAGCTGTAGCATCGCACCAATGCCTTTCAACGATTCTGGAGGATACATATCTCCATCAACCTTTCTGACCTCAGCGAAGAAGTACTTCAAACAGTGATTGAGATCGTTTGGTGTAAATTCTTTCACATTTTTATATACCTTCAAAACATTATCGTCAATTCTTATTTTCCAGTGGTCATGCCAGGTGACAAATAGCTTGAATGCCCATCTCATCTTATTCCAAGTACTTTTTGGTATTCTATTATCGATATCAGAATTAACTTCTTCCTCTGACATGTTTACAAATCTCGACGTCATTCCTATGTCATTGATTAGTCAAAAGTGAAGAAAGGAATGCTTGCTTAGATAATTAAGCTGTTTCAAAATTCATGAATTCAAATATGAAATATATCCATGGAGTCATGAGATATCATTCAGCGAACACATAGTATTATTACACTGACTTCTATGTATCACACAGCTCAAATCTACTCATATGATGCTATGGTATTCTCCTCGCCTTCGGCTCGGAGAATACCGTAGCATCATATTCGTAGATTCTGACCGTGTAATACATCGAAGTCAGTGTAATAATATTACGTAATACGTTTAAATATACAACAAATAGTGTTATATGTCATGTCGACATTTTGTCCTATTAGTTCTAAACTTGCATAATATGATACAATCAATAGTGTTCAAATGTTTCTTTACAAAGGCTATTACGACGGTCAGCGGTTTAAGCATGAAGAAGCAATTACCTCATGCTCAGAAAAAAATCATGTAACAAAATTGCATGCAAACAGGAAAGGGAATGGTCATTCTTCAAAAGCTTTATTCGCAAACTATTCCGCCAGACAGCTTGGGTCTCTTTCTGACCTCTATATTTTATACAATCGATTTCTGCTTCAAATGTTGCTTTAATCCATCAGTTGCCTCGTGCATCAATGACTTAGCGAAAAAATTTTATGTTTTTTGCACAATCATCTTTTTTGGACATCGTTGGCAACACTGCAATGACTGCAAAGTAAAACTTGATTGGGACAGCACCTGTGTGCGACACACAAAAAAGATTAGGCTGTTCTCTGCAATTAAGGAATTGCTCTAATAGAGCTGAGTTACTTTTGATTTCTATCTGAATTTGTCAGTAATAGCTAACCACTACAAAAACCGAGTATGTAGGTGATAGGAGACTTTGATTCACAATATTCAAATTGATTACAAAATTTTGTAGGCTGATTGACTTGCTGAAGACAGCATATACACAAACAGCATTAACTCAGGTGAATAGCTTCGTCAAATTTGCTCTTTTTCATCAATTGTAATAGCTTAATGATAAATTTCAACTTTCGATAACCTTCGATAATCTCTACCGGTCACAGCTTGTACACTGTCAATTTCAGCTACTTACCCAAGTGCTATATTCGACAGAAAACATCTCGACAGAAACCAAGGCCTATGAAAATAATTCTCTCGTCACAAATGAATAGAGATCTCATCTTGCGAGCAGCGCCGAAATTGGGCAAACTTTCTGACACCAATCAGTTTCGAAAGGTATTTTTGAAGCCTGATCTAACCCCGCAGCAGCAAGAGGAGGAACGAAATTTGAGACAGGAATTAAAGTGTCGTCGCGACAATGGGGAAAATGTTATGATCAAGAACGGTAAGATCATTTTGAGAACCAGTGATTGACGTCTCCAGGCACCATCAATATTACTGTTGAATGCTCATTCAATTGCCACTCCTGGCAAAATGGATGATTTGCGGATAACTAAGGACTTTCTCAATCCTGATATTTTTGTAGTTACCGAAACCTGGTTAAATGATAATCATGATGATTCACTTTTTCTTTTAAATGGATATCATTTATTGCGATGTGATAGAACTGGACGCTCTGGTGGTGGAGTAGCTTTGTGGCTACGTTCTTCTATCAAAGTGAAACGTCTAATTGCTTCTCGCCTCAGTGAACTTTCATGCGAATATACAATCGTGCAATTTCGTTTTGGCTCATCGCATTATCTCTTGCTTGCCCTATGTGAGCTCCACCCGATGTGAGTAGGTGTGTAGCTTCTTCGACAGAGATATCTGATTATTTAATTGAATTAATTGATGATGTAACTGTTATATTCTCTGATATTCATGTTATTCTTTGTGGTGATCTGAATCACTTTGATACATATCTCCTGCAAAGTTCTCATGATCTATTTGACAAGGTGCTAATGCCTACTCGAGGTACTTCGATACTAGATCGCTTTCTAGTAAGCCGTTCTTTAGACCAAATATAGTGTGTATATGGATGCTTCAGTTGGTCCTCCATTGACTTCAAGACGTAGAGGCTCACATTGCCAAATACTTTTGTCCCCAGTGAACATTGACACTAACACCGATTGTAAGGAATATCGTACTTTATATGATTTGAAGAGTTGTCATATTGCGGACTTTATCACTCGCTTAAATATGTGTTCCTCTCATGAATTGTATCATGTTAATGATCTGGATAAAAAGCTCGAAATATTTTACACGTTGCTTCAATCATGTTTATCTGTAATCCCAAGTAAATCGATTGCCATGTCTACTCGTGACAAACCTTGGATGTCAGCTTACTTAAAAGATTTGATTAGTAAAAGATGGTTTGCATATCGTTGTAAAAATTTTCATATGTATAATATCTATAAACATAAATGTAAAGAAGAAATCAAGAAGTGTAAAATGTCTTGGGTTGAGAGGTCAAGAGGATCATCTCGTAACATTTGGAGTGTAGTATCTGATGTTAAAGGCAATAATGTGAAAAATCCTTTAGCTCCTATTTTACATGAGTTTTCTGATGCCATGAGTGCAGCTAATGCTATCAATGAATCTTTTGCAAAACATTTTCACTCGGAAGACCGCTTACCATACCATTCATCTGACACAACTTCAAATCACAATGATGATGATTGGTATCCCCTAACTAGCCCGCATGATGTTTTTCTGTTCTTAGAGAACTTGTCTTCTAATAAAGCTACGGGCTCTGACGGAATTTGCAACCGTTTCTATAAGTTAGCGTCGCCATATATTTCTGAGCCACTGTGTAACATAATAAACTCTATCATCATTCAGTGTTATGTTCCAAAAGATTTGAAAAAATGTATTGTGTCTCCGATTCCGAAATGTTCTCCTGTCTCTTTCGAAATCTTCGACCCATCACACTTTTAAGTGTCCCGGCTAAACTTTTAGAACATCATATACTTTCGACCATGCGTACTGCGTTCTATGAACGTGTACCCAGCTTTCAATTTGCTTATAACAGAAATTCATGTACAACATCCTGTCTTGTTACCTTACATCATATTATTACAGAATTGTTAGAAAAACCTGATGTTACTGGTTGCATGCTCTTGAATTATGATTTTTCAAAGGCCTTCGATACCATCAGTCACAAAGTATTGCTTCAGAAATTAAGACTTCTTCAGTTCCCTATACGTTTTGTTGAGTTTATGTCTTCTTACTTAAATAATCGTTATCAAAGGGTCAAATTTGGGTCAATTGTTAGCTCAGAGTTGCAGGTGCTTAGCGGAGCTCCTCAAGGTTCCCTTTTGGGCCCGTTTTTGTTCATTTTGTATTGTTACGACATAATGTCCCTGTCTCATAACACATCATTAATCATGTATGCTGATGACGTGTCTCAAGTGTGTCCAATTTTTAAATCTGATGTACCTGGATCTATCGAAATGATTACATCTGAATTTTATATTATTTAAATGACTGGGCAGAAAAGAATCATCTGAAATTAAATTTGTCAAAAACAAAATGTGTTTGTATAAGAAAGAATAACTTTGAGATGTATTTTCCTTTCCCTTTTGAAATTGTCAGCGAATGCAAATTACTTGGTGTTGTGTGGAATGAACTTTAAAATGGGATTCCCATTTCAGTTTATTGCTAAGAAGATGCTCAAAACGTCTATATTTGTTGAAAATCTTGAAGGATGTTCTACAACATGACGAATTGTGGTTGACTTTCCACATGTTAATAGAAAATTTAATCATGTATTGTACTCAGATATTTGGTGTTCTCAGTTATGAAATTAATCATATTATCAACAGTTTGTACAAACGAGGAAGGCGACTGATTTGCCCTGCACAATGTTCTTGTGGCAATGACATGACAAGATTTCATGCAATTAGACTGGCGGCTTTTAAAAGCTTCTACAACAAGTGCTTGCAGCCCGGACATCCGCTGTGTTACATTATTCCTAAATCTATACGAAAACATGTTTTGGTCCCAATGTGCACTACTAATCGCCGGCAAAATAGTTTGGTCGTTTTAAGCTCTCTGGTCATTAATGGTCTCTCTGACCTTACTTGCAAATATCTGTTTTTTCATAATTGTCTCTGTAATTTTTGATTTTCATTACGACAAATATATACTTTTTTCTCTTTCTCTATAGGCCTATCTAGATATTTATGATTATACACAGAATATGTCAGGCAATGGCAATGAATTTCTAAATGCTATAAAAATCCATGCAAAAGTCCATGGAAATATCCAAATCCATTCATTTCCATTCGAGTCATTTAGTACATGAAGACGGCATGTATGATTTCCATCAATTCTGTTTATACCACTGCATCAATGGTGTCAAATTATTGTTTTCCAACTTACTACTCAGATCATCATGACAGGCATGGAAAGCAGGAAAATTTTGAATCTTGACATTCTTGACATATAGCATGACATATTATCATATTCAAGATAGCATGAATTAGACTTGATAAAATGCGTAAATAGTCCAATGTTCCGTCTAATTCTGATGTCATTCAAAGTCTGTCAACTAAAAATTGCGCATTTAATTGTGACTTCCTCTCTAAAGAAGAATGAGTGAACTTATAGCAGCATCAAGAATCAAACATGGCCTTCGGGGTTGCTAAATGATTGAAGAGAATTATGCGCCATTTAATCAATGCACAAGACAGAAATCGTGAAAAATTGCTGTTGTAGGTCATGGAACATTACATACCACCAAGCAAATTCCACACAGGGTGTCGACACCAATGGACAGTGGCAGATGCGGCATGCGCTCAATTAAGAGGGAATTCGTCGATGGACCCTATTATAAGAAAGAAACAAGCCTCCAATCAAAGCTTGAATCGCCAAATTTTGAAACAATTCTTTTATGTGCTTAGTGATACACAAACAGACCTTTTCCGTTGGACCCCAGCTCTTCAAATTATTAGTCCGGGATTATTAGTCAAATTATGTAGTAGATAATGCATAGATTTGAGGTCATTATTTGCTATAATTACCGAGAGCCGAAGGCTCGAGGTTATTATGACAAATAATGACCGAAGAAATCTATGCATTATCTGTTATCATGCATGATTTTTTCCATAGAAGTGTGCACCAGGTTAATAATTTCCAATCAGGAAAATAAATTGCCTGCTTCGTGGAACTTATCAACCTGTGGACATAGAAAGTCTTACAAAATCATGCATTATATGTACTAGTATATAATGCATGCTATTGTGTAGCTTTCTATATATACAGGTAAATAATTTCCACAATCAAGTCGTTATATAGCACCATAATTACCTAGATATTATAGTACCTAGATTTGCCTACTTTGCAACGACATAGGTGACGGTGACTAGGCATAAAAGAATTAGGAAAAGCATCTTCGGATTTCGCCTTCAGGTTTGAAGAGTTTTCTAATGGATTTGTAATCGCTCACTTTGCTTTTGCTGCGGCAATGTCTGTTAGTGCGCTCATTGAGAGAAGCCATTTTGTTGAACGATCCCAGCTTTGATAATGGTCATTCTACCAGGTGCAGCTATCGCTCTACTGTGGATGATGCTTGCAAAAAGAGCGTTTTGACTGCGCAAAGTGACGGCCCAACATATATTTTGTAGTGATGTAATATCAACATACCATGTCCAAGTCACTATCGGTGTTGAGCTAGAGCGTTTCTTTGGATGATAAACAGAACTCTTCCTCTTGCTGCTTCCGTCATTATTACGTTGAGTGTGATCAACCAAAAACATTGCATTCCTTCGCAAAATTTCACTAGATATTCAGCCTCTTTTTTACTGCAACCTCTCCATTGTTTATATATTCTATCATAATCCGTCAAACATCATTTTGGTTGTGTTAAAATACATTAACTTTCTGCAATGTTGATCAGAATTTTGTGAAAATTAGACAATGCGTTATGTCGATACAACCATTCACTATTCCAAAATATACCAAGGTCCAAAAATCATGCCATTTAAAAGGGCCTCAAAATAGCAATCTTGTCGATATAGCATATTGACCTTCAACTTCAAATGCGAGATGCTGAAATATAATATTTTGCAGATAACTGCGTTTGATGCAACGCATAATAGGAATAGGCTAGCAAAATTAAGCTATTCAGTACATGCGCATTCAATTAGGCTACCATTTGCTTTTGTTAATTTTCCATGAGATAAATATAATCTTCCATTTTTTTGTTCACCGACCGATTATTGCTATTATGCAGCCAGCAAACTGACACATCCTTATGTCAAGGTGCTATACTAGAAATTGTATGCTTTCTATCTCTAGAAATTTGAATCTCAATAATCATGTAAAATTTACCATAGCATGGTGACCTGTCATGTTTCATAATGGAAAAAATGTTAATCAAAAGCTTGTGAAATAACAAGATATAGACTTCAAGATATTCGTGTTTAGAGGTAATTATGAGAGATATCTATGTACAGAGGTAATTATGGAAATTATTAACCTCTTCTGAAATAGCATGCATTATAACAGATAATGTATGATTTATTTCGGTCATATAGAACTTATTAACCTCAGGCATAGCGGCCTTCGGTTAATAAGTTCTATAATGACCTCAAAATCATCCATTATCTATTACATAATTACCTAGATTTTTTACCTACTTTGCAGCGGTACAGGTGATGGTGACTACATGTAAACGTAAGCAGAATTAGAAAAATCATCTCTGGATTTCAGGTTTGAAGGACTTGCAATCGATTACTTTGCTCTTGCTGCGATAATGAATGTCTAGTGCGCTCATTGAGGACAACCATTTTGTTGAATGATGCCTACTTCGATAATGGTCATTCTTAGTACGTACTGCAGCCATAGTTCTACCGTGGAAGATGCATTCAGAAAGAGTTTTTTGACAGAAAGAATTGCACAACATATAGGCATATATTTTTTAGTGAAATAAATAATCTACACGCCACGTTCAAGTCATTGTCAATCGGTGTGGAGCTAGAGGGTTTCTTTGGATGATAAATAGGGTTTTTCCTCTTGTTGTTTCCATCACTATTACGTGGTGTGATCAACCAAATACCTTGCATTCCTTTACAAAGTTTCGCTAGGTATCCTGCCTATTTTTTTCGACTGCAACCTGTTCAATGTTTATAAATTCTATCATAATCCGCCAAACATTATTTTGTTTGGATCAAAATACATCAACCTTCTGCAATGTTGATCAGAATTACGTGAAAATTAGACAGAGCGTTATGTTAACAGCCATTCACTATTCCAAAATATATCAAATCCCAAAAATCTTGCCCTTTAAAAGGACATCAAAAGTCAATGTAACCACATCGTCGATGCATTGACCTTCAACTTCAAATGCGATATGCTGGAATATTGTTCGCAATTGGTGAAAACCCCAGTATGGCTGATGTTAGCCTTCAGACAAAACGTTACTTCTTTTCAAATTGCCGAGATCTTTCGACCAGCACTGCCGGCCATCATCAGAGAACTGACTGTACAGCTAGAGATCACAACTCATAGCATTCACTCTACTGCAGTGTAGGATACAAAAGTGAAAATACATGCATAAAATAGCCACTTGTTGTAAGAGAGCTGTTCAGTCAGTTCTCTGATGATGGCCGGCAGTGCTGGTCGAAAGATCTCGGCAATTTGAAAAGAAGTGACGTTTTGTCTGAAGGCTAACATCAGCCATACTGGGGTTTTCACCAATTTTTGCGAACAATTATGTCATACCCAGGTCCTCTATTCAATATGCTGGAATATAATATTTTGCATATCATTTTATCTGATGTAACGCATGGTAGTAATACTACAGGCATGCAAAATAAAGGCTAGTCAGATAAATGCGCATTCAATTAGGCCATCATTTCCTTTTAGTCATCTTGCATGAGATGAATATAATCTTCCTTTTTTGTTCACTGACTGGCTATCGCTATCATGCAGCTTGCATACTGACACATTCTCGTCCAGAGTTGGAAAAGTCGGAATTGGAATTGACCTTGATAAACCTCAATTCCACTTTTTCGATAGACCTGTGATAAATCTATTTGTACAAAAATTGAAATCACAGTACTCCGCCGTTGTGTTAACTGCACGCAGAGATAAGAGAGAGATAGATCGACAGAGGGAGCTTTATTCTATTGTTGAATAAAGGGTGTTAATTGTGACTTCGATGGGCCTACAACCCCCGGACAATGTTAATTCAGCGATTCAGCAAACAATGAAGAAAAAGTGAAAGAGTTTCCTTTAATCTCTGCTCGCTAGCTTTCGACCCGACCACATTTCGTTCTTATCACGGAATTTTTAATCTCCTTTTTTAACATGGACCATTAATCAGTTTTCATGATCATTTTTATCGTCGTTTTTTCCTTCATAAACAATCACGTTATTCTCACGTTGAATTTCTTCTGTCAGTTTATTAATAGATTTTTGTAAGACCAATATTGGAATATAATTGTCAAATTTTCAGCCCTATTTTACAACGTGATATTGATTCCATCGAAAGAGTCCAACGATATTTCACTCGTCAAGTTTGTAAGCGTTGCAAAATTTCTAATGAAGACTATGATCATCGTTTGAAATTATTAGGTCTTCGTTCCCAATGTGAAAGACGGAAAATATTAGATTTACATCTTTTTTTCAAAGCGTATCATAACATAATTGAATCTGATTTTTGGAAATATTTTACTTTACTTCATACCCCATACTCTACTAGAAGTTGTGCCAACAATCCGTGCCAAGTTTTGCCAAAATTCCTTCCTCATACAAAGACATTGCGCAATTATTTTTTCTTTTGTGTTTTTCCTTTTTGGAACTCATTACCTGCTAGATGTGTTTGTGCAACATCTTTTCAGCGTTTTAAAGCAATATTGAAAACAGAAATATTTCTTTATACTAGATGAATGCCATATTCTTTACGTTCTTTGCGCAATCCTGTAAGCGCCTCGCGGGGCCATGGAGCGCGTTTTCTGTAAAATTGATGAATGTCAAATTTTGAAGAATAAATTGCTTATTATTATTATTATTATTTTTATTCGCATCTCATATCTCTCTCTCTCTCTCTCTCTCTCTCTCTCTCAGCGTTTGATTCTTTGTTGACCGTTAATTTTCTTTTCTTTTTTAACGAGATATTGAACGGAAATCTTGTTTACGAAACAGAAATAGCATAGGCTGCCGGGATACATATATACATGTATAGAAGAAATATGAATTATGAACATGAGAACGCACATAGGAACGACGCAGGGAACGACACACAGGAACAACGAGGATAGGGTAATAGTCCGGCAGCCAGAACGAGTTTCTGCAGGAAACGAGGCCGAAGATGAGACTTTCACAGAATGATGCACACTATGATGCTCACAGAACCCTATGTCTACTACAAATTCGCGCGTCTGCCGAGTTCTAGTGAGTTCCTCTTCTTGTCAGACAGGATCAAAGAAAAACACATGTTAATCCAATGGGACGCATATTGCAGTTTTGGCTAAAAAAGTTTTCTATGTTTTCTCTGATTGAATGAAAAGTACTTAGCCCAGAGTCATAATTTTTGGCATGAAATGTCTTCAGGTCATTTCCTTTCATGTTCATGCACCCCTGTCTATAAAGCTAGACACATTTCGATTTGGCGAGTCTCTTAATGTCGGCAAACACAAACATTTTGAGCAACTTTGTCCACATTCAACCACATTCTCAGATACATTGCCGATCAGAAGTATGATAATAGCACATGCACATCATATTAAATGACCTGAAGACATTTCATGCCAAAAATTATGACTCTGGGCTAAGTACTTTTCATTCAATCAGAGAAAACATAGAAAACATTTTTTTAGCCAAAACTGCAATATGCGTCCCATTGGATTAACATGTGTTTTTCATTGATCCTGTCTGACAAGAAGAGGAACTCACTAGAACTCGACAGACGCGCGAATTTGTAGTAGACATAGGGTTCTGTGAGCATCATAGTGTGCATCATTCTGTGAAAGTCTCATCTTCGGCCTTGTTTCCTGCAGAAACTCGTTCTGGCTGCGGGACGATAAGGGCACTAGCATCTCCGCAGTATCAGTCAAGTTGGTGATCCTCGAAAGTTCAAGAAGCAGACAAAGGACTATTTCATCAATCTTCCTTTATATAATCATTACATGTGTTTTATATTTTATTATGACTCCCAAAATTGTTGTGTGCAGTGGCCTTGTAGCCTCGCAGCATAATGCTACTTAAATACAATGCATATTTGAATTGATTAGGTTTTAACGCAATGTAATGACAACATTACCCATATTCTCCCATCTATGTTGCCTATTTTACTCCATCCGGTACGATCATTTGGAAATTCGACTATGCTGACAAAAAAATGCACATCTCACGACTTCCCGTGATAATTTTCAGTTAAAGTGAATGAAAATCAATTAAGTTATGTATGCACACTAAACTGGTGGAATCTAAATGCATTTATTCAGAGCTTGCTTATGAAGCTTAAAGAAGTTTCATGAAGCATGAAAAAGAAACTAGTTATAGAATGTTAATAGTACACGAACTTCCCCTACCACATCTTGCGTTATTCTACACTGTCGACTTCAGACTTCTGAACATGATTGATAGACGGATGCATTCTTTACTTGTGCATGCTCAAGTGTTATTTTGAAAATGAAGAGCATTTTGTATTCACAAATAATTTGCTTTGTCAAAAACCGTCGAAAAAAATCTCTTTGAGGGATCGACCGCATCAGACTTTCAGACATTTTCTATTTGTTATTTTTTCAAAAAAGTACTTTTTCATCTTCAAAATTTTCTTATCTCTGGCACACTACGATAGTTGAACTATTCAGCATCACCGTTTATCATAGGCTAAAAAGGCACCATAAGTGACTGCTGCAGTGGGTTATATTGACAGCTCACACATCAGTTTGAAAAAGCATCGTAGACCTACTATCCGAATGTTTTAAGATCTAGTCACATTCACATGCAATTTTCATGTTATCAGATCCAGACTTCCTGACGTTAGCTCAGAACTTTCCTGTGATGTTCTTGGAAATTCAATTTTATAATTGTAGGCCTATGATGCCAATCTGTTGTTTCGGAGAACAAGAACTGCCTGGTCTTGTAGATTAGCTCACTTTGTTTCACATCCTCGCGAATTCCAATCTAGGACACTGTAAACTGTAAACTGTACACTGTTCAAAGCAGCAAAAAATAGTCGTTAAACTTAATTGAAAAGCTTCACAGAAATAATGCGTTAATATTTGTTAAAATGATGAGTTTGATGACAGTTTGATGAGTGATGACGAAACAGTTAAAATCCATTCGTGCCTCAAAACGACCCTCAAGTAGTAACGGGTGGAGTTAATCGATTCCAAATTTGCCTAACCGGAAGAATTGGGAGAAAACACAACATAATCAGAGTATATGTACTTCTAAACTAGCAAGACAAAATGCAGGTTGATAAGAATGTTTCTATGAGTGTATCTTGCTTTAAGGCGCATTTATAGTTTGTGCGAATATTCAACGCACAGTGGAAGTCGACGCACAGTGATTTGAATTTTAGACATGCATGTTGGTCATTCAGTGTGCGTCGACGGTAGAGGTGTTTATAGTTCGATGCAGAGCTGAAAGTGTGCATTTACTTCAGTGATGTCGGAAGACGATTTTATTCCTCTTATTTGTGCAAGCGCCGTGGCTACTACATGTAGTGTTCTCAATAATCGTAGATGGTATGTGAGGCCATTGAACATGAAGAGAGGAGAACACAGCGAAGAGCAATTGGTCCATGACATGTGCATGATGGATGAAGAGAAACACTTCGAATATTTTCGCATGTCAAAAAGTGAATTCGACAGACTTTTAAAATTGGTCGAGCCGATGATAACGCACGTCAATAATCACGCCTTGCCTATCAAGCCTATAATACGACTTGCAGTGACTTTGCGATTTTTTGGAAATGGCACCTCATATGCTGCTTTGGCCCATGGCTACAGAATTCACAAGAGCACTGTACGAATGGGTATTATTTATGAAGTCTGTGAGGCCTTATGGGTGGTTTTGAAGGAGAAATATTTGTCTTTTCCAAACGAGGAGCAATGGAATGAAATCTCATCTGAATTTTACAAGAAATGGAATTTTCCGAATTGCCTTGGAGCAATAGACGGAAAACACATTGCTCTTAAGTGTCCAGTTAATCGTGGCAGTGAATATTATAATTATAAAAACTTTCACTCAATTGTGTTACTGTCCTGCGTCGACGCCAATTATTGTTTTACTGTGATTGATATTGGAGCAACAGGAAGAGAAAGTGATGGTGGAATTTTTGCTCGTTCTCCATTTGGCAAATGCTTTGATAGCAACTCTTCGGTTATCCCCTCACTAAAGAAAACGAATTGCCAAATTCTTCGGAGAAATTGCCGATGGTATTCGTTGCTGATGATGCATTCCCATTGCGAAAGAATTTAATGAAACCCCTACTTCTCATTTAGCCTATGACGACGATGAAGTAAACTTAGGATTACGGGAAGTGATGATGGTAAAAAAACTGAACACAAAAATTGATAGTAAGATTAAGCTTGAATGAAAAAACTAGCAAAATAGATATCAGAGCTTTTTCCATGACAAACACAACTTCCGTTGTGTGAACATGAGTAGTATTAGAGACCGGGAGCCGAGAGGGTCCAGCCTAGCTGTAAGGGGTATCAATTTTTATTCATATAGTGAGCATGCTTCACAACTCTAGGAGCTGGACGTCTGCCGGGTCGGTGTTGGTGGGTGTGGTCATGAGGGCAGAAAAATGGACCCCCAAAAACACACTAGATCAGCTGAGAGGGGCACAGATTGAAACCAATGCCAAATCAGTGGCTATGATCCACCTTAACAAGGATGGACAATGACAGACATCCTCGGTGGTGGTGGGAGGGGGAGCTTCAGACACACACTCCAAATAGACCTCAAAAGTAAAACTATAAGCTGTCAGCCAGCTAGGATCAGCTGAAAGTGCTGTCCAGCTTGAAACCAATGCCAAATCGTATATGATTGCATAAGTCTCAATTCCAGTGGTGAGTCAATTCCACTGTCAATTCCACTGGGGTCAGATCAACACTTCTACTGCATCTCTCAATCCTAAGACAGACAAGCCAACATAGGCCCACATGTAAGCCGTTAATTAGGCATCAAAAAAGGAATATTTCTTGCTCAGATATATCTATTGACTTCTCAAAATACGAAAGCTCTAAAAATCTTTCAATACATGACTGAATGTGAAAATCGCCATCAGAAACCATAAACGGTTAGCTATATCAAAAATACTCCAGATTGTGTACTGCAATTTCCTGTACCGATTCATTTCAACAAAATCGCAATGACTCTCAAAAAGAGCCTAAAATATGTGGATAACAAAAACAAGAAGGATTCTTAAAATTTGACGGTTGATAACAAATTTCAAACAACCATCTCAAAACGTTGCATATTCACCATTTCAAGATTTATTTCTAGAAAATTTCAGACCTGGTTTCTTATCTTTCAGAGACGTAAAGTGATTAAAATTTATTTACATGTAAGTTTTTTTCAGAAATGAGATGTGAATCTCAGGAAGTAATTGTTGCATTTCAGAAAGGCAAAATGAATCTCAGGAAATGTCACTTCAATTTTTGGAGGTGATAACATTATTACATGAATGTGACTTTCATTTCAGAGAGTGTAATTTGTATTTCAGAATGCCCAAGTCGTATTAAGGAAAGAGTTACTTCAATTTCAATCATGTGAAAGAGTTTCAGAAAGTACTTTATATATTTCAAAACTGTGAATTGTACTTTAGAAAGTGTTGATTATATTTCAGAAAATGCAGCATGTATCTCATTAACATCAAATCTAATCAACAAACTATGTTTACTTATACTCAGATGATATCAGATGCATTTCAGAGACGTTGAATGGATCTCATAATGTATAAATTATATTTCATTCATTGGATATTAATTTCAGAAGCAGGATTTGCATTTCTTAATACATAATTTGCATTTCAGATTCATAAAATTTAGTTCAGAAAGATTGACATACATGTAAGAAGCAGCAAAATGTGTTTAAGAATGTGCAGAATGATTTCAAGAAAGGTCAAAATGTATTTCAGAAATTGGAAATAACAGTGGTGGTGGTTGAAACCGACTTGTGGAAGGTAGTTAGGACGTGACTTTGAAGGGATAGGAGGGTAAGACTTGGGTCGGACTTAACAAAATCAGTGACGCCGTCGATCTCCTCTTCGTCCAACTTCTTGGGTTTGTATCCACCTTCGCGTTTTTCTGTCGGCTCATCAGATCCGACCCACGTGTAGGCTGTTTTGAATTTCACGCCTAACACTTCCGAAAGTCCTCTCCCTTATTGGCAGCTTCGACGGTAAGTCGAACATGTCCTTTACATGTATTTGTCTCTCGACAAAGCGGGCAAGAAGGATCATCAGTTGCCAAAACTTGTGTGCTGCAATTCTCATGAATGACATGTAGGCAAGGAAGGCACCTAGCCACTGATTTTTTCAACATAGATGGTCGATAAATGCAACAGTTATCCACAAGATTCACTTCTGTAATGTATCAACAATAGAGGTCGAACATTTTATTGATAAGGGGATTGATTTGAGCTTCCAATTTAGAAGTTGATGTGTGTTCAATAAGTTATAGCATTTCATGGAAACGCATTTGATTCATGTGCTTATCTGAAATTAGAAAAAAATAGAAATCTGGTTAATGAAAATCACTTAAGAATTTCTTGAAATCAATTTAAGATTTCTGTAATACATTTTGTTCTTTCTTGAAATCATTCTACACATTTTGAAATATCTATTTTTTCTTAAATACATGTCAAACTTCTGAAATACAGGGTGGCGCACGTAAACCGCAGGATTTTAAACTTTTATTACTCCTCAAATATTCATCCGATCGTCATGAAATTTCGACTCATACTAGTTTGGAGTATAGGATTTATGATGATTATACCTTTTGTACTGAGAATTGTCAGAAAATTCTGATTCTATTGACCGAATGACATGTAGTAAAATTGACATACCAACAATGTATCTTAACATGTAAAATCTAATGATAAACTTTTCTCTTTATTTCCCTCACGTCTTTATCTATAATGACCAAAACGAATTAAGGTAAATGTCATAGAAAACATTTATTAAATGAAAAACATAAGAAAAAAGTGTTAGTATTCATCGAACTTCAACGTGTCCTCCTCCATTCTCGAGGACGGATTCGAGTCGCTTTTGGTAGGCCAGAGCAGCTTCTCGACACATCTCAGTTGTCAGTTCTTGAAATGCTTGTATGATGCGGTCCTTCAGGTCTTGCATGGATGTTGCCCGTGTTTGGTAAACCTTGGACTTGACAAAACCCCACAAGAAGAAATCGCAAGGCGTCAGGTCAGGTGAACGCGGTGGCTAGGGAATGTTAGGAGATCCACGTCCCATCCATCTGTTAGGCATCTTCTTGTTCAACCACTCACGCACAGGAAGTCCCCAGTGTGGAGGTGCACCATCCTGCATGAATATGATGCTCCTGCCTCTTCTGTCCGACTGCACCGCTGGCCAAAAGTCCTCCTGTAGCATCTTGAAATACCGATCCTTGTTGACGGAGGTGTCGAAGAAGAACGGTCCGTAGGTACCTGATTGGCTGATTGCCGCCCAGACAGTGGTGCGTGGCGAGTGCATAGACTTGCTTGATCCAGTGAGGGTTCTGGTTGGCCCAATAACGACAATTGTGGCGATTTACACCACCATCCAGATGGAAGTGAACTTCATCGGACCAGGTTAGTTACACTAAATGCCTCGGGTTGGCTTGGATGCGCAGTAGCTCCTGTTCTGCGAACTCCATTCGGTTTTCCAGATCTTCTTCGTGTAATCACTGCACCACCTGGACCTTTACGGATGCCATCCATAGTCATGGAGGATGCGTTGGATAGTGCGGCGACTCCCTTGAAGAGCATTAGATGCAAGACGGGTAGATGTGTTTGGGTCTTCCTCGAAGTGCTGCACAACTCGTTCCACATTCTGCTCCGTTCGTTCAGAAGATGACCGGTCCCGCTTGACAGTCACCACGCTACCACTGGTCAACAGGTTTGTGTGCCGCCGCTTTATGGTATGGGCATCCGGTGCTCTCGCGTTCTTGCCATACTTTGAATGATAAAGCCTTTGTACCTCCAATGGACTCTTGAGCCATTCGTACCAAGCCGCGCATTTTGCTCGTTCTGCAACCGAATAATCATCCATTCTTCTATATTCGATTCTTTTCAGATAGTGATTTAATCGTCGAATGGTATTTTATATGACATGGAAGTAACTGAGCAATATTCACTTCAAGACTGCGCACAATTCGTTGTGCAGAATACGATTCATGTTAAGTTAATCTAACTTGATCTAGATTTTCGATGTCAACAAAATGAGTACATGTCATTCGGTCAATAGAATCAGAATTTTCTGACAATTCTCAGTACAACAGGTATAATCATAATAAATCCTATACTCCAAACTAGTATGAGTCGAAATTTCATGACGATCGGATGAATATTTGAGGAGTAATAGAAATTGATAATCCGGCGGTTTACGTTCGCCACCCTGTATATATTTCATGAAACTGTAATGTAAATTATGCACTAGGAAATACACGTTCTGCTTCTGAAAAGAAAATGGTAAGCTTACTTCCTGGCTTACATATTGCAAATCTGGAATGAATAATACATGTTCTGAATTTACTATCCAATGAATAAAATATAATTTTTACATTATGAGATCCATTCAACGTCTCTGAAATGCATCTGATATCATTTGAAATTTACCTTACATATCCGAAATTTAATATTGTTGTTGATAACGGACAGTTTCTCAATTACATTTGATGTTAATGAGATATATTATCAGACATATTACATTTTCTGGATGTATTTTCTGTTTTACAATACAATCAACACTTTCTGTAGCTCATTTTACGGCTCTGAAAAACATGAAGTGATCTCTGAAACTCTTTTTACATGACTGAAATTGAAGTAACTCTTTCCTTCATATATCTTCCACATTGTGAACTCCATTTCAATGCAACAATTACTTCCTGAGATTCATATCTCATTTCTGAAAAAAACTTACATGTAAATAAATTTTAAGCACTTTACGTCTCTGAAAGATAAGAAACCAGGTCTGAAATTTTCTAGAAATAAATCTTGAAATGGTGAATATGCAACGTTTTGAGATGGTTGTTTGAAATTTGTTATCAACCGTCAAATTTTAAGAATCCTTCTTGTTTTTGTTATCCACATATTTTAGGCTCTTTTTGAGAGTCATTGCGATTTTGTTGAAATGAATCGGTACAGGAAATTGCAGTACACAATCTGGAGTATTTTTGATATAGCTAACCGTTTATGGTTTCTGATGGCGATTTTCACATTCAGTCATGTATTGAAAGATTTTTAGAGCTTTCGTATTTTGAGAAGTCAATAGATATATCTGAGCAAGAAATATTCCTTTTTTGATGCCTAATTAACGGCTTACATGTGGGCCTATGTTGGCTTGTCTGTCTTAGGATTGAGAGATGCAGTAGAAGTGTTGATCTGACCCCAGTGGAATTGACAGTGGAATTGACTCACCACTGGAATTGAGACTTATGCAATCATATACGATTTGGCATTGGTTTCAAGCTGGACAGCACTTTCAGCTGATCCTAGCTGGCTGACAGCTTATAGTTTTACTTTTGAGGTCTATTTGGAGTGTGTGTCTGAAGCTCCCCCTCCCACCACCACCGAGGATGTCTGTCATTGTCCATCCTTGTTAAGGTGGATCATAGCCACTGATTTGGCATTGGTTTCAATCTGTGCCCCTCTCAGCTGATCTAGTCTAGCTGAAAGCTCATAGGCTACATTTGGGGGCTGACTTTGGGGTGTCAGTCAGAGGCCCCCACCAATAGAAATGTCTGTCATTGCCAATCTCGGATTCCCGGGATCATTAGGAACAATTTCTCACCTGCATGGCCTGACAAAAGTGTAAAACTGGTCTTACACTCGTGACAACCATAACAACTACTTTTCTTTTGCTCAAGCTTCTCTCAATGGATACAGCTTCTTCGAAGATTCCGCATAGTGTATCTCTGAAGTTCCAGCTACATGCGCAAACTATAATACATCTTTCCAGTTGCATAGGCAACAATGCTGAAGCGATGCTGTGACTATCTTTTTTCTCTGTCTTCACCATTCCTCTCACCAACGGATACTACGAATCTAGAAAATCATTCGTACTATTCTTAACACGAATTTCGTAATTCACACGTGAATGTGAACATACTAACTTTTGTTATTGGATATATGCGTTATATCTCGTATTCATCAAAATAATTTCTTTGTAGATATCACCATTTTCAGAGAAAATGGAGAATTTAAATTACAATAATTAATGAAATTCTTTAAAATTGCAGCACCAGCGTTGATGGACAGTCTAAACAAGAATGCATGAAATACGCATACCGGTATATTTATTTGCAGTGGCATGACTTTAAAAGAAAAATCTCTTATCTTCTTTAGTAACTAAAGTCTTGCAAGTATGTGCATATATTTTCATGTCGCTATCTCCTCCAGAATTATAAACGGATCCTAGGATCCACAGTATTCTTCTATTTTTAGCTATCCAATCACACAGGCAGCAAACCAACCATACTCGCATTTGACTGGAAATTCTGTTTCGAGTCACTTCCAACCAGCATCGATAAGAGAATTTCGAGCTGAGTGAGAGATTGAAAAGTATTATCTTTTCCTTTCCTATCATTCGAGTAATTGGAATACTTCATCATGGGTATCCTCACAGCAAAACAGCGTCAAATATTGCTCCATTTCGCAAATAATACGAGCATGCACGCCGTCGGAAACATTTCAAATTCCCGTACGAGATGTCATCGAACCATGTGGTCCACGTTACTCATTCTCGCCATTTCACTTCTCTTATTTCAACTTTATTCAATCACAAATAAATTTCTCAGTCGTCCAGTTTCCACTAAAGTTTCCGTAGACTACCAACTACCGATTGATTTTCCAGCTGTGACTATTTGTAATCTGAACCCGCTAAAATACAGTAAATTGAAAAGGAAGGTCAGACGAAGATTTCGACGTGATGCATCTAATAAAACTCATGATGATGACCCAGATTTGTCTTCAATTTTCCTGGGTCATCTTCATTCGAAATCTGAATGCCCACCGGTACCTACATGTGCACCTCCAAATCATACTGAACCTGAACCATCCGAAAGTCCATCAACAACATCCACAACTGCAACAGAAGCGACAACGACGCCCTTAGTTGGCATACGCATGACACCAAAAATCTTTCAAAGAAATTCTTCAGGGAGAACGTTTTCACGACTGTCTGATGGCCGCCAGGCAGAAGAAATGCTAACCAACATGTTCTTAAACGTTGATAAAGCATTGCCAACTCCTGAGTGGGTCAACTCTCAATCTAAGCAAGTGAGTGCAGATTTTGTACGTGAACAGCAGTTGCTTTTTGCCATGAATACCATCAGTCCAAAACTTCGGAAAGAATTGACATATCGGCTTTCAGATCTGCTCGTCGATTGTTCGTTTCTCAATAATCGATGCTCTGTCTCTGATTTTGTGGAAATCGAAAGCGCTAGATACGGCTCATGCTTCATGTTTAATTCCGGTATGAATGCTTCAAAAGCGAAAGTGCCCATTCAGAAAGTGTTTGGAAGTGGAACCGGCAACAGTTTGACATTGAGTCTCTATGTGGACCAGACGAATTACCTACCAAATGACTCTCCTGTAGCAGGCTATAAAGTTATTATTCATAGTCAAGACTCTCCTCCGATTCCGGAAGAAGAAGGTATGATTGTAAAGCCAGGTCAATTTGCGTCAGTGGGAGTAAAAATTACAGAATTAAATCGTGCCAAGAAACCTTATGGAAATTGCAAGAATTTTTCGGAAGACACGAATAAAAAGAGAAATATGTTTTTTGGTCAATTACCGTTCACAAAGCCCACTGTGCCGGTCTGCATCAGAACATGCCAACAATTGGAAATCATACATCAATGCGGGTGCTACTCTTTAAGGTTAGGATTTGCTAACGCTCCAGCATTCAATTTCTTGCGACGAAATCGTTCTTATATACCGGCTTGCATGACTTCAGCCAAAGGAGGTGACTCTTCCTGTGTAGAGGAGATGATGAAATCTATCATAAGTGGTCGATTAAATTGTAAAACCAGATTTTGCAAAGAACATATTTGCAAGCATACAATCTACGAAAGTAGTCTATCTGATGGTGTGTGGCCATCGTCAAACACTCTGCGAACATTCAGAAATCGAATGGCAAAACATCCAAATGCGAACATTCGAAGACAGTTGCAAAGGAACCAAGTGACAGGCAACTTATATGCTCTTCGAGAAAATTACTTAAAAATCCAAGTATTTTTTAGTGACCTTACTGTTTTGCAGTTAAAAACTGAAGGTAGCTATCGATCTATGGATCTTTTATCAGATATTGGTGGTAATGTTGGTCTGTGGCTTGGATTATCTGTTTTCACAGTATTTGAGATAGGAGCCTTCATTTTCGACATGCTTTTTGGACTCTATGAAGATGAGGAAGATGATAAACCAACTGAAGAAAATAAGGCTGAAGAAAGCTTAGAGGTGTAAAATTTATTTTGAAAATCTCTATTATCATCTTATTGCTTCAAAGTGAGAGAGCTGATAATTAAGCATTAATGTATTAATAAGTGATACTGGATTCCTAAATATTATTGCGCATGTTTTATCAAAAATTATGCTATTTGCAACACTTTTTACGACATGCGAGCTTTCGTAAGCTTGATATCTATCAAAGACATGCATGAAAAAATAGATAACTGATAACGGTGCAACTTATCTTAAAACAAGAAATGACGCCATGGTCACAGTTCATATTTGTCCCACAATTATGTCGATTTGTATGTTGTGGACCTTACATGATGAGTTGAAGCAGATATGGAAAGATTAACGCGAAATAAATTGCTACTCAACTGATATGAGGTGTAAAAGAGAGAAAACTTTACTATTGTTACTATTTAAGTATTTGCCTTTTAGAATAATATCATTCATTCTATAACAATTCAAACATGATCATACAATTGCTTTTATGTAGATGATTTCATCAGAAATTAATTTCTGCGCAGCACCTATGTTGCCATAATAAAAAATTGATATGCTCAAATCCCCCTTTTTGAATTTATTATAAACATATTTTCTTGCATTAATATTCAGAAACGCTTTTTCTATATGCACCATTATTCTTCACACAAATTTGCATCATAGTGATTCCATTCCATTACTTGTTATTGACAGACAACATATAAAACCTATGTGATATGATTCTTGATCGAAAGATGGCAGTAGACAAGTATGACAGAGAAGATCACCCACATGTCTCGGAATCTTTTGGAAATAGGATAATGGAAACCTTGAACAGCCATTGCGGGATTTATGATAAACATGTGTATATGTATAATCCTTCAATGAAATAGCTCAACAAAGATTCCTATTATTATTTGCTTGATGGAATTAATGTACAGTTTAGCAAATAATTTTGTGCAAATGGTTATTATGGCGTTCAAGACGGAGATTGTCTTCATCCATGAAATAGTTAATTTTATTAATCTGTTTATTGGAATTCATTCTTCATATGATTATTTCAAATGTTCTATCAATCACCTTAAATTGTTTTAACAAAGTATTACTTTTAATGACTTAAGCAGAATTACTTCAAATTTCTTTATTATAATATTAGTAATATATGTCCATGTCCCACATGATTAATAGCTCTCTTATTCTGAAGATCTAAATGTTCATTTTAATGTTTATTTAAATAACTGAAAATTATACATTCGGTCTCAAACAATTGTCATTAACAGCTTGTTACACAAACTCGAGTCGATCCTCTGATTGAAGTAAAAATGCTTTGGACAGAGAAAATAAAAGGAACAGAATTAATTCACAATTTTTACATTTTGTCTAAAAAATCCTAAAGCTACTAAGGCTAAATACTGTAAGAATCCTTCGGTTGAAATAACGATGATTTGGACAGATAAAGGTTAAAGCAGCAGAGATGTAGATAAGAAACCAGGATAAATTTCCAACTGTCACACGATATCCAAAAACTAAAACTAAATTTAAATGTAATTTAAACAACATTAAAAATTCATTAATGCCAGGTGCAGCAGAATGTAAAGTTAGAATAACCTACAATATACTTATAACTGAAATGGCTCCTGGTTTTTATTCTCACTTTCTGCAGCCTCAGCAATCTCTGATATCGCTTGTATTGTTCTTTTCGACCATATTCTCAGAATATTGGATTTTCCGTGTGCAACCTTAAAATTGTATTTATCTGCTACATTATTTCCTCGATCAATGTTTATGTACAAAGACTGTCGCCTCTTTGTTAACTTGTGTTTGGGTGAGAGTGCTTCAGACATAAGCAATCTTTACAAATTAATGCATCAGTGTAAAAAATATAATTGCAATTGTGATATCTGTTTCACGTCTTCCCTTATTCATTATTTCCAATTCTGATTTTTATTCTGTGTTTCAGAAAACATAATAGCAAGTGATCACGAAATACACCGAATCGATTAAATTGAATATTTTGTCATATTCCTATGTTATTTTTATATCAAAATAAATTTTCGCGTCACACATGTTGAAGACTTTCTCCATGCATTGTTTCCTGATTTATAATAATGTCTTGATATTACAATTTTCTACACATTTCCTCTGAATTCTTTTGGACATTTTCATAATGTAATTAAGTACATTCATAGCTTATTCAAGCTGAGTAAACTTCTGCATTCTTTGGTATGCTAATTGAATCGCCAGTTCATCATAAACGGAAGGCGCATTTTTTCTAGAAAACAAGACTATAGTCGAATAAAGCAATTGTCATAAATCATTGCCACAAGTAATTTACAATATAATTGGATAATTGGAAAGAAAATGATGATTGCTCATGTCGCATCTAAAAATAAATGAATCTGTTGAAGACTTTCTCCATGCATTGTTTCCTGATTTATAATAATGTCTTGATATTACAATTTTCTACACATTTCCTCTGAATTCTTTTGGACATTTTCATAATGTAATTAAGTACATTCATAGCTTATTCAAACTGAGTAAACTTCTGCATTCTTTGGTATGCTAATTGAATCGCCAGTTCATCATAAACGGAAGGCGCATTTTTTCTAGAAAACAAGACTATAGTCGAATAAAGCAATTGTCATAAATCATTACCACAAGTAATTTACAATATAATTGGATAATTGGAAAGAAAATGACGATTGCTCATGTCGCATGTAAAAATAAACGAATCTGTTGACATAAATTACAGGATCTTGATAAATATTCTGCACAATTATTGCAACGAAAGTAAGGGGATTATTCCTTGTCGTAGAACTGTTTCTATTATCATTATTCACTAGTTTGCTGGCTTGCACCCTGACCCAACTTGTACTCCACGTGTCCTTTACTGTTGCCGATGTCGGAGAATAGAATCTCCATTGATATGGAAATTATCACTCTTTTGACGAGTTCCGCTTACTGCCGATTGTGTTGATAAGCAATATGTACCCGTGATCCGTGGCCCAGTGATTCATGATATGAATAAGCTAACAGGAAGTACAGGGGTTCAAGTCTATCCATGTACAAAACAATCACTGGGAGCATGGAATCCTACATGGATTGGAAGGACGCCCGGCATCGAAAACATAGTAGCTTGCAGAGTAGACGTCGAGTCTCGAACCTCAAATCAACGATCACAGCACAACTCAGTTTATTTCTTGTGAAGTATTGATAGCATTTTGAAAATTTCTGTGTAGATAATGCTTGCTGAAAGTTTTGTAAATGCAACGATGTAATTAGAGAATGGAAGAACTTCCGTACAATTATCGTTTGTTTTGAAGAGAATGTAGAAAACTCAAATTATCACATGCATTCATTTCATCTATGCTTGCCATTCCTATTTATAAATATGAAGCTGACAACTGATTTCTGTCTTACTAAACATTTAATAAATATGTGTGAAACTTATAAAACGCATTCGTTTGTAAAGAGAAGTTTCAAAATTTTTCACTAAACACAATTAAGCAAATGATGTTTTAACTAAATGGCGTGGGGTGTACTGACTCGTCATGAACAAGCTAAGCATACAGTCACATTGCATAAATGTATAAACATTCAATTTGCAGATATACGCGCTATGATTTTGTTCTCCATTGTATCAAAATGATGGAGGAAAACATGTAATTAACTTGTATAACCTAATATGCATGTAGGACTTTCACGATTGTGCCAGCAGAAACAGAACGGAAAAACGTGTGTTAATACGTTTATCTTATCTGGTTGAAGAATACCATACATGCATGAAAAAAGGAATATTATATATATACTCATTGACAAAATTTTTGAAAGATTTACTACTTTAACTTCTTTCATTTTTGACTGGTATATATATATACCTATATATATATATATATACTTGAACGCCTTCTAAGAGATAAACTTCTCCTCCCTTCACTCCAAAAGAAGATTGATCCCAAACAATTCGGTTATGTCTCGAGTTTTGGTGGTTGTTCCAATGCTCTGCTGAGTGTCAGACTTTCTCTGCTTGAGCATTTCACCGAAAATGTTAACAACTCCGTCGCCTTACTTACAGTGGATCTGCAAAAGGCGTTCGACACTGTCAGTCACCATCAGCTTCTACTAACTTTAGTTAATAGATTTGGTTGCTCCCCCCACGTTGTCAGCATGATCAAAAGCTTCCTACAAAATCGTCAACAGAGAGTCCGCATCCCATCTTGTGACACCCCCTTCAACGATATCAGTAGTGGCGTTCCTCAAGGATCAATTTTAGGACCCCTTCTGTTTATTTTATTCCTGGATGACATCCCTAATTTTAATGAAACAAAATGTGTGATGTATGCTGATGACATCAGTCTCATTCATAAATTTGATGACATCAAAAACTGTAAACTCCAGCCTATTGTTGATTCGCTGTCTGACTGGGTCTGCAAGAAAAGGCTTGCTATCAATGCTTGCAAAACTAAAGTTATGTTTTTATCACGGAAATCTTGTAATGCGTCCTATCCAGACATTTTTATCAATGGTGTGCCAATCGAAGTAGTGACATCTGTGAAAATTCTTGGAGTGATTTTTTCGAATAACTTGCGTTGGAGGGAGCAATTTTCGTCTCTGTATGCAAAATGCTGTCGGGCCATGTCGTATGTTAAGAAATTAAAATCTAATGGTAATTGTAATGACGTTATCATGCAAGCATTCTTCGGCATCGTTTTTTGTCATATTGTATACTGTTGGCCTATTATGTGCGATTTAAATAGGAAGGACTTCAAGAAACTTGAGATACTGTACAAAACTGCTTGTCGATGGGCCAATTTGACCCACAATAATTCACTTCGTGATCTCCTTGACAGATGCTGTGTGAAGATCATTAAAAGTATTTGTATACATAAAGACTGTCATCCGTTGCCCCAATTTTTTGTTTTGCGTGACTCTAAGCATGATATCAGACATTCCCGTGCCCTTCTTCCTTTACGTCGGAACTCATCCTTGTATTACAACACATTTGTTCGATTTTCGTCACGTTCGTAACTTTGACACGTTGATTTTGTCAGTACCCAACAATTCTTGTATTAGTCATACCGCTTTTGTATGATGAATAAAGTATTCTATTATTATTATTATACATGTATGTATGATACCTTGATAATTTAGTCACAATCTCCACCAAGTCGCTAGCACAGAAAAACAACGCATGTAGCAGATTCAACTTTAATAGCGCGTGTGCCCCCCCTCTAGCTCCAATACATTCAGTAATCCGAGATGGCATGGATTCACAAAGTTTCTGAATGAAGGATGTCTCAAGGAGAAGCCACTGCTCTGTCAGTCTTTCTGAGAGAATCTTCAGGGACACTGGTGGAAGTGAATAGCGGTCTCTCACTCGCCGCCCAAGCTCATCCCAGACTTGTTCAATGGGTGACAAGTCAGGTGAGCGTGCAGGCCAGTCAAGGGTTTGAATGTTCAATCTCCTAATAGTGGCAATGACAGCCGAGGAGCGATGTAGTCTTGCGTTGTCGTCTTGGAAGACGAGATCCTCCGCCCTGACCACTGGGGCAACAACAGGAAGCACAATTCCATTGAGATACCTCTCTCCAGTCAACGTGTCTTTGATGATGACTGCTGTCGTTCGTCCGCCATGCCAAATGCCACCCCACAGCATAACACTTCCACCACCATATCTGTCGTGTTCTTTAATACACCATGGGGCAAAGCGTTCACCTGGAAGACGATGCACTCTGACACGACCGTCATTGAAATCCAGAATGAATCTCGATTCATCGGTCCACAAGACTTTCTGCCAGTGATGGTTATTCCATGAGTGATGGGCATCACACCAGGCAACTCGTCTTCTGCGGTGCTCAAAACTCAATGGAATTAGGACAGCTGGTCGTCGCGATTGAATTCCAGCTTCTCGCAATCTTCAGTAAGCCGTTCGAACGCTACAGTCTATATTTGAGGCACTCTTCCAGTGTACGACTAGCTTTGGGACTGACACAAATCTATTCCTCTTTGCAGCTAAAACTAGACGTGCGTCTGTCCTTCCTGCAGACTTTCTTGGTCGACCAGATCCCTTCTTCTTTTTAACATCTTTTGCTTTCCATCGACACCACCACCACCTCCGAAGAACGACTCTCGATAGTTGCAGCTCTTCGGCAACACTCGCACAACTTCTACCACAACGAATCATTCCAATAGCCATACCTCTGGTAAACTGATCGATCGTGTGCCATTTTATTTTACAAAAGCTGGATTTCAGTTCACGTTTATGTTCAATTTGTAAAAGCAATTGTGACAGTTGTATCGATATCAAAATTTGAAATTTGACCACCATAGATCTTTCTTCATTCTCTAATGTGTTGAATAGTAATACATAGAAAGCGAGATATTGCATCATACCTGAGAAAAAAATGAAACAAACTTCAATTCAAGCCAATGATAGTTTGTTTCATTAATTATGTCAATGAGTATATATATATATATATATAAAGTAAACAAGTAAAATCCCAAAATGCATGATGATGATGCCTAAAATGCATAAAGTTTGATGGATAACTTCAAGGATTGCGGCTTCACAAAAATGAAAAAGAATATCTCACTCGATTTGACTGTGAAATGCTATAGACAAATGTGGTGCATGGAAATTTATTTTCATAGTTTCAAAACATGAGTATTCTGCATAGATCACTAGCTTTAGCGAGTATGGTACAACTATGATAATTGACCGAGATATCAGCAAATCTTAATAAATCCACGTTTATCCGTTTTAAACTATGCCAGATTATTTCTATGTTCACAGGGCAGGTTAACAGTGACGGTTAGCATGTAGAGGTCGGGTAGATTTGAATTCCTTTCATGTAGATGGTGGACAAACAAGGTATGTCAGACTTCCTGATAGATGATGATATTATCCTTGAGGAACTATTTAATGATTTAAATGAGGCAACATCAACCAGCGCACAATCTCACAGCCCAATCCGATCTCATGAGCATTTGTTCGATCGACACGCTCAACCGTTGACCAGCGAAGAAATTCAGCAGACTATTTTAGATCAGATACGCAAATCAACTGCGAACCACGCTCAGTGGGCAAAGAACACTTTTAATATATCGAAACACCAGCATTTTGAATACCGGGGCATCAGATCTACTACACCTGACAGAATTTGGTCACGCAACATTGAAATGCTTCGTATTTGAAGTCCGAAAGACATCAGGTGAACGATGCCCCGGGGAAACTTTGAGGATATTAGTCTGTGGCATCGGCTCTTGGCTGCAGCATTTTGTAAAGGAGCCATGGAAAATTTGAACAGACATAGTCGTCCAAAGAACGCGACAAGCATTAGATGCTGCCATAAAGAAAGCAGCAAAAGTCGTTATTAATCAAATTTCAAAGAAGACATCACCTATAGCTGATGAACAAAATAAGTCTTTATGGGAAACAGGTTATTTAGGGTAAGATAATCACAAGAAACTAAATAGAACTCTTCTATACTTATTGTCAATCAATTTAGGGCTCCGAGGAGATAGAGAGTTGAGAGAGCTGTTGATCTAGAAAGTGAGCTTCAATTGTCCACTCGAGATAACAAGACTATGTTAGTGTATCATGAAAAAATGCCGAACACCAATAAATGCGGTTTGAAGGATCAGCATGCACAACCAAAAAACGCTACAATTTTTCCTGCATCCAACCCGCACAGATGTACTATTGAGCTATACAAAACAATGAGCTCCCATCGACCCATTCTATGTCCAACAAGCGCTCTGTTTTTGCAACCCGATCCAATGTTTTCAACTTTAGACTGGTATCGACCAACTCCTGTTGGGCGCAATATGCTTGATGTCTCCTTCCGGGCATTGATCGAAGCTGCCGGCGAAGACAACCATAATTATTCGAATCGAAGCGGTCACCGAACAGAAGTCACAAGAATTATTGAACAGACAGGTAAGAAAGAATCGATTTATTGAGAATAATAAACAATGACAAATTATAAATTAACTGCTATCAGTTTATGCTTACTTATTTCTATGCATGTGTTGAAAAGTTGATATTACCATAGCCCTCAGAGTACATGAGCGCGGCATTACTTATCAGTCCCTGTTTGGTCAGCACTTTACAGTTCCTGGTCAACTTTTCAGTAATTGCCATAGAAATCAATAATACCGTAGAAAGTCCTAGAATGGAAATTGCATGAAAATTATGGCACACGCCGGGGGAACTTAGTTGGGGCAAAAAGCAAATTTTGCGAGCTGGCTTTCTTGTTTTCTGGTTGGCATTTACAATTATCAAGTCAATTTGTGATCTGGATTGTTACCCCTTGTCCAAAGATCATGTACACAAAAGCAATAGTTAATTTACAAAATAGTGCAGCAACAGGATGACAAAGGAAATCCTTTAAAACATTCTGTATGGTCATCATTTTGAAATATCGCTCCTATAATCAATCAAGAGTATAATCAGACACATATGCAACTTGTAATGTCGATTTACAGAGCATGCATTGCTCCAGCTTGAAATCAGAGGCCAAGAAATCTGAGAGTATTCATTTTACTTTGAAGGATTCCCATGTTCATTATATTTGAACAATTTTCAAAACCTTTGCATGCTTTCGAATATGAGCCTCCAAAATATCATCACACTATATCACATAAGTCATTTAGTGATTAATTGAAAATTTCCGACGACATTTCATTTATCTGATAAATGACTGTCGCTAAAGAAGCTTTCGATGTTTTTATTCCAGAAGAACGCTAGGTTTCTTGACCGTTAGAAAGAGAAATTATCCAATAATTAGAATTTTTATCTTTGAATTCTTGAAATGTTCTTGCAACTAGTACATCGATTGCTTTCGATTATGACTCTGAGAACCAAATTTCAATTCGTATTCCAGTGTTGAAAAATTGGAAGATAGTTGTCAATGACTGGTACAAATAGACACAGTATATTAATCCATGGAATAGTAGGTTATTTCACATAAAACAATGCCACCATCTCACTTAAAATTCTCTGCATGAAACTCCTCCAATTTGCTGTCAACAACTTCCACAACCAACTTGGCAAATAGTTTGACTATGATACGATGCTCTAGATCGCATCTGATCTACAAACCATAGATTTTTCCATGTGCCATCATTGTACATAGGCAAGATATCAAACTTCCATTCTAGTGTATTATCATCTACAGTCCGTTTCATAAAAAGTGGATCATCCTAAAATTTGACTAAATAAAACATAAGTATGATACAGAAAGCATTTTTCATGTCCCTAATATATTTAAATGTCCTTATATAATCTGATAAGCTATGATACAGCAACGGTTCTTAAGAAGCTAATATTTTGTGGCCCTACCCTCATTGTCAATGACATTACCAATTCGTCTAGGCATTGATTCGATGATATCGTTGATTTTTGACTGATCTAACTTTCTGCACTTTCTTTTTAACAGTGACGTAAGTTGTGATGCGCCATCTGTAGGTAGCAGTGAACGACGAACGATACGTTTTAGAATACTCCATACATTTTCTATGGGATTCAGATCAGGAGAACGAGCTGGCCAAGATAATGTCCTAAGCCCTAATTGAGACTTGCATAAGTTGACTCTACTGCTCCTGTGACACGTAGCATTATCATCCATAAATAACCAAGTCGATGGATCACCAAGTTGATCTGTCATTCGGCCAATGTTCATTCGTAAAACATTCACATAGCGCTCAGAATTCATGGTTCCTTGCTGTATGTGAAGTAGCTCTAGCAAGGCTGACACTTTGCCTTTTTGTGAATGCGATCTCGTTATTGTTCATTTGTTCTTTGTATTGTTTTCAACCGGTAAGAGATAGATTTCTAGCTGAAGGCAATCAGGAGTACTGCCAACACCACCGCAACGAAGTCAGGAAGCTATGGAACATGAAGTCCAGTTAATCACATGTAGCAGTTACATTATTGTTGATGAATAATGGTGCTATACTGGCTCTGATTGACCGATTTTCTTTATTTTTGTTTTGCTTGATAGATTTTGCTTGTAGAACAACATATTACATAACAAAGGAAACAAATGTAATTTTATAAGAGTGAGGTATGATTTTGTGTAACATTGCTAAATGAAGATCAAATTATCTACTACTTTTTTATCTGTAACAGGAAAACAACTCAATATTCATGCTTGAAATTTCCAACAATGATATTAGTAAGCACAACTGACATATCTTCCAAATTTCAGAGAAATTCGTTCAAGTTTTTGCGGAGTTAGACAAAGTTGAAGTTAAGGCGATGTTTAAGGGTGATCCATTTTTTATGAAACAATCTGTACTTCTATGGTAAATGCGGTCAACACTTTGCAGTTCGTGAACTATTATGCTGCAAATTATATTTTCGTCATGATTTTATTTTCCCTATCTATTATTTTGATTGTAATTATATTGAATATCCTTGACAAGTCCCTAAATCTAGCATTTGAAACATAGAAGCATTACACTGTGCTCAATTGAATTACATTGACCTAAGGCAGAATCAATGGATTTACTATTACCACAATGATCAACATCGCCGGTAATTTGGTTTTCTGTTAGATGGCAGACAATATTCGATAAAATTGACTCCTTCGATCTGCGTATACTTTACTGCTAGCTTCGCATCAAGAATTTCTGCGGTTCTGTTCATTTTAAGTCACTATTTGGTTAATTAATAGAATGTAGTAAATGCTGGAAACTAAGATATAATGCTTATCAAATTTAAATTCAAAAAGTCTTCTTTTGAAATGTTTAGTAGCCTATGTCTATTCCTAGTCCATGGATAGAAATATTATGCATTTCTAAGCATGGCCATAGACTTCTTAATGTCATGGTTTGGCCATGGATATCTATGGTTTGACCGACAAATAGGACGATAAGATATCTAGTTAACATTGTTCCAGATGAAGATGCATGCATAGAAATAAATCACCCTCACTCGATTAAAAAGTCCTTTTCATTATGCATGGCAGTAAAAAGATATCTCTTCTATGTAAACTGCAGGGAGGAAAAATCAACTTTTCAGTCCCACGGGGTCACAAAGTTGTCTTTTCCTTCCGCAGTTAACTTTTCTTGTGTAAGATCATGTGTGAAAAAAAACATAGAAGTCTGTGAACAAGTTATGATTAGCCACAAACTACCAAGATATCGATATTTTTTCATTTCATTTTATTCTGCGTCAATAACGGCAAAAATACAATTGAGTTATACGCATGAACATCATTGAAGTTAAAAGTTTCGGCATAATAGAAATAAGAAAGTGGACCTATGAGGCTCTGAGGATGTTAAGGCCGTCCGAATGCTGTCCACAACCCCATCACAACACACAGGTGCCAAAAGTCTTTGCTTCTCAATTCTACTTTTAGCCACATCCATCAGAACACTTATATGACCACCGCAAATGTCTGCAACTAGTAGTACAAAAGATCCCCATCAGTCCAGGCTAGATGCATATAGTCCCTGGATTAGCTCATTCATAGATTTCGCGATATAGCCATCAATTTCATAATGAACAATAGACATCTAAAAGTCACAAAATGAAAAGCTACATTCTTTCGAGATGAAATAAACGTTTCCTCCCTTAAGTATCTGTCCATCTCTCGCTGCGCCGAGCATCTATAGCTGCGGTAGAAAAAGTATTTCCTCTCTAAAGAAAATAGCTATTTCAGTACTCTGAGCGAAATATCGCTCCTCGTATTGAAAAGTTGGCTTCTTAATCATCGTGAAAATAATTATAGCATGTACCTACCATATATTTGATTAAGAGTTAAACACTAACCTAATATTTGTTAACTTCAAAATATTCTGTAATATAACTTACATGAAATTTGTTTGAATTTATTGTACATGACAGTTGATAAACAGTTGAACTCTAGAAACTATATGTTTACATTTAAATTAATATTTTAAAATATATTATTGATATATTCATGTATATTGTTTGTAGTTGGTAGTCAAATTTTGTTCATTTTTCGTTTGGCATGTATATCATGATAGCTTTATTATCAATTCCGGCTTTCAATGATATTAATATGCGTATAATAGACATGTTTTCTCTTTTTTTAGATGGCAAGCAGTTGGCCAAGAAGATAACAGGTTACCGCTCTGACTGTGTTAACGTATACAATGCTGTTGGCGAAAAACGATTGAGATTGGCTATGCAAGCATTGAATTGCAAATCTTCAACTTCTGCCGCACTTACTGCCTCTCCGAGACAAACTTTTCCGGTCTTAGTTACTGAACACAGCATGGCAATAAGCGTTTCTCCTTTCAGTGTTACTTATTTCTATTGGTAATAGAGTTGCGAGGCCTTTCGCCGATTCTTTTCGGGCAACACTTCGGAACGCGTACAATAAAAGAAAAATCAAGTCATTATATACAGTTAAAATGAAAGAAAGGACGGAGTTGAAGTCACTGCCACGGAAGAGCGAGCGTTAATACAGTTTGCTTCTGGACACATAAAACCGGCCGCAATGATGCTATCATTGTCGCTTCGAGAAATGGTAGCAACATTGGGTGGCGAGCGCGAACCAGCTGCTTAAAGTAGGAGATCTTCTCGTTGGCGCGATCGAACGATGTACACGTCATCGTGCGACGCGTGACCGCGCTTGTCGGTGCTGCTGAAGATCGCCTGCACTTGTCCTTCATCAGCCATTGTGGAAGGTGTTCATCAGCTCGCTTGGCCAACCACCTCTCCGTGCGTCCGACGTAACTGTCACCACAGTTACATGTGAATTGGTAAACGATGTCGGAGGCACAGGTCGGCGGCAGCGGATCCTTGAGGGGGCGAGCTGGAATCTTGGTGGTGGAGAAGACGATCTTCGGCTCGATGGCATAGAACGCCAGAGCGGTTGCAGCACGGACTCTCATTCTCACTTCGCTTGAGAACTGTTCTCCCAAATACGGAACCAGCAGGTAAGCTGGCTTCTTTTCAGGTCCAGTAACAGCTTCTCTTTGCCTTTGCAGGCTGTACTTTTTGATGAATGAAGATGGATAGCCATTATCGCGTCACCAACACTTGTCAGCGTTACCTGCAGGCTGAACTTGACGACCTCCGAATGAGGATGGAAAGCCAAATTCGCTTTCTTACTGAACACAAGCACGTTGTCTACCTGCTCGATCTAGTCTCTCTTATTAAATTCTCTAAGCTTAGTACTCAAGCGGTCAACAATTGCCGCAAAAAAGTCAGCATTTCTTTGAGTTATAAGTATAAAAATTCCATACCTTGGATTGAAGATAAATCCTATCCTTCTCCTTTGAATAAGCATATAATTAATCTTTCGTCTCATAATTTAAATAAAATTGAAACCCAGGCTCTAAGTCGTGGCCTAAAATTCAGCATTCCGTCTAAGCCCCACCAACCGAGTGTGGATGCCGAATTTGAAAGTTATTTTCACCAACTCCGGTCCACCAGTGCAGTAGAAGAGCATCTTCCAAAACTAAAAGCTGAGTTAGTTTCCACTGCTAAGGATTTTTCTAAAAGACGCTTCATTAAAAGTCCTATAGATAAAAATCAGATGAACGCCCTAAAATCACTAAAGCAAAATAAGGATCTTGTCATCGCTAGTCCCGACAAAGGAAATGCAGTCGTCTTAATGAACAAGTCTGACTATGTTGAGAAGATGCAAGACATTTTGAATGATTCTAATAAATTCGAAGTTGATAATTTCGGGATCGACCTGACACTAAAATCGAAAAACAAATTAACGAAGCCATTTCAGAGCTAACTAGGAATCAAATAATCACTAATGCGGAGTCCAACATGTTGAAAAGTCGTGGCACCGTCATACCTCGGATGTATGGGCTCCTTAAGCTTCATAAAGAAGGGATACCGTTACGCCCTATTCTTAGTATGGTTAATTCGCCATATCACAAATTAGCTAGGTGGCTCGTTGATATCCTCGCGCCCCTTCGTGAAGCAGTATGCAATCGTACTCTAAAAGATTCGTTTGATTTTATCAATCGCATTCGCTCTATAGATTTAAGTGGCAAAATATTTTGTTCGTTTGATGTCACATCACTCTTTACCAACGTGCCTCTGGTGGAAACCGTTGAATTCATAGAAGTTATTAAACACAAATATAACATTGACTAGATATTAAAAAGCTGAAGTCCCTCATTCTTTTGTGCAGTAGTAAAATCCAATTCAAATTCAACAACAAATTATATTTTCAAAAAGATGGCGTCGCCATGGGTAGCCCTCTCGGTCCCTGCTTAGCTGACATTTTTATGGGTTATGCTGAAAATCATCTTTTCAAAAATAGTCAGTGCTATAGCCCGATGCACTATTTTCGCTACGTAGATGACACCTTTGTTGTCTTTAATGATGAAAATCACATCACTAAATTCGCCTCCATGATAAATAGCGTTCATCCTAATCTTCATTTTACTAAAGAATCGGCTGAGGCCGGAAAACTTCCCTTTCTGGATGTGTTAGTCATAAAAAACAACGACAATTCTTTATCGACCTGTATTCATAGAAAACCAACGTGGACAGGTCTTTACCTTCATTTCTTTAGCTTTGTTCCTACTTCTTACAAAAGAAATTTAGTAAAAAATCTTTTCGATCGTGCGAGACGGATCTGCAGCTCCGAGCATCTCAATGCTGAAATAAAGTTTCTCTTTGAAACTTTACGCGATAATGGCTATCCATCTTCATTCATCGAAAAGTACAGCCTGCAAAGGCAAAGAGAAGCTGTTACTGGACCTGAAAAGAAGCCAGCTTACCTGCTGGTTCCGTATTTGGGAGAACAGTTCTCAAGCGAAGTGAGAATGAGAGTCCGTGCTGCAACCGCTCTGGCGTTCTATGCCATCGAGCCGAAGATCGTCTTCTCCACCACCAAGATTCCAGCTCGCCCCCTCAAGGATCCGCTGCCGCCGACCTGTGCCTCCGACATCGTTTACCAATTCACATGTAACTGTGGTGACAGTTACGTCGGACGCACGGAGAGGTGGTTGGCCAAGCGAGCTGATGAACACCTTCCACAATGGCTGATGAAGGACAAGTGCAGGCGATCTTCAGCAGCACCGACAAGCGCGGTCACGCGTCACACGATGACGTGTACATCGTTCGATCGCGCCAACGAGAAGATCTCCTACTTTAAGCAGCTGGTTCGCGCTCGCCACCCAATGTTGCTACCATTTCTCGAAGCGACAATGATAGCATCATTGCGGCCGGTTTTATGTGTCCAGAAGCAAACTGTATTAACGCTCGCTCTTCCGTGGCAGTGACTTCAACTCCGTCCTTTCTTTCATTTTAACTGTATATAATGACTTGATTTTTCTTTTATTGTACGCGTTCCGAAGTGTTGCCCGAAAAGAATCGGCGAAAGGCCTCGCAACTAATGACATCGTTTTGTCTTATCTTTATTACCAATACGATTACGGCCAACAAGTGTTTCACTTACTTATTTCTGTTCGGATTTCAAAATAAAGCCAAATGAGGATAACTATTCAACAGCCAGATGGCACGACATTGAACTTTAAATTTTGAGTACTAGAATTTTTACTGTCGTTGACTTTAAATGAGAAACTTCCCCTTTTGTTTTTCTTACCTGTATACTTGCCTTGTGTCAGCTCATCGTTCAAGAAATTGCTAGTCTTCAATTACAGAAAAATGTCTATGTTTTGTTAACCTGCCCCGTATTTCCAGGGATAGGGATGACTATGAAATTTAACCAAAAATCTAGGAAACAGAAATACATCACTATAGATAATCTGGCATAGTCAAATAGATTTGAAGCTGCGCCCTCCTATCAGTTTTCAAATAACGCATGAACCAGATCCGAGAGGGAAATCAAAGAAAGATATTTTGTTTCTAAATTCAAACCTCCTCTCAATAGGGATAAAAGATAGTTGCGGTTCATTTTATTTATTTATTTAATGTAGCGGTGTCTGAAGAGGTGTTATGAGTTCAGAAAAATAAACCGAAACCGGTAACACCGACGACATCGTCTGGTTGCATTTTCAAGTTGCAAAGCGTTTCTTCCTACCCACCATGTTGCATGAGCTTCTGTCTGATGTGCACGTATCAATCATTTTCTATGAAAGCTAGACACGAGTTGACATCAAGGCAGTGACAGCTACGCGTAATCGCGTATGCACAGGAATAAATCATATTTTCAGTTATAACTCATATAGGCCTACACTCTTTCATATATACTTCTTGCGTTGGACCTTGCACCATAATATACAAATAGTGGCTTATCCCCTTATATGATTATTCCCTTCTGGAAACCATATAAGAAAACCTCCAATGATCGTGTAACTCAGCCAAAAGAAGCATCCAGACCAAACATAATATGGGGTGAAATACACATATCTCTGTTTTTGGCTTATCCCCTTATACGTCCGACCCCTTCATATAGCATACATTATATATAAGATGTCTAGTTCTGCCTGAATCGCCAGAAGATTATTTTTGTTGTGCTAATAAGCACAGTTGTGACGATTAACATTTCTGGATACATTGAACATATAGCTTCATCATTCCAAGCAATACGATCAGCAGATTTGTCGGGGTTCTCCTTCGGGTCCTGTCGGGGGTCTGGGTGAGGAAAAGCTCACCCAAGTGCACTGACGCCTTTCAAAACTGTTTGGGAATAGTTGAGGGACTCGACCGAAGCGCAGTAAAGCTGAGCTCCTTCAAAGTACGGTGGACAGTATGAGAAATTCATAAACCCTGAGTGTTCCAACGTATCGACTTTTCTGTATTGGCAACAACTGCCTGCGCAACATAATTCATTTTCTGGTTTACACTACTACCAGCAGTCCTTGGACGACCAGAGCGAGGAGCATCAGTTATGCCTCTTTGATCTTCAGATTTGATCTTCCCACATTTCAACAACATTTTCAATGCCTTCCGTTCTCCAATAAGCCATGATATATATTTTCAGTTATAACTCATCTATTTGAAATTGCAAGGGTGAGTATTCATATGCATATATATCTAAAGCTATCATATCTGAATGAAGCAGTGAGCGCTAGTAAGCCGAAGCCCGTTTGTAATCTTCATTATAGCAACTTCCCAACGCTACCAAGATATCTACTTGTGCTAACTTATCTGTGGATGACCCGCATATTTTGCTTCCAACTTTCAGTTTGGAGAAGAATTGAACATCGATTTTCCACCGGATGCTCACTCGGTTTTAATGATCTAAAATGAGGAAGTTTTTTGCCAGATGCTTAAGGTGTTGAAACCCTGTACAGGTTCAGATAACATTCCTGTTTGGATGATCCATCGTGATTTGGCTGACTACTTGGCACCAACACTCATTTTTCTCTTTAACTGGAGTATCTTTACGGGTATTGCACCTGCTTGCTGTAAGGTTGCTCATGTACAACCTATTCCTAAAAGAGGTTGGAATTCTCCTATGAGGATTACCGTCCCATTTCCAAGTTACCATTATTTTCTAAATTATCGACTTGTGGCGAATAAGTTTATTCTCCCATAAGTGAAAAACTCTGTATCTAGCTCGCAATTTGCTTTTATTCCACGCTTGGGTTCGGGTGCGACATGTCCCTTTGTCAAAACTCAAAACAAAATCGTGGAATTTATGGATATGCCTAGAATTGTTATAGTCTTGTCTGTTGATCTGACTAGTGCCTTTGATAAATTGCGACACGATGTGATTTAGAACTCGTGTGGAAAATTTAATTTGACCGCCATCCTCATTAAATGGATCGCTAGTTTTTTGAGTGATCGATTTCAATATGTCTGTATTGATAATGTGTTGTCCCATGGAGGACGAATGTTCAGTGGCGTCCCCAAGGAAGTGTTATTGGTCCCATCCTTTTCGCTATCTCTGTCGACTGTTTATCCCATGTGCATGGCAACTCTTGTATGTTAAAGTGCGCAGATGACACCCTTCTTATCCATGCTGTCCGTGAGCGCTTTCATGATCGTCTGCAGGATGAATGGGAAAACATTGTAAATTGGTCTCAAACTGTTTCATTGGCTATACATTTTTCGAAGTCAAGTGTTGTAAATATCATTACTAAGAGGAATAATTGCTGTGTTAATCCAATTAGTGTTGATGCGGAGATGAACCTTGAAACTGATAACTCTCTGCGGAGTCATTTTTCCGATGATTTAACTTGGAATGCCCATGTGACGTATGTTGTAAAAAAGGCCTCGAGGCGTATTTTTATCTTGATAAATTTAAGTCGTTTTGGTTGCAATATGACCTTGCTGCTACGTGCATATAAAGCATTTGTCCGTTCTGTGTTGTCTTATGCTTTCGCCTGTTCTTCTAACGCTCCCCAGTATGTTCTGAATGAGCTTGTGGAAGTTGAACGTAGAGTCATGATTGTGAAGAGTCTACGTTCTGTTTGAACGTTTGAGGTCAACGCCAATGCTTCTCAATCGTGTGAGAGGGACTTTTTGCTTCCATAAATAACAATTATCCTTGAAGATGTGTGTTCTACAATAAATCTCTTGTACGGTCCACTCGATCGACTTCTAAGCTGCTGCCTCCAAAAGCGAGAACGAAACGCAACTCCAACTCGTTTATAAGATTTTGTAAGAAGTCTTTTATTTTCTGTTTTACTATGCAATTGTGTCCTCTTATAGCTTTGAGGCAATCATGGCTTCTATGTATCTTTCCTCTATTTTTCATCAATCTGTGCATGTACGTGTTCAGTGACTCTTGAAAGTGAAGCAATAAAGCCACTACTATTCCCAAACTGTGCCTTTTGATAAATTCACTTTTAAATTGAGAATGTGCACTTTTGAATCAATCAAAATTGGATTTTAGTCTAAATAAATATAAAATATACTACATTAAATATGTGAGCCTCAAATTCGAAAGTCCAATGCTTTGGAGTGTGCACAGACGATACATGCTTTTTTTGATATGTTTTGATTTTGCACATCTGTTGTAGAGTTATATCTCATTTCTGCAAGGCATTCTTACCAATAGACAGGACGAATTTAGCATTTTCAAACTAAATATTTTGGAAGTTAGAGAAAAAATATGTTAAAAATTTCAAGTAGTTTTGATCACTTCAAACTTATGTCATTGTATATGTTTACTTGCTTGAAGAAATCCGTGTCGCAAATTGCAATGCATTAATGTTGTTGGAGGTAACCAAGTGTCAACAATTTGATATGCCTACATGAATATTCACAATGCATATTCTGAGTATGTTGAATTCTCCGGATGTGGATATATAAAAAAAATGGAGTTGTTCCTCGACGTTATAGCTGGAAAATGCTGCAGTTGCTCACGCGCTAGTCCTGATCTTTGGGAATGAAGCTTATCGGGTCTTCAAATGAACTATTTCTTCGTCTTCTCTGATTCTAAAAATTTGACCACGGAAATCTTCCGCAGACAAATCATCTGCATCCCGATTCACATTCATGTATATTTAACTCTATTCGCCCAAGATGTATTCGCCCAACATTCCCGAAATGCAAATATACACAGACGCGAATGTAAACTATAAAAGAGGTGCGTGTTTATGGCCCGATGCCTCTGTTGCACATCTGTGTAGCAGTTTTCCTTTCTAGCTGTCTTTCAAAATCTTGTGTATACACTGCCAAGATGTTATGCTTTTATCTATATTGCTACTTTTTGAAAACATTTTTTCGCTATCTACTGCTTGGATCTGTTTGCTCTTAATAATAATGAGCACTTGTGCATAAAGGCTAAGTGATACGAAGCTATATGACATTCACAAGCTAATGTTAGGTGATAATATTCGGTGAAACTGACGAAACAATAGGCTAATTATATACTAGCATTCGGAGAATGGATCAAAACATCTAAAACAATGGCAGTGTTACGAAACCTTGTCACGACTATCAGTCTGCTAGTGAGAAGTTAGAGCATTTAATAAAAAATTTACAGGGCTAATTGGCTGGTTCCAGAGCGATACGAGCTGTAATTCTCAGAGTAAAGTTATTGCTTGTTTGCAGCTTGTTGCCACAATAATATTTTTTAAAGTAAATAAATAACTAATAGGGTATGCATAGAGATGCAATTTATGCTTCTCGAATTGAGGAACATGCGTGCCAGCGCCACCCCTTTCTGGCAATAGTCATCCTGGCACAAATCCTATAGACTTCTCGATACATCACAGATATACGGTGGTGCAAATGTTTGGCCAAGGACTACTATCATTTCTACCACATAGATGTTGCAGTAGTCCTTGGATCGGCTGCTTCAAAAGAGTTACAAAATCTGGATGATTGGCCGATGGCATTCATTCATTATGCATCCATTTGATTTTTGTTATGTTCATTGCTCATATTTCATCAATATTATTGCTTTATGCGTTTAAAATGGATAATAAATGGCATGTTTCTAGACGAAAGCAGTTAATCATTTTGCTGATGAGCACCTTGTATATATTCTTGTATATATTTGTTCCAGTGTTGTTTTGTCCAGTTTTATTTTTATATTTTCGTTCTTGTCTTTGTGAACTTTCGAGAAACCGCATGTCCAGCCCAGTGAACGCTTAGTCGCTTAATGAGTCCTTTTCAGGACCATCTTACATTTTTATATACAAATAATTTTTATATTTTATTATATGTGTTATCCGCACGTTAGCACACTTCAGTTACAATACAGTTACAATATTTTTCTAAAAACACGCAAATTAACTTTAGTGCTGATTTACTTAGTGATCATTTACTAAAGAATACCAACGGCAATAACATCTACTGATTGAACATTTCAACAAAACATTGCAATGCGTTGAACATTGCAACTTTGCACCAGATGAAACTATTTGAAATAATCGATCAAAGACGAACTAAAACGTTTCGTACCGAAGACCACCGATTGGCCTTGAGTGGCGAGTAGCACGAAATTGAGTGCAGATTTCAAGCATTTCTCGCAGAGGATGATCAGTGCACTATTCAACATTGTTTAACAGATGAGTGCAAGTTAAGTGCTTAAAAGTGGAGATAGAAATGCCAGAGCATTTAGAGACATTAATCCCAAATATGCGGAAGATCCGTTGTTCGACAGACAAAAGTTTCCTGAAAGCACATTCAGACATATTGCAAATACATGGATGCGCATAGATCAAAATAGAGCGAACCAGCGCTATGTACATGTAACACTGCACTGCACCTTCAAAGTAACAAGAACAATGCAATAAGATCCTCTGATGTTGCGGAAAGTGACAATGTACTTGGAAGCCTTTTTATTAATGATACCAGCATGTATTTTACATTTTAGATCATCTGATGTAAAAGTTGCGCCCAACATTTTAAGAGGAAGAACTTGTTGCAGAGCAAAATCATCATTCACAAATACCGGAGACGTTGACAAGTTCGGTTTAGTAACAATATCCGAAACCCGGCACTTGGATATATTCAAGAGTAGCTGACTGACCATCTCATAACATTCTCAAATTCAAGCTGAAGATTGTCCTCGGACGAATTTCGAATGTACATATGTAGAAAGACAGACGCATAGAATTTTGCGAATGGATGTTGCAGCAACCGACTTCCTTTACCCAGTCCATTATGTTCAGCGATGAAGCTATATTTTATATTTCTTCACATGTAAAAAGACACAACTCTCGTTAATGGTGCGATACTAATCCTCGGTGGATGGAAAATTCCAGCATGCAAAATGCTCCAAGGATGATGGCTTGGGTCGCGATTTAAGGAAATCGAGTTGAGTATGTCACAAAAGATTCGTACCTATCTCTGCTTCGAAATTTCCTTGAGCCGATCCTCAATGAGTTACCATTACAACTATGGTTCAGCAGGATGGAATACCACTGCACTTTGGTCTGAATGTGCGCAATATCTATGACAATGGATAGGAAGGCGAAATGCAGTAGAGTGGCCACCAACATCTCCAGACCTAACTCTACTCGATTTTTTGGAGACATTTGAATTCGGTCGTATTCAACACCAGACCTAGAACGCTCGATGATCTGAGGAATAGAATATCAAATGAAATGGCCAAAATTGATGCTAGTGTTATTCTACGAACTCTAGAATAAGTTCTACATCGATGCTGAAAAAATGTTGAACAAAACGGTGGTCAGTTTGAACATATTTTGTGACTTTTCAAAAGCTAATTCTTAACATGCATTTCCATAAAATATTTTGCATTTTGATAATGTATTCAATGTTTTCAGTATTAACACAACAAAATGGATTACTTTGTAGATTCCTATGGTGCGAAACTTTTCAGACACCCTGTACATTGCTTATGAAGAATTAATACATTAAACAGGGCTCATTTTATCGACATCATCTTCCGATCTTCAATATAACACCAGAATGGACTAATTTTGAAAGTGAAGAAAGAAGAAATTCAACGCGAATTTCAGCAGTGACATTCAAATGAAAACTACACCGTATTTGTGGTTGAAAGGATGAATCTAGAAATTTCAAGCATTTAGCAGCTCCGAATGTGTATTGAGAACTCCCAGTTATCATTACTCCGGCGAATTTGAGGCGTTTACTAACTCAGCGAAATTTTATAAAAAAAATCCCTAAAAACCCTTGCTGCTTTGTGAGCAGGCCGAACAGCAGCGAAAATGTGGATCATTGTTGTACTTTCTTATTACGTGTATCAGTGTTAATATGTACTTAAATAAACAGCAGGAAAACTGGTGGAGAGCGCATGCAACTAAAAGTGACATCTGGATGATCGGTCTGTCTTTGTGACGAGTTTTTAAGAGCCGCTATCACAACAATTATTTGCGGGTGCACAATGCTTAATGATTTCGTATTCGGCAATGCAATTTCGGCATTAGATATTCACCATGAGATTCCGAAATTCTGAGGTCGAGGGAATTGAGATTTCGAAGCCCAAAATGGTTCATCACGAACTTGAATTATCTCATTTTCGTCACTGAATGATCTACACTTATTTCTTCTCAAATTCAGAAAATGCATCGGTTATCCCAATTCTCATGCGATGATGAAAATCATCCCAGTAGCCATTTATAATAGAATATAATGCTTACTAATTTAAATTATTAATGAAAGTTGTCCTAATCAGGACTGATGGCGTTCTCCAATCCGCAAGTGTACATAGGCAATGCTACTGTAACCATTGGATTAATCAGTTCTTAAAAGAACTCAATGGAGCTTCCTCGTGGCAATGAATTAAAATTGATCAGCTTTGGCCCAATATCTGGTAAAAATGGAAATCTTAAGACTTGTAACACTGCTCATTCTTACTGTTAATATACTAATACCATAGATTCCTAACACAGCCGCATGTACTTTGAAAACAGGCGTCTAATATACTGTACCGACTACAGATGCTGATAGTGGAAATAGAATAGGACAATGATCACCATAGGTTAAGGAAATTAAAAATGGATATTACATAGCTGTGATATAGCTGTGATTTTCATGAAATTTCATTTTCATTACTTAGAAATTAGATACCCGGAATTAGCAAGTAGCCCATAAAATCGAAAAATGTTCTTAAATTGTTGCATGCTTAAAACCTTTTTCCATCCATACTTGCTGTGACGAAGATATAAGATAGAATGAATTCACACTTTCGGTGCACAGGTTAGCTGCGCACAGTCCTATGGACGGAATTGTGAGTGAAAAATACATTTTTAAAACATGTTGGTTTAATAACTTGCACGTTTCATTCAACATGAAAAAAGGCTTATTATTAAAAAGAGAATATAATGGAATCCAAACCGTGAAGAATGGATAGCATTTTGGGACTTACACCGCTCCTTTTACCGTTTAAATTTAATAATAGCTATTTTCTTCGATACATTTTGCGATGATAGCTTTAATATGCCTATGTATGTGCATGAGCATATAATACACATATTACTAGATATCATATGCATGACGATTTTGTGATGAAATTTAACGAAATTATGATGACAATTTCAAAGCTGCATTTGATTTAATTTGATTTGAGGGTTCAAGGTGTTGTTGAGAATGATCAGAAAATATCTTGATCAATTACTGATGAATTGCCTCGACGGATGACAACCGCAATCAGGGGTTTCTCACGCAGGCCCGCAATTTAATAACTTTCACCCGCATCACTACGTGATGCTGTCGAAATATCTAATCTAATATATTCTTTGAGCGCGATAATCCAATGTCAGTCATATTCGTTGTGCCAATAAGTCATACAATTAGCGCAGCTATCAATCTTCCAGAGTTCTTCATCACCTGGCTTAGTAGAAACACAATTACGGCGGTATTCACAGCTGGCAGTACAGCTTAGATAGATGCCAGCTGTGCAACATATTTCCAAATAACAGTACAATATTGAATTTGCACAGAATTGTTTATTTTTTTGCGTAATAGTTTTATAAGCATGTGTAATATAAAGCTAGAAATTTTTTTGCCCGACATTCTACATAAAAGTGATAGCGTGTTTTATCAATCCGAGCGGTATGTCCAAAAAATTGCTTGAAATTGTTTTGAGGATTACACCACAAAGAATCATTGCGAAACAAGTGAATAGCCTTAATTATAATTTCTACAAAATCACAAACTAAATTTATCAAAGATAAGAGCACCGCATTTAGTCTTGCATACCTCGACAGATATGTTGTTCTTGCATTTTTCAATAGCAGTCTGATAAAAATGTCAAAGCATGCATATAGGAGGAATATTGTATACCGGCGCCGTGGCCTTGTGGTAGAGTGCTCGCACTGCGTCCGGGAGACCTTGATTCAAACCTTGGTCGAGTCAAACCTAAGACTTCTAAAATATAAACACTCTGCATTCTTGTTAAAAACAGTCAGCACAAAAAGAATGAGAGTGGGAAAAATAACAAATCGACTGGATGGAAGAAAGGCTCCGTGCCTGATGTGCTTCCGCTTATAAGCAACGTTAATTTATTAATTTTATTTACATGTACAAGATATTTATTTTCAAATGCCATTGATCAATATGCACATTGATAAATACACATGAATACATATGTGACACGGGCTAAAACGGACTGCATGGCATTTTACCTCAGAATGCAAAACTCAAACTCTATGCGGAACCCTTATCTTATAAGATAGACGATCTTTTGGGTAATTCATCTCAGAATATTTAGACCATCATGGAAATTCAATTGAAAGCAATCCGGAGGTTGAGTTTGCACTTTGCATACATAATAGCAACATTTTCCATGTGACCAGATTCCGTGTCATCAATTTTAAATGAAGTCGTGTAGAAATGAATCCCATCATAATTGTATTTGGGATGCTTAGTTAAATCGACCATTACGATGCCACATGCAGCTGCAGATTGTCAAATTTTGATGACAAATTACTTCTAAAATGTTGATCGAGACTTTATTCACCAGCATTTCCTCATATGTGGACTTATCTTCAGAATACACATTCTAAATTAAGCGCTGATCTGAAATTGTAATATCCATTTCACATTCTGCTTGAGTTATTGATTCAGTGCAAACCTTTCCCAATATTATCTTTATTAGCCGCGCATTCGTTAGCTCGTATCACTCCTTAACATGCGACTTCGACAAATTTCATTGAAAATTCGACGGGTTGAATTGTTCAGTCATAATCAGAACCTTGAGATAGGGCTACTCAAAATGTATAAAATGAAGAAAATAAATGGAATCGACGAAGGAATCACTCCAACCTAGAAGATGAGAACATTTGAAAAACATTTCTTTTGGAAAATACTGTGCGATAGGGTATACCCTAATGTTTCCTGATGTGACATTTAGGACTATAGAAGCGAAGTTTGCGATAATTGCACTGCATATGAAGCGAAAAGAAATTGTACAACCTATCCATTTCGATCACTAATCTAAAATGCAAAATTATCAAATCATTTTAATTTGTTGTACTTCTGACTGGATCAAAGGACCAAACGAATGCAGTCACAGCAAGATTAATTGAGTGAGCATTTTAGAGTATTTTCGATAAGCGATGCGAGAAGAAGTGACAGCATTTCGTACCTGTCTTTATACATCATCCTCAACGAATGTGAATAAGAAGTACAATAGAAGAGGTAATTTGAGGCTTCAAGGTGATGTTGAGAATCATCAGAAAATATCACAATTAATTGCTAATGAATTAATTAACAAAAAGAAGTGCAATTCAAGTAATTATGTTGTGATGTGTTAAGGAAATTATATAGGCCTACATGCAAACTAATCATTAACAACAATCGGTAGACCTGTTGTCGGTTTCAAAACAAGCTTTGCAGTTCTGGAGAATATTGTCCCTACATCTTTCGATAGCAGACTAACGACAAGGTATTGCATAAATGCAATGTATACGTATGTCAAAACAAGATTTCTGTATACTATGTTAGAGATAAGAAGAGCTATGAAATTAATCATTTACAATAAAAGGCAAATGACATCCGGAACCGCATTTATGAAGGCCGCGCTTCCATATTAAGTATTAGCCTATCAATAACCTTCGCTTTAATAAAAGTAGCAAAATCCCGGGAATTAAAAGGAAGATAGTGACTTTGTTAGTGCTAGCCTGGTGCTACACTATAGTGCTATGTCCTCAGTCTGAGAAATCCCCACAAAAGGTCTAGACTTTGCTACGGATGATGATTTGTCCAATAATCGTGTCTATTTTTGGATATATTTGTCCAAGCTCGACATTATAAGATCGTCTTTGAGATGTCTTCAAAATGTAAATTGATGACATGGACTGACTTCAGTCATCGTCGATTGCACGCGTATGGAAGACACTATTGTTTGACGGATGCGAAGGTCAATAACCTCAACACTTTCGAACTTCAAATGTACTATTTGTGATAGAATCGGTTCTACTGAACGAAATTTAGCAATTCGGAATACACTTTAATCACGGTAACATACTACACTCAGAAATGTTCTCAGATTGACGCCATGTTCTAAATCGAGTTCCTCTACTCTGGTCGAGTTCCTCAACTTGGCGACATTTCTCTTGTAATTGTTACTCCTTATCTATACTGGCCACTTTCTGAAATAAACGGTTGAGTCTGCGATATTCAGCAACGTCTCCAAATCTCTTTACTCCTCGGCGAAACCTAGCGGTCGAAATAGCCCTTTCAGACAACCAAGGAGATATCTTTTCCTTTTGCATTCGTGGAACGGCTTTCTCCGGCGCTGTCAGAACGGTGTCTCGTATCGTTGTCCGCAAATTATCCGAATCTTCGTCTTTGTTGCTGACTTCAACTGTACACTGTGTGAGATTATCCTTATGCTCATCGTACCTAGGCTCTAAACAACTTTTTATTATCCGTCTGAGTTTGCAACGGGTTTTGATTACAAGGTGGTTATGATCTGACCCGCAATCAGCACCAGGACATGTCAGGACCTGTTTGACGCTGCTATTCCACTTTGTACATGTAAGACAAAAAATATAATCAATCTGATTTCTGGTGACTCCGTCAGGTGATTTCTAAGTATATAATTTTCTAGGCGGAAGCTTGAAGAACGCTTTCATCACTTTTAGTTCGTTGGATGCACAAAAGTCGATAAGACGATCTCCTCTTTCGTTCGTCTCCCCCAATGCGAAGTTACCAGTGACATGCGGAAAAGGCATCCAAGTTTGGCATTCCAGTCTCCAAGAATATAGACGACATCACCTCTGGGAACATCATTCAATGTAGCTTGCATATTACATAAAAAGCTTCGATTTCTTCCTCATCTGCTGGTACCGTTGGAGCATAAACCTGAACCAAGGTAAGGTTAGCGGGTTTACCTTGAAGCCTTAGAACCATCACCCGATCATTCACTGAGTTGAAGCCAGGCACTGATCTAGCAGCCGCCTGAGTGCAAATGAACGCGGCACCATTTCTACCTCCAGTGTTGGATCCACTGTAAAATACCCTGCACTGACCTACAGGGTTTTCGGTACTGAACATGCCGTCACCGTTCCTTCTCAACTCACTAACACCAAGTATGTCAATATGCAATCTCGCCATTTCTCTAGTAGTGATTTTATGTTTGCCCGTTGACATGGATTTTACATTCCATGTTCCAGCACTCCACAACTTTCTCAAATTTGCATGACTGCATACTCCAGGGGTATTAGCAGCAGCCTCAGTTACAACCCTTCCCGAAGGCTTTGGAGTCGTAGCGTCATTCTGTCTACATGACCTTACTTGGACATTCAGTCCGTCCCCAGTAGCAAATGACAAGCTATCCGACCTGGGGTCCCATCATCCAGCTTGATATCGTTAATTCTATTTCTTTTCATAGCCATGAATATTGTCTTGGAAAGGTTGGTGAAGTGGTCAAACTTGCCGATGGATGCCATCAGACACAGAGGTTTGATCGACCAGGTTGCCGCCAGATAATGAACAGACGCTCCCTGGATTTGATGGAGTTGAGTCGGGGGTCAAGCACTGATGCTCGTGGCTCTTCGGTCTTCATCGCCGTTGGACTTCGATCTTTGTCGCCGTTGGTCTTCACCTTGGTTATTTAGACCAAGGCTCTTCTGGACTTTAACCGGCCCGACTCAGTGGGTTGTTTGCTTACTATCGGTGTATTCCAGGGTGGCACGACCTGCATCGCGATAACATCCAGGGGGCACGACCTGCAAGCGAAACCAAGCAGGCAGTCCGAAGGGGGGTCGACACCTGGACCTTAAGGACTCCTGGACGTGACAACCAAGTCCCCCAAATAATCAATAATATCACATCATTATAATCCCACCACTTCATTACTGATGTATCACACGCTTCATCAATAATTTTTCTATATTCACTTAGATTAACAGTCCTTTTGGTGTCATTTTTGAAATAAAAAATAGCGAAGATGCATTTTTCAGTGTTTCGCTCATATTCCATTAAACATTATCAAGATACATGCGATTAGAAATGCCTTGAACAGCTTTATGATCATTCACTGGCCATAGAATTTTAAAAAACGTACATTGAATCTAAAATACTTAAGGTTCACAGCAATAAAAGCAAACAGCATCTGAGATATCATAAAAGGAGGTTAAGTTGAACAGAATCTTTCTGGCCATTTAGGAATGGCCTTTGCATCTGAATATGGAGCATTTCATAGATCTTGAGATCATATGCAGATGACTTTTGCATAGAACTCGAAAGTCACTTCATTGCACTGTATTGTCTGGATGCACCTCAATGCGATGGCCGTCAATAGCGGACTTGTAGACGAGTAGAGGAATATGAAAAGTCCGCTATTGGCGACCATCGCATTGAGGCACATTCAGACAATTTTATGATATCTCTGATGCTGCTTGCATTTATTGCTGTGAACCTTAAGTATTTTAGATTCAATGTGCGTTTTTTTATATTCTATAACGAGTGAATAATCATAAAGCTGTTCAAGGCATTTCGTCGCTTGTATCCAAGATGGCGATTTTCATCTCCTCCTATATTGACTGAATCTCCGCTGCAGAGATAGGTTCTGAGAACTGGATTTGTTGCGCAGGGACTGCTGGTATGGCTCCGTGGTCTCCTCTTTCTTTAGCAGCTCAGTGCGGAATTTGGGGCGGAACTTGAATCTTCGCCGTTGCTGCCTTTCAGTGCGGATGCGCAGGGTGCACACAACCATCCTGTAGTCGATCCAGCAGGCACTAGACGTATGAGCCACTTTTGTGCTGGGAACTTCCTTCCTGTCACGGGAGCAAGTGATGGCATAGTCAATTAGGTGTCAGTGCCCACAGCGCGGATGGTGTCATGTTGTTTTGTGGCTGTTTTTCTGCCTGATAATGGTGTTGGTGATGGTGAGATAATGCTCAACGTATTTGGTGAGCAAAAGGAGTCCATTAGCATTCATCTTGCCCACGCCATCCTGGCCTAAAGTCGACCATGAGTTGTTATGTCTGCCAACACGGGCATTGAATTCTCCAAGCAGTATGAGTCCTTCCGTAGCGGGGATAATGCAGATAAGTCTATCGACAGCGTTGTGGAAATCTTCTTCAACATTAATGTCAGCATCGAGAACGGGCGCGTAGGCGCTAATCACAGTCATGTGCTTTCTCGTGCCTAGTCGTAGGAGCAGCTTTATGAGGTGTTCACTGATGCAGGTTGGTAGTTCGGCTAGTGAGACCATCAAACTAGTTTGGATAGGGAAACCAACCCCATGAGTTAGGCGCTGTCCTCGTGGGAATCCCTTTCAGTAGAAAGTGTAGTCTGCTTTCTCCCTAAGTTGGCCTTCACCAGTAAGACGCGTCTCGCTAAGCGCTGCGATGTCGACTTGGTGCCGAGCAAGCTCTAATGCTACATGCGCGGGACGACACTCTTGTCTTTCACTGTTTGCTTGGTCCAATAAGGTGCGCACATTCCAGGCCGCTACATTTAACAGTCTTTCTTCAGTGACATCGTGGGTTCTTTTGGCGATATTTCGGCATCGTGCTCGTCTTCGCATGTTTGTCGCTGCTGTCGGCATAGGCAGCGCGTCAGTTGGCTCACAAGGAGCTCAACCGCCCTTTGACAGGTCTTGTTTTTAATCCTGCTGGGTGTCCCACCACCCACCTCACCCGTAGGGGTTGGGGTATCGGTTTAGTCGCCGATGACCCGACCCGCGTCGTCAGGCAGTACTGGGTTACGTGGTGCCAGTATGTAGCAGGCAAAAGTCTGGCCTGACGGCACACATGTTTTACTATGTATTAGATATCTACCTCTTTTTAGGAGACATTCGCTCAGAATCGATGAGTCGTAGCAGCAGAAACGAGCGACATATCGACATATCAAGCAATACTTCGAAGGGCGAGGTGCAGTTTGTTGGTTGGTTGATATTAGTGATTATCTGCATCATAGAATTGTACAATGTACAACCAAAAATCAATAAATCACAGGACACTTGAGTCATTGTCCATCGATTTTGTATTGTTTATTGATACATTTTCATGGCATCAAGTTGCTAATCAGCAAAATGGGGTTTATGCATGTATACAAGTTAAAATGATCACAAGTTAAATAGATTACAAGTTAAATGATCACGTAAGCACAGTTAAGAACAACTAAATCGAATTTTGCAATTGAATGGAATGGATACGTAATTGTGTATTTGTAATTACCTCTATGTAGCACAATTAAAGATAAGCAACGGAACAGAAGAATCGCATTCGTTCATTGCTAGTTTCATCCACTTTGATCAATATGGACTCAGACTTCAGCTATGAGTAGTAATAAAACGGCGAACACCCAACCGGCGCCCCCCCCTCTGGAACGACAGAGTGTCGTGGTGTGCCGGCCAGGTGGGTCCAGGTTCGCTGACGTCCCCCCCCTCTGGAACGACAGAGTGTCGTGGTGGACTTGGGCGACCGCCAGGTTTTGACTTGAGGCTATAGTGTGTGATGTTTTTCGTGAAATCTGATGAATGTTGTGCTGTAAAATGGGCTGTTTCGAGTGGAAGCAGTGCTCGGATGTGAAAACGGAGGCCAGATTTGGATTCAGCGTGAAATTCTGCATCGGTATGGTGAATTTGAAAGCAATCGGAGAAAAATTTTCGCTGACGTCCCCCCCCCGGCACCGACCTTCCAACTTAGCTTCCAGTGGACGGATTTTGTCGTGCAATAGCTCGTTTGAAAGCTAAGAGTGAGACAAATTCACTGAAAGAAACGGCTTGTTCATATCTGTCTTCGTTTGTCTTCGTTTAGATGTGAGACGCCATTTAAGATTTTGGGAGATTGGCGAAAAACGACAGAGTTAGAATTTTGGACGTTTTGGGCTCTAGCGTCAAAACGAAGCATCGGATGGGAAAACGGATTTCAGATTTGAAATCAGCATGAAATTCTCTATCAACATGGTGAGTTTCAAGTCAATCGGGGAGAAAAAATTTTTCTTCACGAAATTTTTTCGAAAAAACGACAGAGTTAGAATTTTTGCGATGGCTGTGGGAGCCAAAACGAAGCATCGGATGGGAAAACGGACGCCAAATTCGGATTCAGCGTGAAATTCTGCATCGGTATGGTGAATTTGAAAGCAATCGGAGAAAAATTTTCGCTGACGTCCCCCCCCCGGCACCGACCTTCCAACTTTGCTTCTAGTGGACGGATTTTGTCGTGCAATAGCTCGTTCGAAAGCTAAGAGTGAGACAAATTCACTGAAAGAAACGGCTTGTTCATATCTGTCTTTGTTTGTCTTCGTTTAGATGTGAGACGCCATTTAAGATTTTGGGAGATTGGCGAAAAACGACAGAGTTAGACTTCTGGACGTTTTGGGCTCTAGCGTCAAAACGAAGCATCGGATGGGAAAACGGATTTCAGATTTGGAATCAGCATGAAATTCACTATCAACATGGTGAGTTTCAAGTCAATCGGAGAGAAAAAATTTTTCTTCACGAAATTCAGATTTCAGATTTGAAAACGGATTTCAGATTTGGAATCAGCATGAAATTCACTATCAACATGGTGAGTTTCAAGTCAATCGGAGAGAAAAAATTTTTCTTCACGAAATTCAGATTTCAGATTTGAAAACGGATTTCAGATTTGGAATCAGCATGAAATTTTCTATCAACATGGTGAGTTTCAAGTCAATCGGAGAGAAAAAATTTTTCTTCACGAAATTTTTTCGAAAAAACGACAGAGTTAGAATTTTTGCGATGGCTGTGGGCTGTAGAGCCGAAACGAAGCATCGGATGGGAAAACGGAGGCGAGATTCGGATTCAGCGTCAAATTCTACATGGAAATGGTATATTTCCAGCTCAATCGGAGCACTAGAACCGGAGATAGACGGATTTAAAGATTTGGATGATGGGTATTACGTCATCAGCTGATCGCCACACACTATATAAGCTGGGAACCGACAGGGACTTGTCATTAATACGAGAGATTGTCAAAGGTAGGTCGTCTCTCTGAGCTCCGATGATAGCTTCGGATATTCCAAATTCCGGGTTTCTGTAAGAAACCGACTTAGAAAATTTCATTGCTGATATGAGCTAAGCCGTCAGACTAAGAGGTTAGCCAGGAGATGGCCTTCGTCTCCAAGGCCATAAAAGACTCCAAAACTTTAAAGGCTTGTAACTTTGCTTCTACAAGTCCGTTTGACTTGATTCAAAAAAGGTTCGGTCGCTATTGACCTGCCAGAAGTGATAAACTACTTATAAAATTTCATAAGTAGTGCTAAAAAGTTTAAAAATTTAAATTCACTAGTTTTGGAGGTTTTCTGGGGTTTTCGACCCTGCTGAAGTCAATGAAAGCATTTTTAATGATGTCTGAGCCAGTCGTCTCATGCTATAAGCGGCTTTTCACTGAAAGCGAGCAAGACACGGAGATTTTTGCTGTAATATTCCACTGACAGGGTGTTCCTTCGGCACGGCGGACGATGCCGTAGTGATAAGTGTGGCAAGGGAGTGTGTCATATTTTAGACCGAAACCGCTGGGGCAACTCATGTTGGTCATTTGACACAGTTCTCAATGTAGCACTTTGAACGCCAATCGGTTGAGTCTTAGCTACCTTGTCATGGGTGGCCTCTAAACATCTCCATTGCAAAACGCTGGTGAATCAATCTCTCTACGGCTTGCTATCAAGCTGATCAAAGCAATGACTTGGGATGTTTCCTCAAGGTTTTCAAGTATGCTGAGTTCAAATCTGCTATCAGATTTCAAATTTAACTAAGTCTAAGGCAGCTTTGAGGGGCTAGATCCCAGCTACTGTTCACTACCTTTGACTCGGCGTTGCTGTTACCACTTCGGGGCAGTGACAATGATGTCTTAAGCTGTAAATAGCGGGTATCGGGGAAGATCTTTCACTTCCCTAGTGATCAGTACAAGGCCTTCGGGCTGTCGACGGGATCGAGTGTCACTCACTATACTCAAATCTATCATTCCTTACTAAGTGTAAAATCATTGTTTTCCGTTTTTCGCTTCAGAAATGCCGAAATACAATAATGTCAAGACCAGTTTCAAACTGTGTCAATGCCGGAAGGTATTCCGAGCTGACGCCTTCAAGAAACACGCTTGCACTAGCAAGAAACAGATAGGGGTCGCTCGCTACTATTGCGGAGCCCACAAAGTCAGTCGCTTAAGTGAGCGGCTGGAGGATTGGCACTCACAACACAGCGAGCGTCAAACAGGCGAAGTAGGCGAAGAAGAACGGAGTTCACTCTTCGCCACTGAGGCCACTGAGCTACAATCCGCCATTGAAGCAATTGCCGCTGTATCCTCACTTAGTAGCGAGAGCTCGCTGTCCAGCAGCGATAGTGAGGAGGAGGAGGAGGGAGAACTACAGTCGCAACCTATCGAGGACGTCGACCTCGATCGCGAGACCCCTGCAGCCGTGACTGCGAGCGGGATTGCAACGCAATGTCACAATTTTGTCAAGCGCCCGCCGGTGATCGCCGAACGGGAGAAACTAAAGAAAGATGTGGAGAAGTTGAAGGAGGAGGCCTTCTCATACAAGGCAAAGTATGAGGACCTAAAGAACGTGGCCGGAGAGATGAAGAAGGTGAAGGAGAGATTAAGCGAGCGGGATGGCGAGTTGGAGCAGGAGAGGCTCAAGACTCTCGAGGGGAAAGCCAGAGAAGAGGCTTTGCTAGCAGAGAGGGAAAGTAGGGAGAAGGAGATACGAAGGTTGAAGGAGGAAGTGGACAGACTCCGTGTGCAGATGACTAAGGTTGTCGAGACGAACCACGAGCTGCACCGTTCGGCGCAGCTGGTGGATCGCGATCGAAGGGTGCGTTCCAGTCGTCTGCACATCCCTATTAGAAAGGGGAGAGTAGCAGAAACTCCTCTCTTGTACGAGCGTGGAGGAGGGGAGAAATGCTACTCTCGGGTGAAGAAAGGGGTGGAGTGTCTACACTTCACCTTCGATCATCGTGATCCGATCTCGAATTTCTTTTATGAGGAAGCGTCCGAGAAGATCTGTAAGTAAAAATGACTAAATTAAAATGTAAGATGATAACTCACTACTTCTTTCTTAACAGACATCCAAGAGAAGCGACCACCCGCCCCGTTGCCGGAGCCGCAGTCGAAACAGCAAGCCTGAGTCCCTATCACACACCCCGAGAACGCCACAAACGGCCCTTATGGGGCCACCATGGGGCAAGACATGATAGAACCTCCTCGCGGTTTGCCCTGGGCAGTCTTCAGACTGGCGAATACTATCATTAAGTTGAATCTGCTATCAGTCAACTTGAACGTTGCAAATGAAGTTCGGTGTAATACTTCCTTTCGACGGGCGTTCCTGTAAAGGGCGGCGGTGAAACCCGTAGCTATGTATACCGCAAGGGACATTCGGCAATGATCAATCTTGTTAAACCTCTCTGCGTCATGTTTGCAAGTGATTGCCTCTGTCTCAACGTAGTATGCATTCGCGCCAGGGCGACATTTAGCCAACTGTCGAAGGTTGCCTTATAAACTATCCATTGCATACGTTATGAGAACCATGAGTTCTACCTGCCTCTATCAATGAGATGAATTGATGAATGGAATGAAATGGGAGGACACTCACGCGCCACACGCAACATAACACACTTCTCTCTTCCGTAGTCTAACAAGCTCTTTACACATGGATCGCAGTCGATTGCTATCCCAGAATCATGTAAGCTATCTTAATTTTATTTAACACTATTTCATCTACCATTATCATCCATATGAAATGTTATAAGAATTGCAAGTTAAACTAAGTGTGCTACTATTTCCAAATGAAAAAGTATACATGGTTAAATCATCCACTGAAGCCCCATTCAAGTAAGTCAGTATGAAAGCAAAGATAATACGAAATAAAAATTTATTATGGCATGTATTTCAAAAGGTCTTCATCGTCAATATCGTCCCAGAGTCTGGCTTCACATAGATCACAAAAACAGTTCACTTGCTTCAATCGTTCTTCTACCGCGAGCCTCACTTTGTCGATGTACTCCCACTCCGCCATAGTTCGTGGCTGGGAGTTAGGGGTGTACCATTCCCATAATTGGTGGAGGAATTTGGTGCTGGTGATCTCCATCACATCATCAGTATCATACTGCAGATACTTCCACCTCACGCCTGTTAAGTCGGGATACTCCTTCTCACATACACTCCTCTTCGTCATCCGCTCCTAATGACAACTTTCTGATATTGTCCAGTCGGTACACCTTCTCTACCTTCCCCTTCGTTGGAGCGTTTGGTGCAACGAGCGCCCTTGGTGATCAGCATGGAGAAGAGAATTTTGTATTCGGTGTTTTTGGAGGGCTTGTCATGTTGACTGTGAATAATAACTTTGAAATGTTTCCTAATTCTTAAGTATAAACAAGCAACAAATCAAAATCAACAGCCAATGAATGATGAACATGAAAGTATATATGTAAAGTGACATCCGTATCATTTCACTCTGTCTTTGAGACGTGTAAGTAAAGTGTTCTCTAGCGAATTCTATATTTGAGGCGTACAAGTGAGCTGCTCTCTAGTAAAATCCAAATTTGAGACGTATTATTTGAGTGAAGTCTCTATCTTGTTGAAGTATCAACCTTAAACATAATTTCGTTGAAATGGTAAGTTAAGGAATTCATCAGTCATCTCCCTCAAACGTGTGGCTAATAGCATCTTCCTCAATTTCAGGCATCAACTTCATCACCAACGCCCTCCCTTCTCGAGGAAAGTTTAGAGTTGTTGAGTCAAGGTAGGTTGTAACAATACACTGAGACTTGAACAGAGATGATAGAATGATTTCTCTGTCAGGTGATACCAGTCCCATCTCGAGCGAGTCGGATAACAACAGCGAATCCATGTCAACATTGTCGCGGGAATGCAACGATCGGGAATGTGCTGACTGTGGACACATCTTCACGAGGAAGCGTGATCTCGTCCGACACATCAAGCGAGGTGTTTGTAGACCTAAGTCAGCATCAATCTCCGAAGGTGGGGATGATTCTGTTAACGATGTCTCCTTTTCTTGCGATTTATGCATTCAGTCTTTTGAGTCACATTTTGAACTATCTTCACATAGACTTCGACATACACACAGTGACGATAGTTATACTAACAGCACCTCCTCTATCCGACTCTCTGAAGTGTCGATAAATAATTTAGTGAGGAACTACCAGATGGAATCCTCAGAAACCATTACTGACTTTGAAGAATGGTTTCATCAAACTTCATCTTTGATTGGTGTGCTCTTCAACAATTTAGCCAATTTTAAAATGAAGGCGCTCATCTATCTCAAAATAAAATATGTAAAAATCGGACACCATACTGGTCAAATAGTAGAGAGGTTGGAGTTTCACATACCCTCCTCTCCTGCAACCGAAGCTGTAGACTGCGAGTCTTGGATAAATTTTCATATCCAAGGGTTAAAATTAAACATAGATAAATTTAACGAGCGTGATAGTGGTCTCGTTTTTGATGGTATTGAGACCGCCATGATTAAAATCACTTTATTAGAGAACTACTCTGGACGAGGCTCCTTTAAACTTCCGAAAAATTTAAAAAATAAAACAGCAGTCATTTCTGTAGATTGCGAATCGCACTATTTTAAGTATGCCGTCCTCTCCATTCCCCACTATAATGATGTACAGAATAGCCGATATCGTAAGAGTAATTATCAACAGTGGGAGAATGAATTAAAGTTTGATGACTGCAATAGTGAAGATATGAAAATTAAAGATATAGAAAAATTTGAAAAATTGAACATCATCAAAATAGTTCTCCATGTTTGGGAAAAGGGATTGAAGGGTGTCCGCTACAACTCGCGTTCGAGTTGTTATGACAACGTTGTCAACCTTTTATTAGTAAGACAGGATGATAGTGAGGAATGGCACTACTGCGGTATTCCCAAAATTTCTCGCTAATACCACCACTTAAGAAATTTTAGCTCATCAGAGATTTATTACTGTGACAGATGCATTCGCAACTTTAGGAGTAAAAACAAATTTGAAACTCATTACGAATGGTGTAAGCGAGGTAAACTACAAATGGAGCGCATGCCCAAAGATAAGGAGTTTTCATATAGAGAGAATGGCGATGAACTAAGTCCTCTTCGTGTCATCTATGCTGACATCGAATGCTATATCGATGATAACACCCATCGAGCAGCAGCCATTTCCTGCTATGAAGTATGGCATGACCATTTCCAAAATAGAAAAAATAAAATGCACGTCTGGCAAGGTGAGGATTGTATTTACCAATTCCTACAATTCCTCGAACAGGCTGTAAAATTTCAACAAAAGTATGATGGTGAACTCTATCGCAGATCATTGCATATGACAGCAGATGATCAAGCAAAATTTGATAGTTGCAACGTTTGCCTCAAATGTAGGAAAACATTTGATGATGATAAGATTAAGAAAGTGCGCGACCATGATCACATCACTGGTAAATTTAGAAACGCACTATGTTCAAAATGCAATTTTTCACTTAGCATGAAACGGCGTACATTACCCGTCATTTTCCATAATTTCAAGGGCTACGACAGCCATATGATAATAAAAGGAGGTTTAGGTCAAATGAAAGAGTGGAAGCTTGATGTACAGTAATAGCACAAACGAGAGAGAAGTTTATGGCCATGACAGCAAAAGTGCCTGTTGATAAAACTAAAGAAAATAAGACGGTCTATTTTGATATAAAATTTTTAGATTCTTACCAATTTATGACTGCATCACTGGCCTCTCTCGTACAAAATCTAAAGTCTCTTCCACTAACACAAAATCTTAAGAAACAATATCCAAATCTAACCGATGAAGTCATCACACGGAAAGGAGTCTTTCCATATGCATATTTTGATGCGATTAGTAAACTCGGCGAGACTTCTCTTCCGTCCATAGATAAATTTAAAAATGATTTGACCGGCGCAGAATGTAAGACCGAAGATTATGATCATGCACAAGATGCATGGATAAAATTTGACTGCCATACATTTGGCGAATATATGATTGCCTATCTTAAGTTAGATGTATTTTTGCTGGCTGATGTATTTCAGGAGTTTCGACGAGTGGCATTAGAAGAAGATAAGTTAGATCCCGTCCACTTTGTCAGTCTGCCAGCCATGTCATTTAAGTCTGCTTTTAAAATGACTGGTGAGACCATTCATCTCTTACAAGATCCAGAGATGTATAATTTATTTGAGCGAGGAATTCGCGGTGGTCTCACATTTGTAAATAAACATAGGTTAAAATCAAAATTAGTAGGTAATGATCAGACTCATCTTAAGTATTATGACCAAAATAATTTATATGGTGGTTCACTATCCAAACCACTCCCTCACTCTGAGTTTAGCTGGTTCGATGATAGTGAAATTCAGCATCTCTCCAACCCTTCTAACATACTAGCAATTCCAGATGAAGGTGATTGGGGATATTATTTTGAGATAGATCTAATCTATCCAAATAATATTAAACATAAAACCGTAGATTTTCCACTCGCACCCGAATCAGGTGAAGTGACCAAAGATATGTTTTCCGACTTTATGAAACAATTTCATAAAGATTTAGAATCATGCGGTCAACCCGACTATAAGCCTTGCCGCAAACTTTTACTCACCCAGTATGATAAGGAAAACTATCTAGTTCACTTTAGCATCTTAAAATTTTATTTAGAAATGGGTATGATTTTAAAAAGAGTTCACCGCATTATTAAATTTAGACAGAAAGCCTTCCTCAAACCATATATTGATAGCAACAGCCAGAAACGTGCACTAGCCCAAAATAATTTTAAAAAGGATTTTTATAAGTATAAGAATAATAGTCTATTTGGTAAGACGGTGGAGGATGTTAGAAAACGTGTAAACTATAAACTAGTCAATGATGTTACAAAATTTAAGAAATTGGTCTCATCACCTCTATTCATCGATAGAGACATTATCGACGAGGACCTTGTAGGTGTTAAAATGATAAAATCTGAAGTTGAGTTGTGCAAGCCCATCTATATTGGCCAAGCTGTACTAGATTACTCTAAGCTTGAAATGTACCAACTCTTTTATAAAATACTAAAACCATGTCCTCTCGTAAAGGAGGTTCGTTTGTTGGGTGGTGATACAGATAGTTTCTTCTTAGGTATTACCACTCAAAAAGATTTAAATTTCAATGAAGTAGGAAAATCTTTAGAAAGATATTTTGATACATCAAATTATCCTACTGATCACCCACTCTACTCCATCAAAAATAAGGCAAAACTTGGCTCCTTTAAGGATGAGACAGCAGGGAAGGAAATAGATGAAATGATTCTCCTCCGCCCAAAAATGTACAGTATGAAATTAAAGGATAGAGACGATAGTATTAAGCGCGCTAAAGGCATATCAAGATCATTGGTCTCTAACATGAAACATAAAAATTTCAGGGAAGCCTATAGAAATAAAAATATAACGTTTATCAATATGACAATCTTAAAATATAAGTCGCATGAGATCAAAACTCATACTTTTAGGAAACGGGCGCTTTCAGCATGGGAGGATAAGAGGTGCTGGTTAGAACATAACATATCTCTTCCACATGGACATCCTGACACAAACATACCACCACCCAAAAGAATTAAACTCACACTACCACATTCAGGAGACGTCTTAGCATAATCATCCTTAACTTAGTATTTTCATGTTGATTTCTGTAGATAAACATTGCTGTTTTATGTATCGCATGAGATCGTTTCTTGTGAATATATGCCTACAGTCAGCCCATTCCCCTATATCTGTGAAAAGACTTTTTCATACACATATTTTTATTTCAATAAACATATCAAAATGACTTCACTTTGTTTTCCGAAACACTTAAGTTACGAGGGATTTAGTATCTTTCACATGGATGCACTCTTGTAAACCATTGGTAATTTTGATAGCAATAGAGGGTATAGTTTGTTTGACGACGGAATGATAGAAAATAGATTCAAACATCTTCTCGACTATTCCATATGAAGCGTCTTTATCATGAATGAAATCACGTAAAATGTATTCTTTTTTCTCGCCAACAGAAATAGGTTGAATCAAATCACTTTGAATGTAAAGGTGCTGTTCATGTTTATCAAGTGTCATTGGTGTTTCTATACCAATCGCATGCGCAGCAGCAAACACAGTTTGTAGCATTGAAAAACCAAAGAGTTTTTTCAAATTTTTACTCAATTGACATTGAATGTCATCACCCAGTTTCAGAACAACGCGTTGATTTTCAATTGAAAACGAAATGTGGTGTGTCTTAAATCATATTTACTTTTCATCACATGCTTCAACTTCTATTGTATATAAGGATTTACTACATGAATGAAGCTTTCAACTGTATGATATAGACGCGGCATTATATTGATAGAAACTTTAGATTCTTCATAAGACTGGTAAATTTTCTTGATGCGATCACCATAGATGTCCACCCACCATTCATCATTAACTGAATCAGCTTTAGTGTGATATTCATGAGAAGCATACACCACACCGCTTCCAACAATAGGTGTATAATGTCTTACAAAATGACGCAAGGTTGAAGAGAAATAAACTGTAAGTTTGTCATTATATTTCTGAATGACCAACTTATTTTTGTCCGCCATAATTTTCTCTCCATACTTCTTATCGACAGTCTCATTCCATCGTTTTACTAACTCAATAAGTGATAAAGGTTGAACACCACGCTTTTTCAAAATGATGCGTTCTTCGCATTCTACAACATCTTCATCAAATATTTTAAATTTATAATGAAATTTGTTGATTCGATTTGAATAAACTTTTTTAACATTTGCAGTAGCAATTGACGTTAGATGTAGTCCATGGCCAAAACCGAGATGTGGATAGAATTCATTATCCAACCTCAGTGTAAGACCTTTAGTAAAAGAATGAAAGCGAAGGAACTGTCTCCCACTCCAATGATAGATAGTAAACTCATAAACTTTCTGATCCTTATTCTTCATGATGGAAGTATTACCACTGTTGAATGCCTTAATAATTTTCTCATTCCCAAACGGACCATAATAATCTGATTTTATCTGAATCCATTCATAGTTCCACTTTCCATCTGACTTAAAATTGTATGGGAACTGGAATGCATTATTCATCGTTATTCCATCATGGGTGCGAGGAGTCAATATCATTTCTTCCAAATCATTCACATTCTGAATATTGCTATCATAGCAAATACTAGAAACGCCAACCTCCCATTCACCTTCTAAATGTAGTGGGCGATTTAATTCTACTCGATAGTCTGATGGTTTATTTTTGGGAAATTTATTCATAGAAGCATTACTGGGCAAGTAGATTAGAAACGAGTCCTTATTTTCACTTTCCATATTATTCACATTGGAAAAATATATTAGCATACTTTTGCATTAACTCTTCATTCGGAAATGGAGTGTGATACTTGTCACAGCATCTTTATGAAAAGGAATCAACGCACCAGCATCGTCATAAATTGCAATATCAATTTGTGGGATGTAGTTTGATTTCAGCTTTGTATAATGCACTTTCTTGAAAGTATGCTCAGATAAAATACTGCAGCTTTTTGACTGGTATGGTATCATTGCTAGCAATGGAGCTTCAACATCTCCCACACGTACATCTTCACCAATATTGGAATATATCTGAAAATAGTTAATACGACGCGATAGCGACATGTCTGCGCTAGCTTTGGTTACAGTATCACTTTTAAAGATATTTTGATCAAAACCCAAAATGTCCATTAGAGTTTTATCCATAATTAGTTCAATACCTTTTCCACTTATAGTGAGAGACAAAACACCTTCTTTTTTAGAAAATGAGATATGTTGCTCATTAATCACTTCATTTAAATAATCTACAACCAATTTAACTGAAGTAATAATGCGAGGCATCAACACTCTTGTTTCATGTAAGATACCACCTAAAGGCTCTACACACTTTCTGTATAAAGATACGGTCCATTCTGTATCAAATTGATTTGACCTTTCACATGGTAAATGTTGCATATCAAATTTTCCATGAACAGCTGCAGAACGATGTCGTAAGAACTGATGAAAATCTTTTGAACAAACTAATACTAGATCATCATCATTTAATTTACTTATTGCAATATGATTGAATGATTTGATATAAGTCAATGTTGCCACTTGTTTACCATCAACTCGAAGGAGATAATTAAATTTCTTCAATAATGTTTCAGAAGTCATGTTCGTCTTTCTTGGCTTAATCACAATCTTCTTCACCAACGTCTTCTCATTTTTTGGAATAAGATCTACATAATAAGCTTCCTCTCGATATATTAACTGTTTATGACCACTTGGGTGGTAATTAACGTCATAATTATCATAGCTTGTTAAGGCGCTAGCGAGGTAACCTAAATCATTTCTTAAACTTGGACTTAAACCAACAATCCAATCTTTCTCAACTACATGATGTACATAATTATGATCATCATTGTGCGGAGTAAATTGGACAATATGTTTACACGCTTTATTCAGGAAATCATATATAAACTTTTTACATGATAAGAGATCTTTCTTTGGCCACTGTGGAATGTATACTCGGCAGCCCTTTTCACATTGGTAAGCAGCTGTGCGTCTCATATTAATAGTCATCACCTCATGATCAAAAGTATAGACACAGTTGCTATGAACAAGTTGAGTGACACCCACTTCCCACTTTCCATTTAGCTGTTGTGTATGATCAATGGTAGTAGAAAAGAGTGCGGCTCGATTACTAGCAAATCTATTTGCGGCCGCATTGTTAAGCAAAATATGATGAAACGACATTTTGGTATTGCTGATCTCCGGCTTTGCATAACATCATGAAGACTTAGATTTTGGACTCTCTACAATATATCAGAGTTGATCGTAATGGAAACGTACATTTCAAAAATTCTCATGGTCATACATCAAGAGGTATTACATTAACATGGCGACAATTTGTCAACCTCAATGATATCATGAGGGATTTGGAATATTTTGAAACATTAAGATTCATCTCCTTGGGTGATCAAGTTTGGCTTCAACATTACAGAAATCAAATTCAAATCTGCCATTCTCATTCCGCAAACTGTTTCTCATTTCGCAAATACAATTGGGAGAAGTATAGAAGATACAAACATCGCTCCATCATGACATTTATTCGTCGTGAGTTCATCGCCCTACTATGCAAATCTTAATCAGACATGACTACCACGCACCATGAGTTGGAAATTAGATTCCCTACAACGTATTGAAACGGATCATGATCGAAACGTCTATTTCAAAGATTCAACTGGAAATGTGAGAAGAGAGTTTGCTTTATCTTATCGTCATTTTCAATCTCTACATCATATCATGAAGGATTTGAAATACTTCTATATGAAAAGACATTCACGTATTGGAAATCGCATCTGGTTGCGCGTCAACAAACGGCGAATTCAACTCTATCATTCACAACTCCATACTAACTCTTTTGATCTTTCGGAATTGTAAAGGTGAGAAGCTTTGTATGCTGAACGGGGTAAATGGCATTTTGGCGGTTAAGACCTTCAGCATGCCCTCTAATGACATTAGGATTCGATACTACTCGACGAATGTAAAGTGCAATATCTTCCACATGAATTCTAAAATTGTCAACTTTAGCAAACGCATTCAGCGCAAATTCAGGCTTATTCAATGTCAGCTTGAGTCGCATGCTGGTATTACAGAGTAAAAACTTTGACTGTCTAAAGAAGTCTAAATTCAGCGGACCATATAGCTGACATACTTTACTATCTCTAATCATAGCAGATCGCTTTACAAAGCCACTGTTTGTTTCAGCATCAAATTTTCCTGCTTCATCTCTGTACCATCCCATGGCTTCCATATGACTTTTTTGTGCTGCTGGATGAAACTGTGATACATGATTGAAATATGATTTATAGGGATAATCGCTTTGGCCACCTTCCACCTGCTGCTCTCCAATCGTTAGAGAAACATCGCGAAGTAATGTAGTCAATGGTAAATTGTTCAGCCTAACTTTATGTGTATCGTCAATAGCAGTTCCATCTGCTTGCTGAATTCTAAACCTCAAATCAACCATCGCATAACTCAAATCTATGTAGTCATCACTACCACCAGGAATAACAAATTCAATGGGGCCAGCATTCTCAGCTGTTCGAGGATGATAATCTACAATACTTGAACTAAGAATATCTGTCTGTATGGCTTGTTGATCAAACAAACAAAAACCTGAAGTTTTACACTCCATGATTAGAAGTTATGGCAGCGTCGTCGTTTAGCGCCTGATGAATGATTAGAGCCTCTGCGACGTTTGCGTGAATGCCTTTTGACTGAAGATCGCACCTTACCAGCTCCGCGATGTTTCCTTCTTCCTTTATTCATTCGTTTAGGCGATTTCTTTCCTTGAGTAACACCAGCAAAGGTCTGCTTCAATGTTTTTAAACCGCGTTCCTTCCCACGATTCAACAAACTGCTCTTAAAACTTCTACCTCTGGAAAGATCACTAGCAACATCACCAGCAAAGCCAACGGCATTACTTAAAACATTTCGTTTTAAAGATCTTCCGACATTGGATATGAGAGGTGCTACAACAGATTTCAGTGCACCAAGTATGCTACCTCCACGTTGGCGGCGAGCGCCGATGTAAATTTGTCCTCCATCACTTACATAGGATGGTCGTGAATAAAATGAGGCAGTTGGATTCATAGCTCAAACCCTAAACATTGTTAGTTACAACTTTGCATGAATCACTGTCGATCACTTAGATGAAAGATGTCGGCACGACGCATCCAAGAGTTCATACTTGAAGGATAACCAGTCCATTTAACAAGACACCATTCTTCACCTTGTCGTTTTTTACATCGAATGATTTTCTCTACCAAATATGTTTCACTTTCAGTGACTACCTCAATCTCATCGCGGTAAAAGCTACCCTCAATTTCTTCATTATCGTAATCTTTCAACTTGTAGGTGGTGGGAGAGTCTTTTTGATCAATCCTTGATACTGTAAATACCTCCTCTGTCCAATTCGGAAGGTACCCTTTTGCAAAAACACTTTTCACTTTTGAGATACGAACTTTATCACCAATTTTCACATCACTTTTCACATGAGTGCGTTTACGTTGGAATGATTCGCGCACTTTATCTACATTATCAGCATTTACATCTACTGGTCTAAATCCAATAGAACGATGGATAGAGTGATTGTAGGCATGGAGTGTATCTTGTAGAACCTTTGTCAAATTTTGTGTCAAGTTGGCAGTAAAATGTCGCCACAAGCGATTTTTAATGTGCGATTAAAACGTTCAACGAGTGCAGCTTTATAAGCACTCTTTACACTAAACAACTCAATGTCATGCCTCTCAAATAATCTTCTCACATGCTGATTTTCAAACTCTTTTCCTTGATCACTCTGAATTCTCTTTGGAATACGACTCTCTCGGAAAAATGAGTGGAATGCCTTTCCTACTCGTCTACCTTCTTTAGTTTTTAAAGGTTGAGCCCACGCATAACGCGTAAAAATATCAATGACGGTTAAAATAAAATTATTGCCCGAGTTATGTTTTGAAATGGAGGCAACGTCACACAAATCTGCTTGCCACTGTTCATAAATGTCATGAGTAATATAATGACGGGTACGGTACTTCTTTTTCGCTTGTTTGTGGAGTGTATAGGTAGCCTGACCCTTTAACTATCGTTTCACTTGTGATTGTGGAAGACCACTCGCTTTTGAAAATTTCTTGATAGATGCAAATCCTGCCGGATGTTTTACATCATAATAGATTGACTTCAAACGTTCAGTCGATGACGACTGACTCTTTTTCCTCCTTCTCATCTTTTTGTTTTCTTGCCTTTCTACATTTACAACAACTGCAGCATTTAGCTTTAGCGGTTTTGCGATCGTGTTCACATTGCTTAGGGGTTTCATTGTGAGAGCTGGCGCAGCAAGTGCAAGTGACAACGACATTCACCTCTGGCGGCTCATTACGTGGCAAGCAACACATCTGCTTCATATTAATAGTCTGAGAACATGTATTTCTTGGGAGGAGCTGTTTTACGTCTTCCTCTTACTAGTTTTAGTGATGGCGTAGATCTACGTCAAGTTCTTCCTCTTGTTTACTTAGTGAGTGTGGGAGGGGATGTAGCAGGTGACGTCTTAAACCAATTTGTTGGCATTTTCATCGTCTGAAGCATTGGAGTAGTAGCCACTGTTGAATCAAGTTCTTTCAATGTCTCATTATTTAAAGCAAATTTTGGAACATTATGCTTTTTCAATAGTTTAAGAAAGTATGACCAACCAGGTGGAACATAGCCCTGACGGCGCTTTCTACGTGTCGCATACTGAATCAAGTCTTCATAACGTGAAGCATCAATCACTTTATTTTCATCTGTAATGATTTCTCCTCTATCATTTACATTGAGATGGGGTTCAATACTATTGAAAAGAGATATGGCATGTGCGCGAGATGTTAAAGGTGTAGGAGTCGATACAGAGTCACGCATCTTATTCTTTAAACTTTTTAATTCTTCGACAGTTTCCGATTGTAATAATACAGCACGATGTGGATCTTTGATATGCGCATTTTGCTGATAATTTACTTCATTCTTATAAATTTGATTTGCGAGAGGTTGTCTTACTTGTTGCAAGGCAGTCAATTGCACATATTCATCCTGAGGAATAACAACCATGCGAGAAGAAGAACTCATAGTTTGTCGATAATCATGGGCGTTTTCAAAATATCACTTCGAAATCTAAATTCTTCCGGACACTCTTGCGTAAAGTCAATGAATAAGTAACCGTGTGGTTTTTCAGTAGTGCTTGAAAAATTTCAATTAAGGCTTTTGATCCTCTGGGTGCAACTTGTCGCGCTAAAATTTCAAATTGACTGTTATCTCGCGGATTCTTGAAAATAGCATAATAGTGTGTATTCAGGTTTCGTGTACGAGCTTCTTTTCCATCAGGAAACAAATTTTGTGTGATATAGATGATAAAGCACCTTTTATGATGTGCTGCGCGAGTGAACATATCTGTAACATCTTTTGAATTCTTACTTTCTTTTAATAAATCATCCAATACAACAACATCATTAGACTGAAGTTTATCCACTGCAATAATTCCTTCATGTCGAATAAAGTTGCGACTTTGCAATTCCTGAAACAGCGACGGTTGATAAATACCATAACACCAAATCACTCGATTGATAGGTTCCTTAAACAACTCTCTTCTTTTATCCAATAAATTCAGCGTGAAAACAGTTTTACCTGCATGAGATGGACCTGATACAGTCAGAACTTTATCACATTGAAGTCTGAAATCCATTATAATACTTTGAGATTCAACATTTGCATAATTAACGTCTAGAGCCAAAGATATTACTCAATACGTTGCCCACGATAGGAGCTAGCATCGGTAGTAACGCTGGAAGGAAACCACCCTTTTGTGTTAGTTTCCCTCTTTCTTTGAAGAATAACTTTAGGATTCGAGATGAAACGCAATTTCGTAGCATATCGCTTAAGTAACTTTCGTTGTTTTGGTGCCAATTTCTTCGTCCTCAACTTCCTCACATGAGAAATAATTTCACGAATGAATTTATCGTTAGCATGTTGTATAGCATTGTATCGCTGATTTGCTTTCATTCGTCGGAGAGCTTGAATGGCTGAAGAAAACTTTGAAGACTTTTGACTTTTACGTTTCGTCATTTTACGTTTCGCCATTTTTCGTGTTAGTCTTTGCTAAAACCTGTCTTTACCACATTTGCATAGGTACTAACTATTGCGGCATAAGTGACACTCGAAATGAGCAATATCACAGTGGTTACATTTGCAAAGTTGAATGCAATTACGTATGAAACAGCGTTGACAAAAAGCATGCTTACATCTCCCTTTCGCTTACATACATCGCAACACATAGTTTCACCGTTACTGATGTCTATAGGAAGTCTCTTTGAAGATATGAATTTGCTAGCCTTTTCTAAATAATAGACGCATGTACAGAAGGAATATACTTCGAGAGTGAGCAGGCATAGCTCGAAAACCAGTTGTGCTACAATCAAGTACCACTGCATTTTCAATTTTTCTTTATAGAAAGTTGAATGTGAATATCTGAAATTGCTTCAATCACTAGACTGCTGCCAGGATGGTTAAATGCGTTAAGACGTTCAGCAATTTTTATCATATGTCTTTTAAAAAATTCATCGGGGTGATCTACCACTTCCATTGAATAAGAAGCAAAACGGAAAGAGCGACTTTCCACCTCTTCCTTTCCAAAATGACTAAACTTAATTTTCGCAACTAATCGCGCCATGACAATGCTATCAGAGAATGTATTCATTAACTCTAGAAATAGAGTACTAGCATCATCGACCACTGCTTCGATGTCGGTCTCATCTTTATGAAAATTTATCACATAATCTTGAACAGCTCCTTTTAAACTTTGCCTATGAAAATGTAATGTTCCGCAGTCGTTTGAGAAAGACATGATCGCCCTTTATCTAACCCATCCATTGCATGAAAACAACAACTCTTCTCATAGTAACATTTATTGAATAATAGTAACAAGCATGCAATATAAATCAATGGTTTGAAAGAGATAAAATAGATACAGCTGGTAACTATCATACAGCGAGCAATGATAACCATACAGGACTTTGGCAGTGTTGAGGTAAGGAGGAAAGAAGCATTGGTTATGAACGTACCTACCACAACGAACAGACAAAATAGGAACACACAAATCCTTAAAACGTTTCGTGACTTCATGGTAATGTTGATTCACTCTACTATCCCAAGGCGGGAGCAAAATGTCATCAATGATTAGATTGGGAAATACTTTCCTCTCCTTACCAGGATTATTACAAAAGATGCGTATAACATTGAAAGCTGCTAACCATCGTTTAAAGTCAATAAGAAGAGCACTCTCACAAGAAAAGCCATAGTCTTGCAAATATTTCAGATTAAGTCCATGAATGTGTTTTCTCGCCCATTGATCAACATTGGGATCGCAGTTGGCATGTTGATGATAGACACTAACAATCTGATATGTCCAATTGTTCATAGCAATAGCACTGAGCTCCTGTACAGGTTCACCCTCACAATCCATAAAAATGATGATAGAAGCCTAAAACGGAAATTTACACATCTAAAGAAACGTTCTATAACATATTACAAAATGAAGAATTACATCGATGCTTTTCACGACAAAATACACAAATGATATGATGGCAACGAAGAAGTAAAATGTATCTAATAAGACCACGTCTACGACACTCAAAGCACATAAGCGAATTGTCATAGGGTAGAGTTAGGAAAGGACTAGCAATTCTCCTTCTTTGATTTGCGTTTTGATGCAGAATTCTTCTCCGACTTGCGCTTCGTAACACTGCTGTTAAGGATTTGATCAATTATGTCGTCCACGTTGGGTCGTTTTGGAATATATAGGATGGATTCCATATGCATGGAGAGAGAGGCTATTTTATTATCCTTGTGCCGACCATAATATAGCCCATTCACTTTGAAAAGGATATCCCAAGTACCTTCTCCGAGCTCATCACATCTGATGGGTGTTGATTGATCTCCATCCTTCTTATAGTAAGTACACCAATGTGATACCGGTAGGCAAATTTGATTACCATCCCAAATCTTTCTATAGGGAGTATCCTTGTCATCTCTCGCCTTCCACTCTTGAGCAAGAGGAGTAGGAATGTCCACATTTAATGTCACGTACTCCTCAATAATATCAAGTTGGTGGCGAATATACGGACTCACGGGGATCAGTATGTAGTCCCCATACTGATTGCGCATTATCTTGACATCCGTGGAAGGGAGCATTCCCGTTTGGAGTACTACGCTATGATCGTCATAACGCAAGACTTGTTTAAATTTACGCTGTAGCGGTGTAGGATTATGTACCTTGGTTGTTTCTTCCACTGGCCTCAGTTGTAGATGATCTGATCGCAGCGAACCTTCCAACGTTTGACCGCCATTTTGTCCTACTAGTGCAGCAGATGGAGTAGATGCCTGAAAATGAAAAAGATTGTATTAAGTTTACGTTCAAGGGAGGAGAGGGAGGAAAGTAGCGACTTACCATTTTAGTTGGATAATAGAATAGAGAGAGAGAGAAAATGTGCGTCCGTCACTCGTGCGATTCAACGATGGAATGATTCTCACTGTGGAAGGCTCGCTATTTATATAGAAATGCTTGATTCTCATTGGATGATGATCCTCATTGGACAATACCATCAAGCTGATTCCAAATCTGGCCTCCGTTTACCAATCCGAGACTTCATTCGCCCGCTGGAGCTGTTTCTTGGGAAATTCTAACTCTGTCGTTTTTCGCCAATCTCCCAAATCTTGAATGGCGTCTCACATCTAAACGAAGACAAACGAAGACAGATATGAACAAGCCGTTTCTTTCAGTGAATTTGTCTCACTCTTAGCTTTCAAACGAGCTATTGCACGACAAAATCCGTCCACTGGAAGCAAAGTTGGAAGGTCGGTGCCGGGGGGGGGGGGGACGTCAGCGAAAATTTTTCTCCGATTGCTTTCAAATTCACCATACCGATGCAGAATTTCACGCTGAATCCAAATCTGGCCTCCGTTTTCACATCCGAGCACTGCTTCCACTCGAAACAGCCCATTTTACAACACAACATTCATCAGATTTCACGAAAAACATCACACACTATAGCCTCAAGTCAAAACCTGGCGGTCGCCCAAGTCCACCACGACACTCTGTCGTTCCAGAGGGGGTACGTCAGCGAACCTGGACCCACCTGGCTGGCACACCACGACACTCTGTCGTTCCAGAGGGGGGGCGCGCCGGTCGGGTGTTCGCCGTTTTATTACTACTGCTATGCGAGTATTTTTAGTACGGTAAACAATAGAAAATTAATTGGCTGTCGCTTTATGAATACGCTTGGTAACTTCAGAGGCTTGAGACGAGTGCCTAAGAGAGATGAGACTCGCAGGCACCGGATTTTTGTTGGGAAAGGTACTGCAAGTTTTGAAGGTATTAAAAGTTTCGAAAAGTCTATGGTTTTCCGGTAAGATGCGGTTGACGACATAAACAATTTTCAATGTCCCCTTTTGTCCTTCTTTCAAGTATAGGGTGACTTCCATTTCCAATACGTATAGAAAATATTCGAATTCAGATTTTGATAATAGATTTTGTGGACTTTAGAAATCTTTGCTTTCAAGATGAAGCATGAATGATACCAGTTGTATTCATAGATATGATAATTTCAGGAAAATACGGAAACCCACAGGATATGATTGATGAGCTGATTGCACATTATTCTCTAAACTTCTTGAATGAAATTGAACAGGTAGGTATAGTGTTTTTCCCAACTTTGCATGCGAATTACATTCTTAACTCAAACGGCAAACGGTGATTTTCGCATATAGATTTTCAATTGGAATTAGCAATCTAAACATTAATCAAAGTACCATTACTTTTCTCAGATCATGCAAAGCACATTTATTCCCACTCATTTCTGAAATTATGTTTCAAGTTTTATTTAAAAATAACAAAATTAATTGTGAAACTAGGCTTGACCTATATATGCGCAATCTTCGCTTAATCGGACATTTTAACCTCAAGTTTTAGGTTAACGTTCCTATAACTATTTGCAATCAAAGGTAAGAGATAAAATAACATCCTGATGGCACCACTCCCAGCCTCGTGAAACACTTGCATGTTAGACGCGAGAAAATTGCGCTCGTCTTTTTTTAAAAAAATCTATAATTTTAAAAAACAGACTGTATGTATTGGGTTTTACCTTAAACTTCTTGCACTCAGGACGTCTACATGTATATTGTGGAAGAAGCATTGATTGACTTTAGGGAGGTTTTGCTCTCTTATCGATATTAGATTCAAAAAATTAGTCTCAACAATTAAAAAGTGTAAGATACACAGCTACACGCTACTGGACTATTATAATGGAACGTCATGATAACGTTCTAATGAAGTCATGGATTGCATGCTGCTTGCGACAACTGTAATCAAGGCTGCATTTTTGTATGTGAGCATTACTTTCTCAACCTGTACACTTATTGCAAAATTAGTACTGAACTGGTTGTGGTCAAATTACAGTATCTCAAAATAGTCTCACCTAAGGATGCACCAATGCGGTGGTGAAATTTGGTAGAAGCACTTGTAATTTCTTCTAGTAGAATTAATTGTAATTTATCACAAAAGCATGGTCAACGGGACTGTTACAATTGTGATTGTGCAAAATTGAATTGAAAATTTTCCCTGAAACACATCCACACAGTCACTAAAGATCGTTAACGACCAATCAATATGCAAATTGCCAACATTCCACCCAGGAAAACAAATGTAACTACCTGCTTCATGGAACTCATTAACTTGCATTCATAGAAAGCTTTACAATATTATGCATTCATTATCTGTTACATACACTGTTCAAAAAATGTCCTCGTACAAAATTTTTTACTCTTTTTCTAAAGCGATTTTTCATAGGTTCTAGCGATGGCTTGACGTTTCTCTTTGTACAGTTGTAGCACATGCTCGAAACTTTCTCTCAGTCACTCGAATTTTCAAAAATGGCTGGTTCCCTCCCTGGTGGGTCCTACTTAATAAAAACGGGTACTCTTTGTCTAAGCTCGCTCCTGACTAGATATCTTACAGCATCAAAAATTTAACATATTGCTGCGATAGATAGCGATCTGCTTTATCTGATGGTGCAGAAACGGTATAGAAAGATGAAGAAATGAGGTCAGCAGAGTTAATAGAAAATCACTTGCTTTTTGGGATTTTCAAGTTTGCAAACTTCAAGATCGCAAATTTGAAAATTTGGCATTTTTGAGGCTATGTATCAACTTTGCGGATCTAAAACCATCGATCGATATCATTGTATTTGCATGTAAACATGGAAGCTACTGACAATGCACTATGACACTGCAGTCTACCATTGATGTCAATAGATATACTAGCAATGTCACTATAAGGAAATCTATGGCTATTGTGTCTAATTTCTGTGTTAAGCAACGTAGCAAAACCGGGCATCAATGTTCAAAACAATCATGAATTAAGCCATAGAACTCTACAACTGTCGAAATCTTGAAAAGCTATGTACATGCATAGTGCTACTGCTTATGACATAGAAAGTACATGATATATTGCTGTCTACAATGTCACTAAGTCAAGAATGACAAGAACAATTCAACAAATTCAGGAAAGCAGCAGTCATTGTTGGCTTGGCAAGTAAAAACTACAATTGGAAAATTGCCCATTGAAATGGATCGCCATGCGCTTTTGATTTTGTTCATTTTCATTTTGGACCGATTCATTCACAGTTACTATTTTGCTCTTCTTAGATATAGTTTCAATAGTTACATTTTGTGAAGCGCTTCCAAGGTGAAGTGCTTTTAGTCCGGGAGCTAGCGTGAAGTTGTGCAGGGAACGAGGTAGTACATAAAACTTTCACATAGCATAGTACACCTCTAACCTACTGCAAAACTTCGCGTCTGCCGGATCAGATCATTTGCTTTTCAGAAATAGAGATGATAACAAAATCCTATGTATTTCCAATGGTAAAATTGTGACATTTAAGGTGTTGACTCCATTTTTTCGCATTTTTGCTCATAAAAGTTACACAAATTGGCATTTTGTTGAACTGTTTATTATAGAAATCATCTACAGATCATGATCTTTCAAATGAGCTATCATTCAGTGACAGAGGATGAAGTAAAGTGTACAAACAGACACTTCGTTGGTGTAACTGCAAATTTTAACATAGAAATTTCAGGAAAATTGTTGATATACTTTAACGAAAAGTGTCTGTTTGTACACTTTACTTCATCCTCTGTCACTGAATGATAGCTCATTTGAAAGATCATGATCTGTAGATGATTTCTATAATAAACAGTTCAACAAAATGCCAATTTGTGTAACTTTTATGAGCAAAAATGCGAAAAAATGGAGTCAACACCTTAAATGTCACAATTTTACCATTGGAAATACATAGGATTTTGTTATCATCTCTATTTCTGAAAAGCAAATGATCTGATCCGGCAGACTCGAAGTTTTGCAGTAGGTTAGAGGTGTACTATGCTAGGTGAAAGTTTTATGTACTACCTCGTTCCCTGCACAACTTCACGCTAGCTCCCGGACTATTTCCCCATGGCCTCGAATTCGGTATCTCTTCGCTTTCGAGAATACCTCCCCACGCTCATTGGATTTTTGTGGCCAGTCAATGTTGATGACTGACCGACTCTGCATTTGAGTAGCCATTCTCTTTCAGCACTGTCACCATTGTCACCCTGATGCAATGGTTTGTATATCTTTTGGACAAATGCAGTTGGGCAGACAGTTTTGGCATCAGGTTGTCAATTGAATGCTTGTCTAATGACTGACTTGAGTAAAAAGGCGGATGAGATCTCTTTGATTTGTCAGATGATGGCTTCGGAAACAAATTTCTTGAATCTCCAATTGCATTGTAGTACATATCCCCTGCAAGAACAGGGCATTGTTGTGGCATCTCCTTATTTTCGTATGCTCGAGATTTCTTAATATCTTCATACTCCTTTTGTTGCAAAGAGCATTTTGAATTTTTTGTCAACAAATCGTGCGATATGCGTAAATAGCGACTGCCATTGGAATCGATTTCACAAATTATACTTTCCCTTGAAAGCAGAGGCAATGTCTCACGCCCTCTGAGACCAAAAAAGTATATGATGTTGAAAATTACTTCTTGCTGAAGTATCGTGAAGTCTGATCGGTCAAAGTAGGTTCTTATGACTTTCATGTCTTCAGTTTGAATTGCAGGAAATGACTCCGCAGGCTTCAATTGTCCTGAAGTCTTGTATTTCGCAACCATGGATTTTAGCATTCGGTTGGACTGTGAAAATTCGTCATTCGTGATAACATTGATTGAAGGTCTGTTCAAGCTAAAAAATCTATGAATGGACGCTCGAATGCATACAAGAGATGAAGACGTGTAGAAGCTACCATCCTGCTTGCGCAAACGGCTGTAGAAAAACCTCAGATAGTCATTCAATACTTTTGATGGTATCTTTAATAGATCATCGGACAAGTTGTTTGATTTCAAAAATATCTTAAACCGTTTTACAGTGCTGTCCATTTGCTTCTGAGAGGATTTTGGTATGCAACTCCTCTCTAACTCATTTAGTTCATGAGTAATTTCATTATTCAATAAGCTGTCAGTCAAAAGCTCTCCTTCGCCTGATTGCAACATCTCACTAAATTCGCGACTCAATTCATGTAAATAACGACTGCTTGATTCCTCGGTGACCCAATTGTATGTTTCAGTGTCTACACCACACAGTTGATTCTCCGGTATGTTGTCCAAGTCAATCAAAGAGGATGTTAATATAGGATCCATTGTATTCCTTTCAACTCTTCACAGTACACACGCTGAATCATCAATGATAGCTAAGCTGGAAGTGATAAAAATTTTCGTTTTAAATCGTAAATATTGTGGAGACTTCCAATGATATCGAATAAAATATCAATCTCATTGTTCGCCCCCTTTTTAGATACATTGATGCCCTGTTTTTCACAGCTTCATAGAAATTAGACACAATAGTAGTAATGAGACATTTCTAGGGCATCAATGTAGAACATCAATCGGGCGCTGACGCGCCCTCCGATGTTCTACATTGATGCCCTAGAAATGTCTCATCAATAGTATATTCTCAGCGGCATTAGATCTTAAATTGTCTCTTCGATTGACTGTGTATGGCTAGCATGTCGAGAGAAGGTTTCAATTACCATGTTATCGATATGTGGGAAGCCTGCATGAAACAGGCAACTGTTGCCGAGAGACTTTATGTTAACTCCTGGATCAAAATATTTAAGCAACGTGTACACTTGCGATTCTACAAAATGTCTGAACGCCCACGAAAGACGTCTTAGAGGAGTGATCGCCATCTTTTACGTCTTTCTAAAATCAAATAGATTTTTTCTACATCAAGACAGCTTCATTTAGATTGGAATGAAGCAGTGACGTTTCAGACACTTCTCAATCTTTTGTATTCCGCTGGCATTTGCTCCTACCGCCCCAAGATCTGCCCGCTTCTCTCTCCCTTGTCACCGCGTAAGCTGACTGAGTTGGTCAATGAATCGAATTCATTTTTAAGATCCGCAATGGTCAAGAATCGCATTTACTGATGATTCAGAATTCTTGCTGAAACCTAATGACGGCCGTGTGCGTGTCTGGAGGATACCGCACTGTCGCTATGATAAAGAGAGCATCATTCAGTATTGATAAGGTGCCTCTGTTCACGTTTGGGATGCAATCTGCCACAGTGTGAGGTCGCCATAGAGTAAGTATATAATAAGTAGAGTGTCGACTCAAAAAAGTATTTGCATACAGTGAAAATTTTTATATGAAAAGATTTAGTGTTATACGGAGATTTCCTGAGGTCAAGAAAATTATTTGAGCAGTTTTTAAAAAGCTAAATTTTTTTCATGTTTATGTACTACCGAGATGAAACCACTTTAGAAGTGGCATGAAGCAAGTTGGATATCTAAAGGAATGAATATTTCCAAACAAGCATCTCAATTAAGCGGAAATTCAGCTGATCAAGGAAATTTATGAACTGTAATATAATGCAAGTCCCTGCAAGTCTTCAAGGAAAAGTTGAGATCTTATTGTGCTTTTATTGGCTGAAATTTCAAGTTTTTAATTCAATTTTCATCGGTATGATATCATGATTCACTAAATTCATGTTTCATTTCCAGAGTCAATCGAAGAGACAATTTAAGATCTAATGCCGTTCAAAATAGCCATAGATTTCTTTATAGTGACATTGCTAGTATATCTATTGACATCAATGGTAGACTACAGTGTCATAGTGCATTGTCAGTAGCTTCCATGTTTACATGCAAATACAATGATATCGATCGATGGTTTTAGATCCGCAAAGTTGATACATAGCCTCAAAAATGCCAAATTTTCAAATTTGCGATCTTGAAGTTTGCAAACTTGAAAATCCCAAAAAGCAAGTGATTTTCTATTAACTCTGCTGACCTCATTTCTTCATCTTTCTATACCGTTTCTGCACCATCAGATAAAGCAGATCGCTATCTATCGCAGCAATATGTTAAATTTTTGATGCTGTAAGATATCTAGTCAGGAGCGAGCTTAGACAAAGAGTACCCGTTTTTATTAAGTAGGACCCACCAGGGAGGGAACCAGCCATTTTTGAAAATTCGAGTGACTGAGAGAAAGTTTCGAGCATGTGCTACAACTGTACAAAGAGAAACGTCAAGCCATCGCTAGAACCTATGAAAAATCGCTTTAGAAAAAGAGTAAAAAATTTTGTACGAGGACATTTTTTGAACAGTGTATGTCATAGATCATAGAAGTACACATCAGGTTGAACAAGTGCATATATTTGGAACAACAAGAAAAAACCAAGGTACAAAAAGAATAAAAAAGACGTCTTACGAAGCAAGTATGGTTTATACCGTTGACCTATAATCACTGCATGAATACGTATGATGGGCACCACCTATATGAGTACCTATCCCCTAAAAAGTCACTTCTTAATATTTGTTGAAGCATCTGTTGAAGAACAGATAAAGCGTTCGCAGTCATTACATGCCAACACATGCCTGACAATAATAACTTTCACACAACAAGGTTGGAACCGGCCGAGACCCAGCGAAACTGATCGACATGATAGAAAACTAATGGTTTTGCATATTGCATATATTCCTTGCATCGAAGAACCTAGTAGTTTAACAGCTGTTATTTACGCAACTACTGTATAGTGCATAATTGCTTCTTTATAGCATTCCAAGAGTTAGATAGCCTACATAGTCCGGGAGCTATTGACACTTTCTTCCTAAATTCGCGCATAGAGGCTTAATAGCATGGATTTGTAGATCTTGAAATGCTGAGCACAAAAATCAAATTCTTGATTGTCACAGCCAGTCGCTTTCGGTACGGTAAGGTTAAAGGATTCCCATTGGAATCCAATGGCAAAATCCAAGAAATATCAATGGATTGTGAAACACTTGATAAGTTTCGTACATTTTTTGCAGAAAAGAAACTATTTATCAGAATGACATGAAATTTGAAACATGATTGAGTTAAGAACATCAACTTCTGTATAAAACTTGAAGTTAGTCACATGATTCAGTATTTGATGTCTGAGAGCCTCTACAAAATGAGTAAAATCGCCAAATCGACTGGCTGTGACACTCAAGAATTTGATTTTTGTGCCCAGCATTATACTTCATTAGGTGACTGAACGGGAGGTTTTTAAATTCACCATTGATTGATCGAAATCAAAAATCAAATCTCTCCCTTTTTATGTCACGAGGTTTTATTGAAAATGAAATAAAGTGACCCGACGCGTTTTCGTCTAAAAGACTGTCTCAAGGGTACCAATCCAATCTAAGCTTTGGCTTTGTTAATTTCTGTCATTTCTGTCTCCATCTATGTCACATTTGCTTAATTGAACACAGCAAAAATTGCATCTTGGACTTACTGCTCCCTCAGCTGAATTGTAAACAGTGAAAGCAACTGACTTGTGAATATGAAGGTCAAAATCATAGCTAGCCTATGATTTACCATTGCCTTGTGGTGATAACAATGGTACAAAATAGACATACCATAGACAAATGTGGTGAACGGAGATTTTCAGTTTCAAAAGCATAAGATCGCTAAATCTTGTGATCTATGCAGAATACTCATGTTTTGAAACTATGAGAATAAATCTCCATACACTACATTTGTCTATGTTATAGATACTATATGCACGAGTCTCGTAAGGAGACGAGTACATTAAACAGTGACTATGAACGAGGACTTTCTAAGTATAAAGACTGATATCTTTGATATCATAATTTATATGCCGTAAGAGTACATTATCGTTTAATGTACTGACTGACAGTAAGTGCAGAAACATTTCGTCAAATTTTCATGAAGAACGTTTAGGAGCTTTCATATTATTGTTTTACAGATGTCAAGCTGAGAACCACTCCTTATGCTCCATTGTACGGCGTTATGATTCTAAGGGACTAAAAGTCCCTTTTGTAGGCAAAATTGTTTTGTTATTGTGTCAACATTGACAATCAATGACTTGACTGATCTCACTGCTATTCCTTCATGACTTAATATACATGATGTTTGAATCTTTGATTTTCATTTGGTAAATATGCATTATTCTCATTCTATTATTCTACGCACAAGGTGACCCATCTGTGCTTTACCAATGTTTGATATCATTACAATTCATACGTCCCGGAATTGATATTTTAACAAAATGGCAGTATTCCATCAAAGAGAGAAAACTTGTTGAAGATGCCACAAATCCACACGCAGCAGACATAGGCTCTCCAAACTTCAATATAATCGTCAACGCTTTCAATAACTGTTGTGACATTCTGATTTAAGGTCGAGGAGATAATCATAGTCAGTGAAGACATTTACAGTATACACTCTTTAGCAAAATTAATGTTACATCACTAGAAATGTTGAAATATCTCAGTGTCTACAGCCATTCAGTTCATTTGATTACAAAAGTGTCATTTATCATTTGAAAGCTATTGATCTCCTCTTGAAGATTCACTATGATTATTAGTAGTGAAAACTGTGCCCTACTTGCGACGGATAGGTACATGGATAGGTACATGTAAAATTTAGTGTTATCAATAGGAACATGGATAGGTACATGGATAGGTACATGTATAATTTAGTTATCGATAGGTACATGGATAGGTACATGTATAATTTAGTTATCGATAGGCACATGGATAGGTACATGTATAATTCAGTGTTATGAATAGGAACTTGTATGAGATCTGTTTTACTGGATAGGTACATGTGTTTGGTACACTCAGTTGAGTACACTGTGTTTCGGAACGTCTATGATCGAACTTGTGTGGTTTGGTTCTGAGCACTTGGGTACGTACCGATAGACGTCCGTTGTTTGATTTTGAATGGGTTTGCTCAATTGCGACTATTGTGACTATTGCAACCATTGTAATCAAGATGACACATTGATTTTCCTTTTACGTAGACAAACTATGCTATAAATATGAGTTAGTTTTTTGATGACATACATAATGATGACTAGTATCCCAACGTCGTGGGTTGTCGCAAGAGACCTTGGATATTCGTTCAAAGCCATAGAAACTGTAACAAATCTCAGTGAAAATATCAACGCTGGTGATTTAGTTGATCGACTAATGGATCTAGATGAGCATGCCATGAATCACAATTTGGATCGTAGGTGGATAGAGGATTTCTCCATGCTACACTGCAATGATAGTGAAATTAGGAGGATCAAATTGGAACGATATGGAAAGAAGGAGACATCTGACAGTGTTTTAATAAAAAGTTCTCCCAATAAAAGTGACTTCAGAAGGAAATTAGAACAAGAGACATTTAAATTATTATGTGAACGGAACTGCGTTAAATGTTTTAAACAGGAACGATCCCTTCTCTTTTTGCCATGTTCTCATAGCGTTATGTGTTCTACATGTTATGTACCCCTTGAAACTTCATCTTGTCCCCTTTGTGATGAAGAAATATCTTCAACAGTCACTGTATATCGTGCATGATGAGTCATCATGCAGGTCTGTGATTGGTCACTATTGTGTCTTTGTGTGACTTTTCTATATAAGGAGGACATTGTACCGTTCTATTTCAAGCATAATTTGAGGCTAATACAATGTCAATCAGCATGTCGTTCACTACCAACATTCCCATTTCAATAATTTACCGAAGTCAACTCTTCACTGGCAATATATTTTATTCTGCCGTGAATATAACTGGCTATAAAGCGGATTTGGTGGATCTGATGGAGGAAATAGTGAAGTATTTCCGCTGCGGAGAGGACGTTGTGGTGCAGAGAATGCTAATGAGAGTCGTGAACAACGCTCTTACACGAGTTGCAAGATTTTGGCTCAATGAAGTATTTCGCCCACTAGCTCAAACGGAGATTGTACCGGAATACTCTCGCTGTTGGTGCACCAGTATCCAACGGAAACTCAACACATGTCTCCATGACATTATCACCTCCAGCTACTATGACGAGAAGGGTGACAAATGCAAACTGGACTTGTTCAGTGGACCGCCATCAGTAAGCATCAATGTGGCTGCTCAAGGACATTCTGAGGTAATCAGTTTGCGGGCATACTATGCCAATATTTTAAAGACTTTCCATTCAAAGCCCTGCTGTATGTGCTGTCCAATTTCAAAACATCTAATGAAAGACATTGAGCAGCTCATAACTGCTACAAATCAGACTCTAGCCGATGTGAGTGTATATCAGTTTCCCTCTACAACTTGTTAAGTGTTTTATGTAATTTTATAAGTACCAGCAACAAACTCTGTGTGAATGCTTGTAAACTTTTGTATATAATGTTGTAAGTACTAAGCAAAAATTGTAATTGTATTATCTATTTCCATATTAGAATAAAAATGTCTGTAAAACGGAAGGCATCTTCTCGTCAATCGAAACGGTCCTTCAAACCTTCAAGTCAGTTTAAAAAGGCGTTGCGAAAGTTAAACAGGATACATGATAATAAGAAGAAGTGTAAATTGATTCAAAATTCAAGTGATGATTTCATTCGTGATTTAGCTTTTGCAATACACAAATGTCTACCTATTTACAAGCCTCTGTTGAATGCTGGCTCTTTGAATAGCATAAAAAAGTTTTCAAATCCAAGGAGTAGTGATAAGAAAAGGCGAAACTTAATTCAGCGCGGTGGTGGTGGGTTTCTAAGTATGTTAAATGATATTGGAAACAGTATTAATGGTGTAATCAATAGTCCGCTTGGAAGGATTGCAGCAACTGCTGCAATGTTAATATAAGGTTAGCGAATCATAAAGTGACACGTCATCACTTTGATTGATGAGTCATATATAGGTGTATATAAGGAAGACGCTTTAATGATATTTTACCACTTTCAAGTGACAATTCATTTGCGCTGGTTGAAAGCTCCGAATTAGTACTTGTTGAAACATGACTCAGAAAATGTATACAATCAGAGAGGAAGGTGACGCTTTTGAGCAAGATCTCTTGAAGCTTCGTCCGACACGAAAGGTGCAAGGGATTGGAAATACGTTCTACTTTCAAACCTTGAATTATGGTGATGATGGCTTTTATCTTCAAGTTCCATTCTTCCACAGTAATGGTATGTCTACATCAGGGTATAGCAATATGAGACAAATGCGAGTGACTTTTCCAAAATGGCAACAGGTGATTCTTAAAACTATTGACTCTTTCGCGAAAGAATGTATTGAGCTGCCTGAAAGTGCTCCCACTCATTGGAGAAAGGCATTAGAGGAAGGAGTTGGTTATAAGGAATTGCCGGAATTCGATACACTGTTTTTAAAACTATCGGATCATTTTCAAGCATTCGATCTCTTTACAAACGCGATGGAATGTGAGGATCTCAAACGGGGCCGCTATATGGGCTTAGTGCACGTTACCGGACTTTATATTGGTTCACATGGTTCGACTGGTAAAGTCGCATCTTTACAAATGAAGGTTCTTCAACTAGTCTATGAACCACTACCAATTGATAAATGTTTAATTAACATTGATAAGACTGCTTCAAGTGATGGGAAGGAAGAGAGTAAAAAGCGAGGGCGGAAATCTAAAGATGGGAATCCTAAATTGAAGTTGAAGCGCCAAGATGCTGACTTGAAAACTTTCTATAATCCTAATTGTGATGAGGAAACACAAATGTTTTAATTTGTAAATGTTATAATTTGTAAATGTAACTTGAAAGTTTCTATTCTGAATGTAAATAAACTTGATCTGGAACATGTGTCTGTTTTTGTTGTTCTAAGCAAAATTAGCGGGATGATGAGTTTAATGTTAATGGAATTATAAGATGACAGATTTTCGTCTATTCACTGATCGCACAATGTGTGTCGCTGGACCAAGTCAGTCCGGTAAAACTACATTTGTAACTGAATTGCTACAATATAGAAATGAAATGTTTAACAAGGAAATTAAGAGAGTCAAATGGTATTATGGAATATTTCAACCACAACTACATTCTGCACTTCGCCAGAAAGGTTATGAGGTGAAGCAAGGGTTGCCATCAACTGAGGATATCAAAGCAGGTGACTTACTAGTATTAGATGATCTATTACGAGAAAGCAAATCTTCAAAGGATGTAACTGAAATGTTCATTCAAACTGCACATCATAGGGAAGCTTTTATTATCTACATCACCCAAAACATCTTCGATGGAGGGAAAGAGCAAAGAACTAGAAGTTTGAATACACATTATTTGGCAATATTTAAAAATCCAAGAGATAGCAGTCAGATACATCATCTCAGTAGACAGATATTACCTCAACAACCTAAAGTACTTTCAAAAATATATGAAGATGTAACAAAGAAACCACATGGTTATCTATTTATTGATCTAACCCAGGAATGTCCGGAACGACTTCGATTTCGAACAAATATCATACCTAATTCCGCTGAACCAATGACAGTTTTCTCGGTTCACAGTTAGTTTTAAGCAATGTACTTTGTTGCCTTATTATTTTCAAACATGTCGTATTCAAAGATGGTAGTCATTCCTCAAGAGGAGTATGTACAATTGACTACATTACAAAGTGCACAGGAAGTCAAAAATATAGATCAACCTATTACGAATCAACTTAAGGAACTAACACAAAAGGATATGGAAATTCAGAAGATTAAGGATCCCTATCGACGAATGCAGTTAGCAGCTGAAAACATTGACGAGAGGCGACAGATTCGTGACAAGTTGCGACGATTTATAACCTTGTCAACACCTCGACCATATCGTGTGCGCGCTGAGCGATTATTTGACTTCATTGATCCACATGTGAAGTTCAATGAGAGAGGGGAGATAATAGATGAAACAACTGGTGATGTTATTAGAAATAGTCACATAGATGACCTTCTACAATATGCTGTCAGAGATGTAAGGCGAAAACTAGGTGCACCACAAGGGTGGTCATATTTTCAGAAAATTTTATCTGATCAAAATGTACCTCACAATATTATTGGAGGACCGACTGTGAATGAATTGGATAAGGGTCACTTACAAGATGGATCAAAGAGTAAAACACCCACGATGGCGGTCAAGCGAGAGCTTGCAGATCCCGATGATCTGCAGCCAAAAAGAGCTACTAGGCGCTCAATGCGTGTTGCGAAGGAGTATAGTAAATATTAAGCAAATATGAATTAAGCCTTGCCTCTCTCATATCATGTCGTTACAAAAATTTTGCTGTTGTTTGAAATCTGCGCTCGAAGGTAAAGCAGAAGAGGGCATAGAGGTTGATATCAATTGTGTTAGCAGTTGCTGTGCGAGTAATACGCGTGCAAATCAGAACAAAGACGATGAGTACAGCAGTGAAACTCAGAAAGATTTATTACGACTTAAATCATCCCGCAAGTTTCAGTCGTCCGGAGGTTCTAGCTCGTGCAGCAGGTGTGGGAATAGAGAAAGTCAAGAAGTGGTTGAGGAGTCAACCGACTTACACTCTTCACAAAAATGCGAGAAAGCGGTTTCCAACAAGAAAATATGTTGTTAACAATATAGATAGTCAATGGCAAGCGGACTTGGCTGACATGCAACAGATATCACAGTACAATGATGGCTATAAATACATCTTAACCGTAATAGATATTTTATCTCGCTATGCTTGGGCACGTGCGCTGAAATCTAAACGAGGACCAGAAGTTGAAGCGGCTTTTCAGAGCATTTTCGATGAGGGGCGTGTTCCGCAAAGAATACAGACCGATCAAGGGAAGGAATTCGAAAACTCTCATGTTCGAAGTCTCCTTAAAAGTCATAATGTGGAATTGTTTAGTGTCAAAAGTGCTTATAAAGCTGCCATGGTTGAGAGGTTCAATCGCACACTGAAGACAAAAATATGGCGCTATTTCACTGCAAAAAATACACATGTTTGGGTAGGTGAGCTGCAGAAATTTGTTAAGAATTACAATGAAAGCTACCATCGAATCATTAAGATGAAACCAGTTGATGTTACCCCAGATAATGCGATGGATGTATGGCTTCGATTGTATGATAAGAAAGCGAAAAACATTTCCAATGAAAAGAAAATTAATGTTGGTGATAGAGTTCGGATTTCAAAGGTTAAGTCTACATTTGAGAAGGGGTATCTACCTAATTGGACTGAAGAAGAGTTTTTTGTGGATGAAGTAAATACAAAATTTAGACCCACCATGTATAAATTAATAGATTACCATGGCAATCCAATTGAAGGAAAATTTTACTCTTATGAATTGCAAGTAGTAGACAGAAGTGAAGAGGTGTATATGATTGATAAAATAATTAGGAGGAAAGGTCATGGCAATCAAAGGAAATATCTAGTTAAATGGAAAGGATATCCTGATTCATTCAATAGCTGGATAACGCACCAGGATCTACAAAATGTGGAGATGGGAGACACTCGTAACTTTTAAGCTAATATAGCATGTGACTTCTTCCATATATGACTTTAACATGTCTACTAACTTCAATATCATTCTTCCAAGCAATAGCAACCCCAAGATATTCCCAAGTAACAAACCATCTCTATACTCTGTTGAATTCGCTAATCCAATTACTCTGCATGGACCCCATGAAGTTGCTCTAACTGAAATTACTTATTACAACGATATCAGTTTGCTAAAGAACAACTATTTTGAATTACATAAAGAAGTGCGAGAGAAGGATGATTGCTTTCGCATATTTCAAAATAGTCTACATGGTACATGGGCTTTTCATCATCTAACTTTACATCCTTTTTCAACATCTTTACCATCTGTCCAAAACATGATTAAAATTCAAAAGGCATTTGCAACGTCAACTTTTGATTCTAAGGTTCCCACAATGAGCTTGCAAGATACAGAAAAGGAAATCGGTAGAATGTTTGAACGAATAAATGATCTCTTCAAGCTGACTTTGAATAAATTCTACAAACCAGTCATAAAGGGGTCAACAAAATTGATGAAGGAAGGGAAGCATGTTCTTCTTGTATTAGGTAAGGATTTGAGTCATACTTTTGGGTATTCCAGAACAACTTTCTCATCAAGGTATTGGTACAATGGACGTGGGTGGAATTCGGAGAGGAAAGTCACTGATTTTAAATGTAGAATTGTGCCATTGTATGCATTACAAAAAAGGAGCATCCGAGTAAAAAATAAATTTGAGGTCATTAGAAGTGTTGAAGACTTTGCAAGAAAGTTTCAAGGATCAGTGCCAGAAACGTTAATGACTTGTGAATATAAGAAAGAGAAAGTAACTTTATTTACTGTTGAAACGGAGGCAGAATTTATTGTTTTTACTAAAAAGACACCATTGGAAAAGTCTGAGTCCGCTGTTATTGAATTTGGATCTGAAATGATTGGGATGTTTAAGGGCCTTGAAAGCGCACCTTGGTTGACAGAATTAAATGATACATTCAAGGTTCAATTGTCCTCTTCTAAACTCAAAGCATCAACAAATGCTTCATGGGATATCCACGTATACAGCGAAGACATATCGGGTGATGAATTGTCTACTTCCAGTGAACTTGTAAAAAGAGTTAATTTGAACATTGAAAGCTTGAAAACGCCATCTGAATTGTGTACAAAGTTAAATGAGTTTGGTGTAGATTACCTTGATGCAGATAAATATCACTTTTCTTATGACCCACATAAGAAACGCATGATTCTAAAGGTAGGGAAGAACTCTCTTATCAAGCTGGATAGCGTGTTAACGACCACATTGGGATTCTCAAAATCAACTATTTATGAAGGCACATCAATAGGTGATACAGCCCCATCACTAGAGCGTGATATAAGTAACTTATACGTCTATTGTAACATTATTGAATATACAAGGGTTGGCGACATTGAGGCCCCACTTCTGCGCACATTTCCTCTCTCATCCGTAAGGAAGCAACTAATCAATCGAGAATTTTTTAACACAATGTATCTACCAATCAGCCGAAATTTCATCAATAGAATTGACATATCAATTCATGATGACGCAGGAGAAGTAGTACCGTTCTGTGGTGGTGTTACTGTTTTGACCCTACATATTAGGTCACGAGAATAAGGCTTTACGCTATTGTGACTTCCATAGTTATTCAATAGTCATAATGACAGGCATTTACAGTAGACCATCATATCAGAGCGGTTATCCCGTGTTTGTTGGAGGTAGACGACAAGTTGGAGGAGGCATATTTGGTGCACTAAGACGTATGGTTCTTCCAACACTCAAAAAGTATGGCGTACCAATCATGAAGCGTGTTGGAAGCAGGGCTTTAGATTTTGGTGCAAATGTTGCAGCTGATGCGCTTCAAGGTGAGGATATCGGTGAATCTATGAAAATGCGCGCGCAGCAATCTGCCATAGACGCATTAGATGATTTAACAAAGACGAGACGTACAGTTCGGAAGAAGCGTAGGAAGTCAAGACAAGTTGGATCAGGCCGAGTTACTAAGCAAAGACGCAGGAAAAGTAAAAAGCCGACTAGAGCAGCACGTTCTAAATCTAGACGTCGAGTGAAAACAAGAAAGCGCAAACGAAATTCCACAGCTACTAGAAACAAGTCAAAACGAAGGAAGACAACATATTTGTAGAGCTAATACGATGCAGAGTATCAATTCGGCTTTGTGTTTCTTCGATTCTCCCCCTCATCAGACAGACATCATCTCCTCAACAATTGTAGACATAGTCCCCACAACAAATATCGATGGTAACCAGCAGCCTATTCAGTTTGATATACCTGCCAATCCTCAAGATTATATTGACTGTCAATCCATTGATTTAGAGTTGTGTATACAAATTAAGAAGACTGATGGTACAAATATCGATTCATCCAAGGATAAAGTGGGATTAGCAAATCTTCCTATTGCCAGTCTGTTCTCAGATGTGTATCTAATATTGAATGACAAACATATTGAAGGAGGGGATCGAGCATATCCATATGGAGCATATATACATACAATGACTCAATTTCAAAAGCAAGCTAAACAGTCACACTTGCAAGTTTCTGGGTGGTATGATGATCAGCAAGGGAAATTTGATGATGTCTCAAATACAGGGTTGAAAAGACGAATGGATTTAACAGCGGATTCAAAGGAATTATACTTGAAAGGACCCGTCTATCTTGATTTCCTTCGTCAATCTAGATATCTGCTATCACAGGTTAAAATGCAAATAAAATTTATTCGTGCAAATCCTGAGTTCGCGTTAATGGCTTTTGGAGCTACAAACTATCAAGTCAACATAAGTAATGCCGTGCTCAATGTAAGGCGAGTAACAATGAACCCGTCAGTCATCAACGAGCATGCGACAGGATTGAGGAAAAACAATGCAATATATCCAGTTAATCACAGTGTGTTGACAAACTTCACAATTGGTGCGGGATCATCCTCACATGCCTACCCAAATCTTTTTCCCACTGCAATGCCAAAGGCGGTGTATATCACATTTGTGGAAAATGAGGCATTCATTGGTGCTTTTGAAAAGAATCCATTCAATTTCCAACACTTTAATGTTAGCAAACTAGCACTCTATCAGGATGGGAAATTTGTATCTTGCAAAGCATATGAGCCTAATTTCAAAGATGGAAAATTCGCACGTGAATATGGTTCTATTTTCACCGCCCTCAACATGTTTAATACAGACGATTCAAATGGAATTACAATGGATATGTACAAGAATGGCTACTTCTTCATTATGTACAACCTCACAGCAGATGCAGATCTAGGTGGTGAAAGCGTAGGAGTTACAAAGCCTGGAAATCTACGACTGGAGGTATCATTTGAGTCACCTTTGAAGAAAACAATTACTTGTCTCATTTATGCTATCTATGATAGCAAAGTTGAGATAACAAGAATGAGAGACGTGACTGTCAGCTATCAGAGATGAGTAACTTAAGCAACATAGAAATCTTGAGGAAAATGAGGAAAGCTCATCCCTACTCCAAGACAATATTTCTCAATGTCTTTTCTAGAGATAATTTACCTGATTCAATTCCTTTCTATCCTTGTTCACTTATCATCAATACGGATACCAACAATCTTCCCGGAAAACATTGGATTGCTGTATACATCAATCGTTATAAAGTTGCCGAATATTTTGACTCTCTTAATCAACCTCGTTTACATGATATCGCATTATGGATGAACAGGTTCTCCTGGACTGTTAGGAAAGTGACATCGTTCCCACTTCAAAGTAATACATCTCTAATGTGCGGTGGCTATGTACTCTATTTTGTCAACGAGAGACCATTGAAAAATAACTGTAAAAGTGCTTTAGAACTATTTTCAAAAAACTGTGATAAAAATGATGTAATTCTTACTAAATATGTTGAAACAGTTTTGAAATAAAGTTTTATGTTGTATCATTAACTTGCTCTCTTTTTTTTCCAAAACAAGGATTTATAAGGAAAACAAAAACATGCTCATATTTCATTATCTATTCACATATATACAAAAACATGTTCATATTTCATTATCTATCCACATATATACAAAATCTACAATTTGGTTTTCATGAAACATTTTTTCAAATCACATATGATGGGAGGCACATCACTTATGTCTTTAATGCCGGTTATCACAATCTTTCCATTATGGAACACATGAACATGATATGGATGCCAGTTAGTCAATTGAGCTGCTGGAAATAGCTCCACTTCATAAGTTAGATTATGTGATGATGTAACTTTACGGAAATCATAGTGATAGTGTAATTCACATAACACGGTCATTGTCTTCACTTTCCAATCAGATAATGAATCACCAAGTAAATGTTCCAAAGTTAAGTGTAGATATGAGAGATCACCCTCCATGACCCTTCCAATACATTGGATTGTTCCATTTGGAAAGAATAGGATAGTGAGAGATCTATCCTTCCTCTGAATCCTCCATGTTAACATTGAGGGTCTTCCAAGATGTAAGCTCGTTGTCGGCTTCAATTTGCGTTTTATCAGTAACCATTGTTTTCGGTTGGGTATATTCCTCTCGATCTCTTGTAGATTGAGTTTTGACTTTGCTTTTGTAGTTAACATCCGATTTACAACTTCCAACCGTTTGATGTCCTCCATCTTTAATGAATGACGTTATCTGTGGTAGTATCTCCCTTGTAAAGGTTTCCCATGTGACGTCACTGAAACGAAAAAATCGATATTCAACATCTTCACGTTTTGGTGAACAGACGTATAGTTTGACTGATGAATCACACTTTATCCATACCTTGTCATCGAGAGGAATCTTGATCCGAGTCTTATGGTTGTCAATGAGATCCGCAAAGTCTTTCAGTGAAGGCAATGAGTCAATACTAATGCAAACGCCACGATGTTTTCGATCACTATTTGCTATTGAATGACGAAATGCTATTCTTTTAGAATTTGTTATGTGAACGTTTTGAACGTCACTAAGTTTCCATGTTCTAATGTAATGAGGCATGTTCCGAAAGCTATGTTTCAAATTTAGGTTTAATGTTTGCCTAAAGTTTGTTATTTTATTAGCTCAACATATCGGAATGATGTTGAGTACAAATTCTTCACATATTCATTCACATTAGGACTACCTATTTATTAGTAATCATTTTTACATATCGGAAAGATGTAGAAATTTCAATTTTAGTAAGACTACTTATGTATTAGTAAGTGTTGCTACATGTCGGAAGATGCAGCAATCGCAAGATCTATTACAAGTGGAATATTATATTGTTTTTATTTAGACTTATTCTACATCACCTGTGACAGGAAGGCATCTCCTTCTCTTCGACGGTGGGGGAAGACCTAGGCTGTAGTGTCCATATGGTAATGATAAATTTTTATCCAGCCAACAGCGCTTATCCTCCCAAAGTGAAAGACCTCGCTTCCTAAATGATTTTGTGCTAACTATGTGATTTTTTGAATTTATAATTGTCATATCTTCAGTTGTATCATTCTCACTATAATAGACACTCCTATAGTCATCATGTTTCAATTTTTTAACTGCTGCTCTCTGAATTCCTTTTGCACGTTTGATGCTATGATTCGTAGAGTCTAGATATTTCATGGAATACATTTTCGGTTTTAGTAGGATCATTTCCTCAAGCAACTTTCCAGCACACTCATCCTTAAAACAACCTAATCTAGCTTTGTTTGTAGTTGAGTATAGTCGGTGATGACTGTCATAGTTTGAAGAGTCAAACTTTTCGCCGAAGTATAGAAGTATATCTTCCAGACGGACGGATGGTGATGTGTATAAACATAGGAAGAAACTGTCGGTATCACCTCCACAAAGCCGCGTTCTATTTATCAGTGGACACCCTTTTAGATCATTGTAATATAATTGATACATTTCCAACTTACTATAGTCAAGTACTGCTTGACCAACATATATTAATTTATTTAAAACTATTGAAGGTTTGTACATTTCCATACCAACCAGATCTTCATCAAATATTTTGTGTTGAACATAGAGAGGATGATTTGACAATTTCAGTAGTTGTTTCTCATTGTTGACTAGTTTAAATTTTTTCCTTCTCCTTACATTTTCCATTGTTTTACCATATAAAGAATTATTTTTCAATTTGTAGAATGACTTTTCGAAGTCAGTGTTTGATTGAGCCCTCTTTTGAGAGTTCATATCAATGTATGTTTTTAACCAAGGCTTTTGTGTGAATTTTATGCCACTATGAATCTTCTTGATTCTCATGCCCATGGTCAAGTAAAATTTTAAAATTGAATAGTGGACTACATAATTTTCCCTATCAAATTGATGGAGCAGAAGTTTCTTGATAGAAGAAAAATGTGTATTTGGTCTTACTTTTTCATATAGATTTTTCATATAGTGTGAAAACATTCTCTTTTCAATCATCTGCATTTCTGGAGCTAATGGGAAATCGGCAGTGTCATCATGAATGGCTGCAGGATACTCTAAATCTAAATCAAAAATGTAGCCGATTTCACCATCATCATCTATATTTTGAACATTTTCTTCATTTAAAAAATTATCTAATTCACTTTCATTCAACCATTTGAAATTTGAGTGGGGTAGATTTCTACTGAGTGAAGAACCATAAAGGTTATTAACATCTAAGTAGGTCAAATGTCGACTTTCATGTGTATTATTTCCTAATTCTTCAATGCGTGCACGCGCTCGGTGAATGTTGGTGAAAGTCATACCCCCTCTAATTCCTCGTTCAAATAGATTGTACATATTTTCATCTTGTATGTAGTGTGGGGGATCATTGGAAGAGAAATTTAGTGCTGAGGTAAAGCTAAGATGTGGGAGACTGACAAAATGTACAGGGTCGACTTCATCCTCACGTTGACTCAATGCTCTAAACACTTCAAATATGTCTGCCAACAATAAAACATCTAACTTCAGATATGCCAGCATGTAATCACCAAATGTGCTACAATCAAATTCAATCCACGCCTTGTTAGCGTGTTCATATTCACTATCGGAACAGTGCTCACGAGTAAGATCATTATAGAATTCAAATTGTGGTGGTAGACAGTCTTCCGTCAACGTGTTTAAGTTTTTGAAGTATGAATATGGAAACACTCCCTTCTGATATAAAACATTATCACTTAATTGTGGAAATTCTACCCTCAATGTCTCTACATGCTCATACGTTTGCAAGCCCTTGGCTAATTCACTCAAGGATGCACTTAGAAATTGATATGAGTCTAAGAATTTTAGTTTAAAGTATACTGTCTTCCCTTTGTATTCATTTACAGGGACACTGGCGGATAAAGTTATATATTTTTCAGCAGTTGCTGCTACAACATCTAATTTCCAAGACTTCATTCTTCCAATCGCTTTATAGCAAACGATGTGGCTATCATAATTTTTAAAATTGTGGAAAAATATGGGCAGCTCCCGTCTGTTAAGTCTTAACCGGAGATTGCATTTCCTACATAATGTTTGCCTATATCGTCCGGTGATATGATCATGATCACGAACTTTTATGACTTCATCGCTGAATTTTGATTTACATTTGTTGCAACATTCTGCATTCTCGTGGCGTGCTTTTTCATCCGCTGACAGTGACATTGGCTGCCTAGTTGTTGCACATTGGTTGTCATATAAGTCTTGGGCTACAGTTTCTAAGTGGTGCAAGAAACTAATAATGCAATTTTCTCCCTCAAAGAGGTAATACTTGTTTTCAAATTTTGATTGAAGGGCATTATGCCAGACATGATAAGCTCCAATAGCCGCAGGTTTATGTATTTTATTATCAATGTAGCACTCTATATCTGCATAAATTACTAAAGGAGGACTTAGTTGATATTCCATGCTACTTGTTAGTACTTTTAGATCCGATGGCATTTTTTCTATTTGTGCTTTTCCTCGAATACAAAACTGGAAGTGTCGTTCTAGTGTTGTTTTATATGTGAATGACTGAGTGCATCTTTCGCAGAAGTATTTATGTCTTTTTAAAGTTCTCCTATACAATCTTGACAGCTTTGGAATTCCACAATAGTGTGCTGCTCCATTGTTTAGAATTAGCAAAATATTAACCGTTTGCCTACCAGTAAAGTTACTATTATAACGAACACCTTTGAGTCCATTTTCATAAAAGTGAATGTTAATTTTAATATCATTATTTTTCTCAAATTTTGGAATATCTTTAATTGATACTGGTGTGGAAATGCCTTCCATATTTAGCTCAGATGTCCACTCACTATATGATTTTACTTCATTCCTTGAATAAGGTACTTCATTATAATGCAATATTGATAAAACTGCATATAGGAAGCAATCATTTGCATTTGAATTAACATTAATGACAGCTTTAGAGTTTTTTAACTTCTTTGGTAGAGGAAATGATTGTCCACCTGACAGTATTGGACTTGTTATTACATTGAACTCTATATTTTGTACATCATCTATAATCCAATTGCTACCCTTTTTGTGAAGGCTTCAATATGATTTATTAGACTATTTAGATGATCCTGAAACCAAGCATCATAGTCATAAATATAGTTTGAGGATGATGAGGTAAAGTGTGCGAGAAAAGTTTCTTCTTCTTGAGGATTAGAACGGACATAACGAATTTGTGCAATCAGACGACCGCGCAATTGATAGCTCCTTAGTAAGTCAGACACTAAATTCCCTAACATGGAACGCATGCTTTCTAAGAATGATGTTATGTCCACAGTAGGTGTTGTTGGCGTGATATCATACACACGTGCATGGCCATTGAGTGCGCTTTCACTGAGACTAACAGTTCCATAGTTATTATGCATATTCATCTCACTATTTGTGTTATGTACATTCATATGCTGTCGAAATCTACTTATAGAGTTATACGTTTTGCCACACCGAGAGCAGTATTGCATAAAGTTTTGTATGTTAGTTGAAGCGCTGGTTGTTGGCTTAGAAGTAGATCTATTTTGATTATTTGAATTTGACTCTGTTATGCTATCATTCGGTTTATTATTGCATACAAGTTTATGCCTCTTAAGATTATCCATCCTATTCGTCTTATATGGACACTTGCTACATTGATATGTTTTTCCTAACTTACAAAATTTTTCATGTCGTTGCAAATTGCCTATGAGAGTGAACACTTTTCCACACTTGGTACAGACAACCATGATTATTGATGAGGATTGAAATTAGCAAGCCCTTATATACATCTACCATCTAATGACGTCAGCGTCATCACCAGCCAATACCGTATGTTCCGATCTGTTGTAAAGAGAAAACACATAAAATTTTCAGTAATTAATTTTCAAAGAAAAAAAGTCAAAGTTTAACACATTTCACAATACCATTGTGGTACAACTTCAAGTGGCTGCAGCTTTCACTGCAGCCACCCAAGTCGTCCATCCTCGTTAGACGCACCTTTCTAATGGCATTGTCTCTGCACTCGATGTGCACCAATGTTTCTTTGTCGTGCCTCTGAATGTTGGTCACTTGCGAGGCCAACAGGAGGTTTGATTGAGTTATATTTTGTAAGGACTCAACCAAACCTCTGTTGTCCTCTATTAGTTGAGCCTCACGGGCCTCTGACTCCCTTAGACGCTCTTGACAACGGCGTAGTTTTGAGTACATGTCTTCATCCGTCGTTGCATCGAGGTCGACATCATACTCTCGCACTGGGAGAGGGGCCTTGGGAACTGTAGCAGGAGCTGCGGCGGGGATAGGAGGTGTCGCGGAGGAAGGAGCTGCGGCTGGGATCGGAGGTGACGGAGAGGAAGGAGCTGCGGGCGTTGGAGGGGGTGGGATCGGAGGTGCCGGACAAGAAGGAACTGCGGGCGATAGAGGACGCACAGGGGATGGAGGAGCAAGCGTCATCATCGGGGACAGCGGCAGGCGGACGCTCCAGCTGGGGGATGCCCGGATGTGGCTGAAGGACACCTCTTCCTGTGAGGCACACATGACGGACTCCTGTAAACAAAGGAAACAATTGTTTATTAGGATAATTGTCAACAAAGTAAGTTTCAAAATGTTTTAATAGAAAATTCTACACTGAAGCAGTTAACCAAGCTTCATACTTACATTAGTAACAGATTCATTGTCATCATCGGATGACGAAGTTGGTGAATCGTCGGATGAGGATGATGTTGCAGAATCCTCGGATGAGGATGATTCGCGTATGGAGTAGGGCCTCTCCTCATTGTCCTCAATGGACGTGGTTGTCGCTGGCGTACTTAAAAAGCTCCTATGCTTTTTAAGGGATAGAGATCGCACAGCCTGCAGCGGAAAAATGTGACAATATGTTTATATAAAGAGATAGACATAGACAGGTTTTCAAGGTGTTGTTGTTGTTGTCTGTTATCTGAGCGTAGACCACAGCAATCACACTTACGGGGCTAGAAGCGAGTTTTTTGTCTCCTGGGGAATTCCCTCGAGGCAGCTTCGGGCATGCGGGGATTGATTGAACACTTGGAAACAGCTAAAAAAGAGATTCATATTTGATTTCGTCTTAGAAACTATTAAGCAAATTAATTTGTTACCTTTCGCAAGTTTTCCACCACGTTTCCATCTTCAAACCCGACTGTCATCGCTTGAGGTGGTTCAGTCTGAAATGTTTTGACAACATTGATTTAATTATGCATATGAATAATAACCCAAGTAAATAGATTCTCACATCTTTAACGATGAGTTTTTTCTGCACCAACACCTTTGTCTTCTTCGGTGGGGGCATCACCAAATCCTGAAATGTGTAAACGACATATGCTTATATTGACTTAATGAAGTAGCATTTTATCTATCCCCAGTGGATCAGTTATTCGTTGAAACTAGGATTGACATCACTTACCTCAAAATCGCTGAAAGTCTCGTCGACAAATTCTCGGGACTTAGGGGCCTTCTTGGGAGCGCGAGACTTAGGGGCTTTCTTGGGAGGCTGTTGAGGTTCGTCCACCTGGGATAAAACACCTTCCACCGGCCTGTCCTTCGAAAAGAGGCGTTGCAACTTCTTTTTTTCATTACTAGAAGTCAAATTGATCCCTTTCCGTCCATTCTCAAGAGCACAGGGGGTATGACGAACAATGAAGGCCTTCGCCGAATCGGTGTTAGCCTTCATATCACTCCTTTCATACGTCCTACAGGAAAGGCAGTAGATGTAGGAGCAGTCTTCTCGGAAGGTGCACTCCTTGTGCCCGCTTTTGTTGGCATGTCGAACGGGCAGTTGACATGTCTCACAAAAATGGAAGACGAGACGTTGTCGTGCGATACTCTCATGTCGAACCATTTCTGTAGAGGATAAAAAACTTTTATTATAATTTAATCCCTTATTAAATAAGAAATCATTTATGTACCACCTTCAAAGCTTTATTAAGTACTAGATTAATATTAGACAAATCTTAAGAAGAAATAAATTTATGGATGAAATAGAAACTGAGATTCGAAAGTTTAATTTCATTTCAAAGGGTTTGTTTATAAAAAGACATAAAATTTGGAAACAGCTGATTAATCATTATTTAATTACGAAATAATAATAGAATGAAAATGAGATTTCGAAAATTTCAACCATTAAAAAATTAGTTTAATTAAACAAGTTTGAACTTTATGGAAGCAGCTGATTTATATTTCTTTTAAATTGAAATAGACATAATAGAACGAAAGTAAAATTTTCGAAAATTTCAACCGTTAATCAATTCGTTTGATTAAACAAATTTGAATTCATACATCAACTATCAGATGACATTGAATTTTTATTTAAACATCTTTTTTATTTAGAAAGAATGTGTAAAAATACGGATGTCAATTGCACTTTTACTCAGACTTATACAGTCATGTCTCTTCTGGATGACTTAATATAGGAAGAAAATAAAAAAACATGGTTAATAATATAACATAAAGTGTTCCTATCCTAAAAACCCAAGCTTCTATATTTAAAGCTATTTGGTTATAAAAACTTAATAATGTTCCTACTCCCGAATATCCTATAAAGTAGCAGAACATGACAATGAAACTCACTTTAGAATTGTAATAAGAACCGGAGAACGGAGGAACGAAGAACGACGTCTGTTATGGACACTAAATAATTTGAAAATGAGTGAAAATTCTTTGTGTGCAACTTCTTTATATATGAAATTGACAAAAGCAACTATGAACAAAGACCTTATGACATCACATCCTGGAATTGGTACGGTTAAACAAAATTGATAACTCAAACAAGAATTGGAACAGCTGGTTTATTTTTAACCTTAGAAATGGAAGTGCCATCATATGTGTTGAAAGATTTCTACATGTAAACAGTAGAGTGAATTCAAAGTAATATGAACTGATGGACTGATGTATTATTTGATATACATGTTATTATTAATAGTCATATAATGATTCATATTTGAAGATATAAAAACGTGTGGTTTGAATAGAACATTAAAATTTGAATTAAGCGCTAAATTTCGAAAATTCAAATTTCGCGCCAAAATTCGAATAATCAAATTTAAAGACTTTTTCGAAAATTTGAATTTCGCGCCAAAATTCAAATAATCAAATTAAAATACTAGGTTAGGGTTAAGGGTTAGGGTTAGGGTTAGGGTTAAGGTTAAGGTTAGGGTTAGGGTTAGGGTTAAGGTTAGGGTTAGGGTTAGGGTTAAGGTTAAGGTTAGGGAAGCAAGAAGAGTATCTATGGCACCCGGAACCCATGGGTAAATAAATTTTCGAGTGCGCGAAGCGCACGAGAAAATTTATTTACCCTATAATCCGAAAAATTTCGAGTGCGCGAAGCGCCCGAGAAATTTTGAGGCCCCCCCCCCGCCGTGTATGAAGTGTATGAAGGTCAAAGGTCAAGGTCAGGTCTAAGGTCAAGGTCAAGGTCAAGTGTAGAGGTTTGTATATTATGGTCATTTTTGGTTGTAAAACTTTAACTTTGAAAATTTGTAAACTTAGTCATTTTTGTAAAAAAACTTGGAATTTTTCAAGTTGCATACAGATGCATACAACTAGGATTTTTTCATCAAATGGGTACATACAATATATCATTCGAATGCTCTTTTCATGCTGATTCTAATGGTGTATTGTATGACACATGTATGACATATAACTAGAGAGCTACATGTCTTTAAAGAATGGGCTAAAAACTTAGTGAATTTAAAAATCTAACATTTGTCTGCTTGCATACAGTTGCATACAACTAGGATTTTCCCATCGAATAGGTACATACCTTATATCATTCTAAAGGTCTTTTCATTCTCATTCTTATGGTGTCGTGTATGACACATGTATGATATCATCCTGGACTGCTACAAGCATTTTAAAATTAACAACATAACTGTTTCTTTAAAAGTTATATGTTCCTATTTATTTCAAGTTGAAGTCTTCATACTTGATTTTTTGTTTCAATTCAGTTATTGAACATCATTAATTGTAGATAGTTATTCCCCTTTCCCATTCAGACCTTAATTGAAGACCGATTTGTGAAATGATAAAACAAGTCTGTTCATATATACAAATGAATATTAAATAAAGAGATTAGGAAAAAACACACTAAATGTCATCAAGGTAAGGAAAGGGTACAAGTTTTTTCAAGTCCACTTGCACATGGATCCTGGTCTTCTTGGGCGCACAGGGACAGCGACGTGGTGTGTCAAGGTCGATGACCGAAAATTCGAGAGCGGTTGTGAGGTTCCGCTCGTTCGGCTCCATCCTCATGAACACCCGTTTGGTGTGGTACTTTTTCGGGGCGTTCTTGACTTTGACCGTGACCCGTCCATAAAGTGGCGTTCGCATGGACTTCTTATTCATGTGACGCATCGTCTCGATTGATACGTCACTATCTTCATCACTCGAGTAGTCGGGCGATGCAGGGGCTTGGGTGAACACCACCGGCTCGTTTGGTGTTGTCGATCGCTCCATCGGAGATTGGGGAGGTGTATTGGTACGTTCCACTGGCGAAGTGGTACGATCAGCAGTCCCGTTCTCAACTGCGGCTTTCTGTTTGCGATCCATTATGACTTGTAGATTTAAAATAATTGTAACTTGTAAACGTGAGGATTAGAACCTTTGATAAGAATTGGTACAAACCTCGGACTTATATACTTTTTAAACAAAGGAAATCCTAACAGCCAATCAGAGAGGTACCGAACTTCCCTAAAGAATATATATGACTATATAAAGGATGTCATTGTTCCAAACTGTTAAGTACTTATCCTCAACGTTCCATAACAAGAAGCATGTCCTCAAAACCACTATTTTATTTTCAAAATGACAGCCAAGTCATTATGGGAGGTCAGTTGGACATGACCATGCATCTGTCTTGCGGCTGCAAAGTGGCCCTGTGGAAGACCTTGACTGTGTCAGCACTTCAAAGGCGGAATGGACTACCAGTGAAGTGTCCGGTACACGAGTGCGATCATGACTTTAGCAACAATAAAACATTTCATGAATGGTGTGATGACTTCCTAAAGATCATGGAGTCGCCTGAGGGACGTGATCTACACCCATCATTTATTTTTCATGCTTAAATTAAACTTACATTGTAAATCTCTTGTCTTTTTCACTTTAAACATAGTTCTGGAATTGGTTTTCTTATTGGGGAGCAACTAAATCATAACTGCACATTAAAGTTTCACATCTAAATAGTGCTACATTTAAAATAATTGTCACAATAGTCGCAATTGAGCAAACCCATTCAAAATCAAACAACGGACGTCTATCGGTACGTACCCAAGTGCTCAGAACCAAACCACACAAGTTCGATCATAGACGTTCCGAAACACAGTGTACTCAACTGAGTGTACCAAACACATGTACCTATCCAGTAAAACAGATCTCATACAAGTTCCTATTCATAACACCGAATTATACATGTACCTATCCATGTGCCTATCGATAACTAAATTATACATGTACCTATCCATGTACCTATCGATAACTAAATTATGCATGTACCTATCCATGTACCTATCCATGTACCTATCCATGTTCCTATTGATAACACTAAATTTTACATGTACCTATCCATGTACCTATCCGCCGCAAGTAGGGCACAGTTTTCACTACTATTATTGGCTACATCCTTGAACGGTTGTCTGCTACATGAAATTTTGTCAGAAATAGCTACTTTTCTTTAAAGTAAAGTTTTGCCATCAAAATTATAGGTTAGACAAATGAAACACATATCACTGTATAGACAAGAGAAAATACTTTCAGAAAAGTATTTGGACTTATCCACAAGACAATTATACTCGTAATTGTATGCATAATCATAACTCATATTACATTGCCCCATTCATTTGTTAAGAAGTTGGTAACATAATCATGATTTTCATTCAAATTCAGCTCATACCAATCTAATGCATAGGCCATAGACTTCTAAATTTCTCTGGACAGATAGGTGAGCAAAATTTGAAATCATTTTATACATGTTCAGGCCAACCAACATTTATGTTGCAAAAGATCGAATTTTGCAGCTTATTTGAATGCAAAATGCAAGCAAATGCAGTATACCATTATTGGCTGTGAACCGAAATGCAATGACGGTGTAACACAAATACATTCCTCTACTTGCATAACAAAGAAATTTGAATTTGTGATTGCATCGATTTAGTTGAAAGTATTATATCCCAACTAAACATTCTTGTGCAACTTTGTGTGACGTCTTGTGTAACCTTCAATTCCATGAATCTGACAAATGCTACCACGAAGGACATGGATCATCATGGCAAGCAATGAAGAAAAATTGAAGAAATGAAACAGTGTGATCTACATGTAAAGTACAGTGCCATCGAAATTCCTTTATCTGTCTAGATGCTTCTCCAAACAACTACAAAGCTGCGATCCGGTATGGCCACGTTTTCAAGTATATGTCCTGGCAATGGAAACACAATCGGAAGATTTCTTGTTATGACAATTTTGTCTAAAATTTAGAAAGAAACCATTCCATCTGCGTTTGTAACATCTCAAAACGATAATGGACTAAAAATGGCGATCACAAGTTAAAGTCTTCCCCATAGCATCATCGCATCATTGACTGTCGAAAAATCTGCGAATATGTATTTGCATTTATCACAGAGAGAAATCCATTCCAAGCAGCACATAATGTATTTATCATCTATCACAAGTTTTCCAAAGTTGTCAATCTGATGACTTCTGGATAATATCTGGATGACCAGCCAGTGATAGAAATTCTAAATTGGATTCAATTATGTAATACTTGGGAAAGACTGACAAAGCTCCGTGAAGCCGAATTCAACGGACGGAAGATCCAACCGAAGCATTGACCATTGTTATGTAAGGGTCAGTTTCGAGAGGAAAGAGAAGCCACCGATTTCCACACTACGAATGTCCTGAAATGAGGGGGAACAGAAAAGTGAACTATACGGAGATCCTTCTCTGCATTCAATTTCATGAAAACAATCATGATGGACACAATAAGCATTTACAACCTGAGCAGCTACTTCTATACGGAGGTCTGAACAGTTATCAGGCGATCTGACCTGTGATGGAGGCTCTTCTGAGACCAGTGACCAATGCTCGGAAAAGCACAGCCAGATCACATTGAGAAGGGTTTTAGCTGGATACGTCAAATGACTGGTGCATATTATTTTATCTCCATGCGTCACCTTACAGAGAGTGACAAGAAAATGAAAACAATAACTTTATTGAAGTTTTCCGGATTTAGTCTGAGAAGTGTTGATGATAAAATATCATGCGGTCAACCACAGAAGATGATGTGTATGCAGGAGAATGTTTGCATACAAAAACTGATTTCAATATGAATCCTAATAATCGAGATGATACAAGTGGTGCTTGCTGCCCTTCACTCCTGAAATGTAAAAAATGTGATTTTTGTCGTGAGTGTAATGTCACAAATAGTGAGTTGGCAATGTTCAACATCCTGAAGCTGCAACGTTTTTGAGCAAAATTTATCATGGGAAGTCTTTTCCACCAAACGTATCTGTGCTTCAACTATACATTCCTTGCTGGAGGGTGTTGCATGAGATCAAACTGAATAGCGTTTAATTCTATGTAAAATTTATTATTTATTTGTATTATATTATTTGTGAGAATAGCGAAGAAAAACCATTTTACCAGGTTATACAAGTCATAACTGAAACTGAATAATTGTATAAGAAAATAGTATCTTTCTTTAAAAATGAAAGGACGATGCTCAGACTATCGATGAATATCATCACATTTCCAAGTTTTTGTTATTTCAACACAATTGTCAAAGAAAGACTTCGAAAACATTATTGAGTGAAATATATTAGATAATAATAACAAGTCTTCAAACGCACAAAATTATTATACTAAAATCGATTTCGCCGGTCCAGCCTGGTCACTCAGTACATGAACAAATCTTACTGATATAATAGAGATCAAATGCTAAATCATTTGAAATCATTGAACTTTAACATCACAAAAATCAAAGAGATAGAAATAATAGAAATGAAGTCCTAGCACAATATAGTGGTGAAAATCAATTTCTACAAATAGTCACTGTTGGTACATTGGCCTGATTCCATTCGCTTTTGTTGTTCATTAATATTTTTGAGGCTTGTATGCTGTTTTTGATGTTAACGGCTTCCGATATTTGTCGTTCTATGGCGTTGTTGTAGTGTATGCTCTTTACATTTATCAGAATTGACAGAGTCGCGTAAGTGGCTCGTAGCTCAGTTGGTTAGAGCACAGGTCTAGTTAACCTTGGTCGTAGGTTCGAATCCTACCAGTCGCACATCTTTTGCATGGCAATTTGATCTATCGTTTATTTAATTTCATTGTTGTTAATTGCATTCACGACAAGGCTTAAGATGCTTTGGTGGACAATCGATCCCCGTTACTTGCCTTAATGTCGGCGGTCACAATTGTGACGAGTTATTTATTCATTGATTATTATTGCCTTGACAACTGATGTGTGGTGGTGGTGGTGGTGAGGGTTTGATCCTGCCAATTGACAGAGTCGCGTAAGTGGCTCGGAGCTCAGTTGGTTAGAGCACAGGTCCAGTTAACCTTGGTCGTAGGTTCGAATCCTACCAGTCGCACATCTTTTGCATGGCAATTTGATCTATCGTTTATTTAATTTCATTGTTGCTAATCTTAAATTTCTGTTCCTGTTGCTCATGTACATCTTTACAATGTTTCCAAAGTACTGATCCTTCTTTCCTTTCCTTGTATTGTTTCCAGTGTTCATTTCCTCTCAGCTTTGCAGTTGTTGCCGTCTCTCCAATGTAAACTCCCTCACAGCTTTCGCATATTATTTCATACGTGATTCCTTGTTCTTCACACTTCCCTTTACCATCACTGTCGCATACGAAGAATTCATTTTCGCTACATTTTGTTGATTTGAATGGATCTGATTTTTGTAATTTTCGTTTCAATGTTTCTCCTGATTTCTCAATCACCTTTATTTTCACTCCACTCCTCTTTATTACTTTCTGACATTCTTTCTTTAATGTTGAGTTAGGCGTCGCCACTATATTGTGCTAGGACTTCATTTCTATTATTTCTATCTCTTTGATTTTTGTGATGTTAAAGTTCAATGATTTCAAATGATTTAGCATTTGATCTCTATTATATCAGTAAGATTTGTTCATATGTACTAAGTGACCAGGCTGGACCGGCGAAATCGATTTTAGTATAATAATTTTGTGCGTTTAAAGACTTGTTATCATTATTTAATATATTTTACTCAATAATGCATCACATTTCCGATTACTTCGTAAAATCTCGCTGTTCGCACGTACATGAATCAGATATCCGAAATTTCAATGACATTTTTCAACAGCATGTGCAAGATATTTGTTCATAAAATCTCAAGTGCCTCAGTTCTGAGAAAGTTGTTAGAAGAAAAATTGCAAAATTAGCAAATGACGCGGAGGTGTAGCACATGCGTTTAGCGCATAGGCATGTGTAAGCTCATGCGTCCTAACTCCTAATGTACATAAATATGCATACATGCTGTGCTGGCAGGCAACCTGTTCTCCAAAATGTTGATTATGCTTATTGACAGTCGATTTGCAAAGTAATCTATATTTAGGAGTCCATGCCTGAACATGTATAAGCCAATTTCAACCTATCTGTCCAGAGAGATTTAGAAGTCTATGCATAGGCATATGCTGTGTACATAGACAGTGAGCCTTAGCCTATCATCTGAAGTATTAGTACACTACCGTAGTTATCGCTCATTATTGCTTGTTCATTTATCATTATCAAATGAAAAAAGTTTATGATCATGGTTGATCGATAGACTAAAGACATTGATTCTCTTAGGGGATATGCAATTGGTTTAAGTGAAAAGCAGCTTACAACTGAAGAATTGTGTGCTAGGCTGCATTTCCAGAACCCTCCGACGTTGGCAAAGAGAATTTGGTGTTAAGAAATGCAAAAATGGTATTTGATCTGGACGGAAAAGAATCACGACATCTCGAAGCAACCGACGTCTAATCAGACTTGCTGCAATTCACAAATTATCGTCTGCAAGACAGCTTCTGTGTCTGTGGAGGCAAAAGGTTTCAGTGTGGACTGTATATTGACGCTTGTGTAATTTCATCTTTCAGAAAGATAGTGGACCAGCTCACACAGCGAGTGCAGTAGCATTCTTTAAGTAGCAGTGTGAAATACGATAAGTGCCCTGATTTGAATCCCATAAAGCATGTTTGGAATTTCCTCGGTTGGAAAAGCAATATTGTCGTTCCACTTCCGTAAAAACAGTAAAAGAACTGAAACATTAGTCCTGGCCAAATGGCTATTGATGCCACGATCTTTTAATGATTCATTGATACAATGTATGAATGATCGCAGCCAGTGGCGTAGCCAAGGGGGGGAGTAGCATATTTACGGTAGAGATAAAGGTGTTTACACGCATCACTACGCGTGCAAATTCCACCTAGAAGCAGTTGAACAGCTTCAGGCAGTTGATGATCAAACTGCAAGTGGTGATATATCCCACAAACTCAACACACAAGATTCCCAACAATTGGAGAACAACCGCTATTTGTTTAAAGCTGTTCTCCACGAACTGGAATATTTAGGGAGAACGAATTCAGGAATTCGAGGTCACAGAAATGAAACTGGCCGCATTGACGTCATAAAAGACGAGACAGACATAGATTACACGCAAGGAAATTTGCGTATTCTGCTCCAGAAGCGTTGCTTAAGAGATTCGCGTCTTGCTGAAATTCTACGCGATAGTCCTAAGAATGCGACATTTCTCTCGCCTGATGTCCAAAATAAAATGATTGAATGCATTGGATCCAGCATCCTGCAGCAGATCTCGGATGCAATTCGCCAGGCTGTCTTCTTTTCTGTTTGCGCAGATGAAACATCAGACGTATCTCGCAGCGAGCAATTAACCGTGACTATACGCTACGTAGATGAAAATCTACAATCTGTAGAGAGTTTCGTTGGTTTTATTCAACTCACGGAACAAACCGGTTCAGCAATCTCTGAAGCCATCCTTAGGCATCTAGAAAAGCTAGGGATTGACAAGAACAACTTGATAGCACAGGGGTATGATGGAGCTTCTGCGATGTCAGGAAAAATGAAGGGAACACAGGCATTGATGCGACAACATTGTCCACGGGCTGTGTACATCCACTGTTTCAGCCACTGCTTGAATTTAGCAATTGGTGCCTCCTCTGACATAACTGAGGTGAAGTCAACCCACTGCACCATGAAAGACGTCAGCAACTATTTCAAAAACTCTAGTCAGCGGCCTCAGAATTTCAAGGACTACATAGATCGTTTCTGTCCTTCTTCGAGTCACACGCGTTTGAAAGCGTTTTGTCCAACTCGATGGGTTGAGCGACATGATGCTGTGTTCATCTTTGTAGAACTGCTGATTCCTCTTGCACATTTCTTTGAAGATCTCCAAGAATATAGTCTGCTGAACTCGTTAAGCAATGCTGCATTTATTGTCACGGCATATCTTCTACGTGAGATCCTAGGAGTGACCAAAGGTTTGTCAGTGCTGCTTCAGTCGACTCAACTAGACATCATGAAAGCGGTGCACGAAGTGCAAACTGTTGAGCAGTGTCTACAGAAGTGGCGCTCTTGTCCAACGGATTCCGTGTTCGAAGTTGCTTACAATCAAGCAGAAGCTATGTATAAGAAGCTGACAGGCGATGAAATGCCTGTTCGACGTTGTGTAGGCCGCCAGAAACACCGGAATAATGTCGAATATGCTTCAGGTGAGAATCGATGAATATCTACATGTATATCATACAAGTACGTAACTAAGTATGATTATTCGTACATTTCGTTTATAATCCTTGACCGGATCACCAAAGAACGTGAGAATTCCAATTACAGTTTCTAATCATTGCAATTTTCATACTGTAATAATAATCCTTACTTTCCTTAAATGCATTCATGTGATTTTACTTGACTGAATTTATATTAGGAGTTTACTGCATGTTGTGATGATCTATTTATTTGTAAAAAATGTTAAATATTTTTGTCTGCTATTCAACAGTGAGCCAATACTACAAACGTGCAATTTGGTATCCCCTATTGGACTGCACCATTCAGCAGCTGAAGGAGAGATTCACCGAGCAGGCGCTGACAGCTATGAGAATCGTAGCCCTGCTCCCACCGCTCTGCACATCGGACTCTGCCGCGACGGATGCCTTTTCCGCGTTCAAGCAGTATGCTGACCTTACCGACGGAATTGACGCCTGCATGTGTGAGTTTCGTCAATGGCAAAGCCGTTGGCAAGATGCGGATCCCAAGGTAAGGGAAGCAGTTAACACGATCTCATTGACCCTCAAAAAGTGTGATCCATCCATTTTCCCAAATTTATTCCGCCTTTTCAAGGTGTTCATGACTATGCCGGTAACCACCGCAACGGCAGAGCGATCCTTCAGCCAACTCAGACTATTAAAGACTCATTTGCGCTCTGTGATGTTGTCGGATCGACTAAATGGGTTGGCTCTCATGGCCATTCATAAAGAGCTCAAAATCAATTATGATGACGTTATTCAACGATATGCGATGAATCACGACACTCGTTTGCGACTGAAATAGAGAAGAAATTCGAAGCAAATAAGTATCTTTTCCGATGTCATGTCATGTACAATTTATTTACATACTAACATGGTCCATGCATACTAAGTTTTCTTGCTATTTTGTAACTTTTTGCCGTGGTACATTGTACTTGAACAAGAACATAATTGACAGTATGATATGTACATGTATAACCTGAACCAGAGTATGATTAGTTACTAATCGTTTATCATGAATGATGAATGAAAGAAAAAATCAGATCATAATCAAATGGAATATGAATAAATATTGTAAAACACGAAATTATTAGTTATATGGACCCATATCATACCACGTTTATTGTCCCCCCCCGAAATGAAATCCTGGCTACGCCACTGATCGCAGCTCGTGGAGTTATCACCCGATACTGATTGCTTATTGACTTTCATATACATTTTTACAATAAATACATTAGTTCTCACAAAATGCTCTCGTATCGAGGAAGAAACATAATAGACTATCCTAAGATAGGAAAGAGGGGTAAATTAAATTTCACAAGTGAATATACCCGCATGTAACATTAATTTTGCTAGAGTGTATAACTACAGCCAAACATCAAATAATTCTGCTCGACACCTTAATACTCCGTTGTCTTTATGTTGCTTAATGAGCTCGATTGAGCGATTATCGTATATTAGCAAATGAGTATACTAACTGCAGAAAGCTTTGCCCCTTCTCGAACCAACATGGAATGTGCTCAGTGATCCTTTGAGACAATCGACGCTCCGTCCGACTGATGTATTTGCCGCCGCTTTGGGAGATGTGATGTTCGCGACGAAGTGCTCTCATTCCATCATGAGAATTGACTTCAAGCGCATTTTATTAGCTCTTTGATGCATTTTGTGTCCTTTTGAGGAAATTTCGACCCGACCTTTTGGGACAACATTACGCAATGTTGATCTCACAGCAGCAAAAATTTCTAGCCAAAATAAAGAGGAGATCAATGCAATTTTGATAGCAACACTTACATGGATAGAACGCTCACAAATTGTACTTAAGAAAGAAATCTTTCGAGTAATAATTTTAATCTAGAAAATAATTCATGCGTGAAATTAAATATAGATAAATAAATGCTTTACATACAATGCTAATGGATATACTGAAGTGAAACATGCAATACTATTTATGCAATCAGGTACAGTTCTTCATGTCTAAGAATATATTACAGTGTCACACATCATAATACTCAATATGCTGTTAAATGTAGATATATACTGTCCTGAATGACATCCTAATCAAGGCCCGCCATGGCCTTAAAATCCAGGTCCCGGGCAGCTACAACTCTATAACAGATGAAGTCTGTGTTCGAAGCGTTCATTTGTTTGACAAGATACTTGTAATTAAACTTTCATTTCTTCGACAACTTATACACAAAATTCTATAGTCAATTTCATTAATACGTTCATTTGTTCGAAAAAATTGATCATCGGATATCAATGTATTGGGCCTACTTATCTATTGCATGGATCATTTATGGCATAAATCCCTAACATTACGATCCATCTACGCACAATCTGCACAGGTACACAAATCAAAATTTGAATGGGATTTTTTATTTAACATAATTTGCGGTATCCATTAGTTTACTTCCGTATTTTGATAAGGTGGAGTTTCAATAAACAAAAGCATCAAAAGATCAACCTCGGCTTATTTGCAATTAGCATGTCTACATCCGGGTTGGAACAATTACAGTAATTGTAATTGTGTAATTAATTGTAAGTTTTGAAGTAATTGTAATTATAATTGTAATTGCGAAAGTTCAACTGTAATTGTAACAATAGTTGTAATTGAATTTCTATAATGCAATTGTAATTGTAGCCTACATGAAGAAAAATGTCGGTTGATTACGCGTCAATTACTTTTGTCTTTTCGGTTAAACGAAACACAAAATCCAAGGATTGCTATATTGAAAATTGAAGTATACAATTTTCACACTTTCTGCTCACACAGGCTTGGACTACTGTTGAGTGTTCATACAGACTTATAAATACACATATGGCCTACAAGCCCTACATGCACGATTGTAGCCTACATATAGGTCTGATTCTGTGCCGTGTTTTTACCGAATTTTTAGATTAAGCCTCTACAACAGAGCATACAAAAGTACAAATGTCATAATATGGGCATTTTTGAATTTATAAATTGATATCTTCTCTAATAATTCATGCCAATCTCTAATGAACGCCGCAGGTGAGAGGTCAACGTATTGATAAACGTGAGGCCTAGCTTTGATATAAAATAATGCATTTGTAGGAGAATGATTTTTCATGGGTGGGGGAGATTTTTATAGGAGAAGATAGCGCAACCAATTTTTGGGCGTTAGCACCGTTTTAAGAAATAGGCCTACCTAACGTAGCATAATAGTTGCCTGCTGTTAATGATGACTGAAAGACAGACTACTCATCCTGTTTTGACGGTTGCTGTAATTGTATCGTCGAGATAAAACTCATATCACGGCTCATCAGGATAAAGTTTTTGGTATGCTCCCCCTTAAAGTGATCATTGGGAGGTTGCAACGTTGCAATTGCAATAGACAATAGGCCATTCTTCTTTCTCTATCTTGTGCTCAAAATCAAATTTACTAAGACTTGAAATCTTTTTGGACAACTGATTCATAATTGACCAACATTGTTCGGAAAATCGATGCAATTGTAATTGCGTAATTAATTACAACTTATGAAGTAATCGTAATTGCAATTGAATAAAAGTCGTGTAATTATAAATTGTAATTAAAGATTTTGATTTCAAAGTAATTATATTTATAATCGTAATTGTAAAAGTTCAACTGTAATTGCAATTGTATTCGAAAAAATTGTGTAGATTTCGCTCCAACCATGGTCTACATTATCATAGACAGAAACAGGAACAATAAAACCCAGTGGAAGTGTATTGAAATTAACTCAAGGAAATACAAAGTATATGAGTATAACTTAGAGGGCGTCACACAAATGAACTTGACGAACAAAACGATCATCCGGCAGCCGGCATCATCATTTCAAGCCAGCAGCGCATCATGAGGACTTCTGACTATTGATTTTATCGTCTCCATTTATCGACGATTTGCCATCAATTAATCAATTAAGAAGACATTTATTATGTATGGAAATGAGTGGATTTTGTCTTACACATTACCTGCACGTTTGAAACGCAAATTTTTCCAAATTGAAGGAAGATTAATAGTTGCTCCTGCTGTCATAACCAGACCAACAACCATGAATCTACATTGATACGAAGGGTCTATTACTATACAAAAGCTGCTACTGGTCCTCCGCACAAATAGCCAAAAGCACTAAAAAATCCATCTAAGCTCATTCCAGTAGACAAACTCTCAACCCCAATGAAGAAGATCACAAATTCAGGAAGCATCGCCCAAATACTAAATAATCCCCCTACAATCGCTGTTAACCCTGCAATAATTATGTAATTTTCTATGAAGCCATAGACTGCAACTACAATTCCTGCTAGAGCAAACATAATTATATAGGTGATCGTAGCATCAATTTTGAATACTTGAAGTATAATAGGTATAACTACACGGCCAATCAATGCTGGTACTGCTTGGATAGACGGTAGAAGGGCAGCTTTGACATCACCATGACCTTGCAATCTAGAGAAGTTAACGATGTGCGTAAAGAAGGCACCAAGGGCGATTGAAATGAGAAAATTGCTAACGAGAAGCACAGAGAAGCCCACATTTCTCAATAATCGTAGGCCTGCATCATCATACATGCGCCTGAAAACAGAGGGAGATGGAATTCTTTTATCCTACTCATTTTCTCTGTTGGAAAAGTCCTTCAGTTGAATAGCGGATTCGTCTTCAACTTCACAGATTCGAGGATGAAACACAGCCGCTGAATACATCAAATTGTTCAAGTTTATCGCAGACAAAATGATGAAGCCACCACGCCAATGAAAATGCTGAAACAGCGAGAACATCATCGGAGTATAAACTAATTGACTTATGGATAAAGCGACTCCTAAAGAGCCGAAAGCGATCTTTCGGTAGACAATGAAATACCAAGCCACACCTTCAAACTGGCATATACCAGCCGCACATCTTTTGCATGGCAATTTGATCTATCGTTTATTTAATTTCATTGTTGTTAATTGCATTCACGACATGGCTTAAGATGCTTTGGTGGACAATCGATCCCCGCTACTTGCCTTAATGTCGGCGGTCACAATTGTGACGAGTTATTTATTCACTGATTATTATTGCCTTGACAACTGATGTGTGATGGTGGTGGTGGTGAGGGTTTGATCCTGCCAATTGACAGAGTCGCGTAAGTGGCTCGTAGCTCAGTTGGTTAGAGCACAGGTCTAGTTAACCTTGGTCGTAGGTTCGAATCCTACCAGTCGCACATCTTTTGCATGGCAGTTTGATCTATCGTTTATTTAATTTCATTGTTGTTAAGTACATATATAAAAGCAAATCCTGCTCCAGAAATCACTCCATGAGTGAATAGTATCCAACTCACGTTCGGCACAAATAAGGTAGTGAAAAGTCCTATTGATGAAGACATGCAACCAACTAGAACAGTTTTTCTAGTACCAAGTGCCTTTATGCAGAAATTGCCCAGCGGAGCAAACATGAAAAAGCAAACTGTATTCAGATTAGCAGCCCATGCAGTCAATGTTGGAGAACTTTGAAATTCATCAAGGAATGTTGTATACAGGATGGCCGAGAAGAGAGTAACTCCTAATATGAGGAATCGGGACAGACAGACCGCAAACAATACGACAGTAGCCCATCCTTTATCGATGTCTGGAGAAGAATAAGTCATAGTAACGATAGTCACCAGCAGTAGTTGCAATTATTGATGCAGCTTGTAGGCTTATTAGCTGCACTGGTGTACTGCGTCGTAGGTATTGGTGATGGCCTTCATGGTTAGATGAACAATAAGTGATTACCGTGACGAACTATTTTTCTGATACCTAATCATTGACCGCAGTATTGCAAGGTCATTATTTTGGCACTAAAAAAGTCAGATGATGTTAGGTTATCATTCATGTGTTACATGAATAAGAAAATGCAATAGACCAATAGAAAATGATTCGAGACCAATATCGAAGGCATATTTGCTGATATCCATAAAGTTAATAATCAGATAAATCTGATGAGAATGAAGTGAGATGCATCATGCGTACTAAATCATCAACTGATTGCGTGTAAAGGAGAAGATGCAATCATTGGGACCCTCATGATTCATGCCACGTAAGCACAGGTCTACAGTTTTTCATTCTTTTTCTCGTGAATTAAAGATTCTTCATCATCTGTACTTACATTCCACTGCATTCCTATCCAACTAGCAACGATCTGAGACAACCGAAGGAGACATTTAACTGGTAATAGTTCTAAGTGTGACTATGAGGCATCCCAAGGGGAATCCTGGGAGAAAATCCACACACCACACAAATGCATTATTATATACAACAGCAATAGGTATGTTCGCATAATCCACGATTAATGTGAATCATTGACAAACACAGAAGTTCCCTATGATAGAAATCTGCATCTCCGCATTCTAAGTATGCAAATTTACTTTTAAGAATATTTATGCCTGATTTTCTGTTAACATGCACATTGCTATTAATGAACCGTAGAGTAAATATGAGGTAATTACCTACCAACTCAAAGAAAATCAGAATAAAGTGAAAGCCTTTGTATCAAAACGTTTCAGCATTTTTACTGGAGATCATCTTCCTGATGTCCAAAATATTTGATCAGTTTTTAAAAAGCAGAATATTGTAAGTTATTCCGGTGTTTTTATTCTAGCGATCTGGTACTTCAGATTTTGACATTTAAGTAGTATGAAACTTGTAAGATCTCAAGTAGAATGAAAATGTAATGTTAAGTAGCTTAATTGGAAGGAAATTAATTTGATTATAAAGGAAATTTTAATACAACAATGCATCATTACACGAAAAAATAAAAACTTATTCGGATTCCTGACTCAATTTTCGAGCTTGTTAACTTGGAAAATTTATCAAATCTCAACAGATTTAACCGCCAGGGACAGTGCGTACAGCAGATGCCGCAACGCTCATTACAAAAGTGATCATCCACAACAAATAATAAATTTGCAGGTTCGGAAGAGTATGCTGATGGACACGCGCTGATTTGTTTTAGCATAAGTCTCATGCTAGTGTAAATGATATTTAATTATGGAAATTATCCCATGTATAATTGAACAATGAATATATCATTAGGCAATTGTGTAGGCCTAATTACCATACGAATTACTATGTTTGTATATTCTGATAAATTTATCAACTTGCGCATGTTGTTAGACAAAGTTAGTGATCTTTGATGTTCATCAATAAATCAGGTTTATAAGTAGTATATGAAAGTAGTCAATGGAGTACATTATTCAACATCAAAATTATAAGAAAATGTTTTGCTTCTTTTAAATGACTTGATCAGCTTACTTGACAAACAGATTGTTACTGGACATATAAAGCCGTTTGATAACGAATTGGATATTTTCTGATGCTGAGGCATCAAGTCAAAATAGTCATTGTATAATTGATAGACTGCCCCAGGGAAACTTTGCAAAAGAAGTATTAAACAACATGAATGCTCTTTTCGACACAGATGTTTCCAAAGTGTCTTTATGTTTCTTTTAAATTTTTAGCCAGAAAATCGACTCCCTTAGAGCTTGAAAATAAGCCTACTTAAGCATTCCTAAAAATTCCTAAAATTTATTATTGCTTTTGAGCACATGAGCTGTCTCTAGACAAGAGGTAAATATACAGATCGCAAATTGACTTGATTAATATAAAAGTTGCTTTTTGCACCAACTAAGTTCCCCCAGCGTGTGCCATAACTTTCATTCAATTTCCATTCTAGGAGTTCGTGTGGCATTGCTGATTTCTATGAACTTAATAGATAATTAAATAATCTGATAATCTGTCCTTAAGATAATTAATAATCGCATTTCCTTCCTAAGTTCTAGCTTTCCATCTTTGCATTCGCACGAGGTACTAAGATCTAAGGAGTGTAAAAACTTCATCTCAAGCTTTCAGAAGAATTACGTCATTACTCCGGCGTCATTACTCTATGTTGTTAGTATTAATTTATATTCATTCGTTCATAACTTTTAATTACCTCATTATTTACAGGATTCTCCACTAGGGTAGTTGTTTAACTTAGGTATCTTCCGTTTCCTAGATCCTTCGAATTTTTTTGACCGTGTCGTGTTTTGATTCGATTACGATGCCAGCAGCTATAGTCAGGAACAAATTGCACGCCTTGGCCCACGAGCTGGGTCCTCCACTGGGACGCGCAATGCCACAGTTAAGAAAAATGTTACATAAAAGAAAGCATAACAAATAGAGAATTCAATGCTCAATAAATATGAGCTTTTTAGTAATGACGGCAAAAGGTTGTATCAAATTAGATCTCAAGAAATAATGAGAGTAATGAAAATAAGATGAAGAAAAGCTCAAATAAAAACATGCCAAATTTATACAGAAGACTGCTGTGCTTTTGTAGAGCCTTCTCTAACGGAGTTCAAAATTTATGAAATATGCCCCTCAAAATCTTCAAGCTTCAATCATTTTTTGACTTAATTTTACTTCTGACAATATAATAAGCGCATGTAAGATGCACCTCTAAAAATAAAAATCAATGTTGCACGATTTTTGTTTAGTTGTCATCCACAGAGATGGCTTCATTTGCGTGCGGATTAGTCTAGAGAGGACTTAATCCTAACCCGGCCATTGTACACATATGTGCCAAATGATGGAGATTGACATGGATATTTGTCTCTCTTTGTTTGTGTGATTGGCCAAGTGCGCGCATTATTGAAGTAGCTCTCAACAGAAAACCCACGAACTTCAACGGTCAGATTGCAGGCAGGACTGTCAAGTGAAAGTACATATCTTTGACTCAATTTTTGTTAATGATAAATTCGCCTAATGGGAATATCATTCACACCGCTCGACTCCTCGCGATCTCAATTTACTGACTGTGTACGTGTCATTGTTCGAGTTCGTCAGAATTAAGGCTTGAATTTTGCATTACGTTCAATAGAAAATTGGCCTTCCTGCCCCTCGAGACTAGTTTTGGCTGTGACCATCAGCATTGAAGAAAGTTATCTCAATACCCAAACACGGAAACAAAGCAATGTGTTGTCATCATACACAGATACCAAAATGTTTGTCAGCAGAGTTCAATTACGCCGAAATCTTCGGTGTGGTTGCGGCCGTTGAAGAATTATGTTCTCATGATTTACCCGGTTCGGACCAATATTTCATCTCTCAGGCGCCGACCTAACTATGGAAATACACAAGTTTGCAGACAAGTTACAATCTAACGATTGATTGCTGATCTAGGAGATGGCAATTCATTCATTAACTAATTCATTTAAATGCGCCCGTTATGGTAATCATACAAAATGATCAGCCAGCCTTGATACATGCTATCACATCGAATTGCAGGATGTCATCATTGTCGCATCATCATCATCATTATCACTGACTTCATTAACTAACTTATGCTAAATTTGCAAAATACAGCAACGCACAGCAACTGCTGCTATCACAATTTCTTGTACCTTAGCTATCGAATGACGATCGTGAGTTCTGTGCACTACTTTTGTACCGATTACTACATGTTCATTGTATATAAGTTTCTCTTTTGGCATAATATTGACCGATGCTATTCAAAAACAAAGAGGTGGAAGCTCGGAGACGGAATGAGAGCCGGAGCTCCTTCAAATGCTCTCGGGTGCAAAGTTTTCAATAATGCAGCGATCTCCGATTTCGGCTTAAGGCCGAAGTTGTCTTCTCAGTCAATGAGGTGGATCTATCCTCATTCCACCTAAGGCCTCAGATCCACCTTAGTTGAAAGTGGACCTCATTGTGCCGGAAGTCATGTCTTCCCATCAACCCGAAGATAAACATGTGAGTCAGGTCGGGTTGCTTGAATTTTGAAATCCGATTCGAACTAAAAGACAATCCTAAGTCGCATAGAGCAAGCATATTAGGTAGAGTAGCAGCTCAGTATTAATTAAATCCCCAATGTGCACGTAGTTTCGATTTTATGAAATGAACTAGGAGTTGTGGTGACCCAGTACCAAATGTGAGATCTGCAAGTTGTTACAGTTTTGAAGAAATTACTGCAGAATTGACTGATCATGATAGCAATACAGAAGAAAGAATGGTATTACACAAATCCTCCTTGTTATGAAAATCTTAAATAGGCAATGCTCACTAAATTAGCCTCGGTGGTTTACTATAGTGCTCAGCTTTATTAATAAGAGTATTTTCTTAAGTGCGGTCATGACACAAACGACCTGCCACTGAAAGAGTAAAATATCACGATATTACAATCTAAGACAATGATTATAATTAACTTCAAAAGATGTATGGGTCCACATTACTATTCAGATTCAAGAAATGTAACATAAATTTATCATGAAATCATGTCGATGAAAATTGTGTTAAATTTGAAATCTCAGTCAAGATAAACAATAAGATCTCAATTTTCCATCAAGACTTGCATTATAATGCGACTCATGAAATTTCTTGATAATCAGCTTAATTTCGGCATAATTATGGTGCCTGTCCTGTTGGTAAATGTCAAAGATATTTAATTATTTAAAAGGGTTAGATGAGAAATAGATGCCTAAATTTGAACCCATTTTAGTACGGTCCCTATCGTGCAAAAAGAGCATTACGGCAATGGAGCGAAGTTGCTGTTTTGTCGACTGTGCGATGTACGATGCGACAAAAAGTCATAGAAATGGCATATGATATAAAGCATAATTCACTGATATTGTATGGCAAGTTTCAAGAATATTCATTCAGTAGTTTCTCTGAAAAAAATTGCTGAACATGAGAGCGGTAACAGCAATTTAATGCAGTACAATCCATCCAAGTGGAAGAAAAAAATATTCACATGAAGACTGATGCGGTATAATAAACTCCTTCTGTAGAATTCATAAACAATTTCCGTGAGAATCCGAATATCACACGGAGGAATCGGCTATTTATAGGGCTCACCCATGTCAACAACGCTCTTCGAGTTAATCACCAAGCTGAAACATGCAATATGGATCTATTGCAAATAATCAACAGAGGGCATTTTAGGACCAACTGAAATCGATCATCGCATGTCTGTCGATGTCAAAGATGCTGTCAATGTGCATCGTATAACATCCATATTGGTACCGGTATAAGTTTCAAGAATATTCATTCAGTAGTTTCTCTGAAAAAAATTGCTGAACATGAGAGCGGTAACAGCAATTTAATGCAGTACAATCCATCCAAGTGGAAGAAAAAAATATTCACATGAAGACTGATGCGGTATAATAAACTCCTTCTGTAGAATTCATAAACAATTTCCGTGAGAATCCGAATATCACACGGAGGAATCGGCTATTTATAGGGCTCACCCATGTCAACAACGCTCTTCGAGTTAATCACCAAGCTGAAACATGCAATATGGATCTATTGCAAATAATCAACAGAGGGCATTTTAGGACCAACTGAAATCGATCATCGCATGTCTGTCGATGTCAAAGATGCTGTCAATGTGCATCGTATAACATCCATATTGGTACCGGTATATGTTGTTTGTTTTTATTTGCTTAAGCCAATTTTATATCAAATTTTCTAATAGTTCATATTTATTTTTTTTGTTCTATCATGCCACAAAATTTTATTTACACGTTGTATTATTTCCAAGCTTGGCAATCGCGTCTGGGGTGGGGACAGCAACGATATACGTGCACAACCATAGCCAGGCACCGTACTTATTACAAAGAAACAATGGCTACATGATCACAAGCAAGGACGTGGTTCATTTTTCTGTTCAGAGAAGTCATTTAGTCATGTATCTGGTGAACTTTACTCTGCCTTCATCTAAAAATGAAACAAATGGTTTTCATTTGTATTTTTCCTATATAACATGCGCTCTTCAGATCTAATTACCAACTGCCATAAAGTAATGCAATAAAGTCTAATTGGAAGAATTGTATCAGCAGCATAGAGTAAATATATTAGGTAGAGTGGTAACTCCGCACTTATTACATCCCCAATGTGCATACACTTTCGCATTTATTAAATGAACTCGTGGGTAATACAGTTGGTAATTATTGCCAAATGTGAGATAGCCTATATGCAAATTTTTGCAGGTTTTGAAGAAATTGCCAGGGAATAGAGTGATCATGCTTATAATGCAGAAGGAATTATGCTATTTTACCGATTCTCAGTGTCATGACAGCCTTGGAGATTTAATGTTTGTTAAATTATCAATTTGATGAGATCCTATTACTTTCATGCTCAACCTCAAGAGTATTTTCTTAAGCGTGATCATGTCACAGGCAATCTGCCACTTGCAGAGCAAAATCACATAATCAAGGACAATGATTTCAATTAACTTTGAAAGATGTAAATGGGTCCACATCATTATTAAGATTCAAGAAATGAAACATGGGTTTAGTGTATCATGAAATCATGCCTGTGAAAATTGAATTAAAAACTTGAAATTTCAGCCAAGAAAACACGTCGCAACTTTTTCATGAAGACTTAATTTCAGCTTAATTTCCGCTTAGTTAGGATGCTTATTAGCAAATATTCATTCCTTCTGATGTTCAACTTGTTGCATACTACTTACAACGGAGAGTCATCTCGGTAGTATATAAATTGTCAAATTTTGATTTTTTTCAAAAGTGCTCAAATAATTTTTTGGACCGTGGTAACGCAATCTCCGCAAAAAACTAAATCTTTTCATATAAAAATTTTCACTGTATACAGATACTTTTTTGAGTCGACACTCTACCTATATATCCTTACTCTATGATCAGCAGTACTTTTATTTACAACTACGTTTTGCAAAACATCTGAAAAAGTAGAATGTTTTACTCTTAGGCCCTATTCGTTGCAATTTGGACATTGCTTTTAGACATTTAAAAAATCCTTGATTTATTATTAAAATGCGTTTTAGTTCTGCAATTACTAAAAAGAGGCAATGAAAAGGAATATTTGTTGCTCGCTTACAAATATTTTCAAATTCATGCAACATCAGCTGAGTCTCACAGGTTTCGTTGCACACAAGGTAAAAACAAGTCTATTTCCTATCTAGCCCTTGATAATATTGAATATCTTTGGTAAATGTTCATTACTTTTGACATCTAGTAAGTTTAATTCTACTTATATAGTGGGTCCACGTCACTAGTAGGGATAATTTGCAAAACTTTAACTTCTTGTTAGTGTTCAAATACTCTTTTAGACCGCATGAACGTAATCTCCGCAAAAACTGAATATCTTGATAGAAAAATTTTCATTGTATGCTGACTTTTTTAAGTCGACACTCTACCAACGATTTACTTACTCTATGTTAGGTCTGATTTTGTGAGGAAATTTTTTCAAACACGAGGATGTCATAACCCGTCCCAACCAGATTTTATCCGAAAACCATTAGAATGACATTATGCTAATACTCTTATGACTTGAAAGCAATCGTATTTCAGAAATCAGGGTAATTTTAGAAATCAATATGAGCCTCTCCAGGATCAAACTGATAAAACACCACAAATAGGGATCCATCCATATAAAATTGCATACCTACTCTTCTCCAGGATAAACACTGCACTGACTTATCCTAGACAAGTTGACACAACTGTAAAATGTGAGAAAAATAAAAAGAAATTGAATGACACTCGGTATGAATTACCATGAAATAATTTGTACTTAGTTAGAAGTAGTAAGGAATCCTCCCAACTGCGCACAGCGCCCCCCCCTTCTGCGGCGTGAGTTGGGTTGTTGTGGTTCTTGGTCGACCGTCCATGTGTGTCGTTGTCGACCGCCGTAGTTGTTCTTGGGCGGCGGTCTATGTTTTTGGTGTGTAGGTGTTTGTAGGGTTGTTTTGTGTTTATTTTGGTTTCCTGATGAAATTCTGCGTCGACATGTTTAGTTTCTTGGGTGTAGGTGTGGTTTAGGGGGGTTTATGTGGGGTTTTGAGTGAGAAAATGGCTGTAGCGGCTAGACGAAGCCTCGTACGTGAAAATGGACGGCGGATTTGAGCTTTTTGGCCAATTTTTGGGTCTAGACGACCTGTTTCCAAAGTCATAGGCCAAACAACGAAGAACTTCGCCCCCCCCTCGGCAGCGATCTTCCAACTTTGGTTCTAGAGATCGTAGAAAGTCGTGCAATAGCTCGTTTGAAAGCTAAGAGTGCCACAAATTCATTGGAAAGCACAGTTTGGCCCTACCTTCCTTTGCTGAGGCTTGAGAGTGACATTGAGACTTTTGGTCATGTTACAGAGTGTCAGAGGTTGAGTTTTGTGTTTTGGGCTCCAGCGGGCGAACGAAGCATCGGACGAGAAAACTGAGACCAGATTTGGCTTCAGCGTCAAATTTTGGATCCAATGTCTAACCCCCCTCTTATCGATTGCATATTTACAGGATATATAAGCACGAGTTCGGGAGAGGAATCTCACTAAGTTGAGAAACTGACTACAGGTAAGTCGTTTCTCTTGAGGTCCGATATCGGACTTCTGACTTTTCATTGCTGATATCAACTGAGGAGTCAGACTTATAGGTTAGTCAGTATAGAATGACTGACCATTTGATGTTAGTAGGCCGAAATCTTCAAACGGCTATAATTTTGCTTCTACAAGTCCTTTAGACTTGATTCAAAAAACGTTTGACAGCTCATGATGTGCTGTAGGTGACAGACTATTTATAACGTTTAATAAGTAGTACTAAAATACTGAAAAACTTTAATTCGTATTTAATGATGATTATTAAAGTTTTTGAATTAAAAGCAGTCGTTTATGAGCCTCTGCGACTTGGGACGTTTCCTCTTGTAAGTAACTCCATCGGTTTTCATGTCAAAATCGGGGCCCCGATACCAACACAGTGACATGACGCACGCTCTATCCGCCCGAGGTTGGATTTGTGGGTCGAGGCCTTGGAGCTGGGATAACATCCCCTCTGAGTAATGCCTGTAACGGATTCAAGAGCCTAACGCCTAGACGACTGCTATAAAATGTTTTTGGACTTAGTCTTTCAATGCATATCAGCAAGTAGTATCCTATAAACACTTGCTATCAAATTTTTACTCTATCTTTACAGAATCGTCACTATGACTAAAATGATCAATGCACGAATGCTCATCGGCAAGTGTAGCTGTGGTCGTATTGCCAGAGGCAGCGAACTAAAGAAACACATTAAAGAGGGGACGGTGGGCGAGCATGTGAGGAAAGTGTTGTTGAGGGTGTGTGTGCATCATAAGGCAGTATGTGAGAATGGGAGTGATGTAGAGTTCATTAGGAACCATAGCCAGTGGCCTAGTGGCAATATTAGTATGCAGGGGTTTAAGTCGTGGTTTGAGGGAGTTTTGTTAGATATGGAAGAGGTAAGAGTGGCAGTGGCGACGATTGAGGGTGCGGTGGGGAAGAAAGGTGTTACCAAGGCGACTGATGAGGGTTTGAGTGAGGAAGAAGTGGAGTTGAGAGGGGACATCAAGCCTGATGTTGATGTTGATTTGGATGACGTGTTGGAGGAATTGTTTGGGAACATTGATGATCTTACGGAGAAGGGGAAGGATGAGGGAAAGGAAGTGGGTAAACCGTTGGCAGCATCATCGCATCGGAGGGAGGAAGGGAACACAAGGGATGAATATGTGAGGATGAAGGATCGATTGAGGGCGGTTGAGGAGAAGAATAAAGTATTAGTGATCCGGAATGAGAAGTTGACTGCGAAGGCTGAAGGGTATAGGGTTGCGAGGGAAGAGTTGGAAAGTATGAGGCAGAAGGAGAAAGAGTGGATGGTGAAAAGGAGTGAGCTGATGAAGAAAGCAAGTTTGGTGAGTAGTCTGCAGGCGAAATTGTTGAGGAAGGATGAGGAGATCGATTGGATGCGAAGCATGGTGAAGGAAACAGAGGATGTGAAGGGCGTGAACAAGAGGTTGGTGGCTGAAGTAGAGCGATTGCATGAGCGTGAGAAGTGTAGAAAAAGAAGAGTGTATGAAGTCCATCTTCCCCTCTTCGAAAATAATGTGTGCGACGCCCCAACAATCACAAGTGACCCCAATCAGACGCATCAATGCTACGAGGGCGACGCAGTCCGATGTCTGCACATGAACATGGACATCACTGGCGAGCTTGAGGACTTCGTCGTCCGAAAAGTCCGCAAGAAAGTTCCGAGTAAGTTACTTCAACATGATCATTTCCTTACAGCATCTTATCTCCTATTCTTTTCCTTTCAGAGTTTTTACATCAGCAGTAGGATCTTTTGATCCCGAGAACGCACCAAACGGCTCTTTTTAGAGCCACACAGAGCAAGAGTGATAGTACCTCCTCACATTGCTCTGGACAGACTTCGGTCTGACTGAATCTATCACATAATTAGAAAGACTGAGCCATGTCTTTGTATCAAAGGGATATATAAACCACTGCCTCTCTTTCATTTTCATTCTATACTCCATCATGAAAACACCTAAGACGACACTCAGCTCTCCTGACAAGTCTCTGCTTAGACCGAGAAATTTATTTATTGAGTTTCTACAGATGGAGGAGCGATAACAATCTATAACAATCTTGCTCGAATTGGCTCATCAACAACTGACGATGATGCCAATTCAACAGAGTGGGGGCATATACCGCCCTCTAACAGTCAGCTTATAGTAGAGGAGGTCGATGCCGCTGACATAGAGAGATTACAAGTCTCTCTCAGCGGAATCGGCCAAACCTAAGTCTATTCATATCCCGAGAACGAACCAACGGTCTTTTTAAAGACCACCACGGGGCACAATATGATAGTACCTCCACGTGGTTTGCCCTGGACAGACTTCGGTCTGACTGAATCTATCATACAAATAAAAAATAAAATCACAAAGTTCCATCTCCTATCAGTCAACTTAAACGTTGCATGTTAAGGAGGATTTCGGTATAATTCTTCCTGTTAGTGGGCGATCTCTCTTGAGACAGCGGATGATACCGTAGTGATAAGTGTGGCAAGGGGGTGTGTCATATTTTAGACCGAAACCTCTGGGGCAACTCATGTTGGGCATTTGACACAGTTCTCAACGTAGCACTTTGAACGCCAATCGGTTGAGTCTTAGCTATCTGCCACAGGTTACTTTTTAAATACTCCATTGCCAATAAGTCAATAAATGTCTATTTCCAAATACTTTGGAAAACATGGAAAAATATGGGGAACATGTGTGTGAACAAAAACATTCGTGTTTCAAACACAACTATTGAAACTCAGACATCAAAAGTACATTTCAAGCGTGCGGTCAATTTCAACAAAAAAAGAAATCGTATTCAGGAGGGAGAGGAGAAAAATTTGCTTCTAAATGTCATTCAATTTGTGTTCTATGTAGTAGACTGTCGCAACTCTTTAGCTTTTTTGAAGAAATTTAGCAATGCATTTAAGATTATTTGGAATATGCGTGTTCATCAACTTGTAGAACTCTGTTGTACTTTTGCAGTGGCATAATATCGGTGCTAGTTCCTGTCGTAATTTCTGATATCTTGAACATCCAATCATAAAATGATGCAAATTTTCTACCCGTGAATCACTGCATTGCTGCATTGCTCACATCGACGTTCTTCATACCTCAAACGATTTCCATAAATGCCGGTGACAACTTCTAAGTTGTGGTTTAATGCTCTATACTTCAGTATGATATTGATATAGTTATAATCGATATCAACATTTAGATATGACTTAATAGTATCGTCAAACAGACATAACTCCAAATAATTTAGCCCAGAAGAAAGTAAGTAAACACTTTGGCCCAGAATGGCTGTTTTTTGCTGAAGAAATCCACTGTTCCCTATGATAATCAGCTAATCGACCTTTTGTAATCCTTAAATATAATTGTCCATCAACAATGAACTGTGTATCCCATAATTCAGATAGGCTAAGTTTTGTAAGCAATTGCATTATTCGCCAGCACCATGTGTATCTACTATCGTGTCCGTTTGAAATAGTATTTGAATAAATCGCCTTGTATGCTTCCTTTATGATGCTTCTGTCATCGCTTGTGATGATTCTTATCCAATGACATATTGCTGATTTATAAAAATGAAACCTCATTAGATGTATTCCAAATTCACCTATGATACAATAATTTGGAGTATTCTGCTTTAAATGATGATACTTTTATAAAATTGAAATTGCAGTTGATCCAAACTTTTTAAATTATTAAAGAAACAAAATTCTGCAAAGTATTTCATCTTCGATAAAGTCAGCATTTCAAATGTATTTTTTAGATTATCTCCACTAACTTGGCCAAATTCTCCAAGCTGTCTAGCTGTTAAATATGCAGCTTGTTTACCTTTAGCTGTCAATTGTTCCAAATGGTATTTATTATTTTTTGATATCCACATTCCTAAGTATCTGTTTTTGTCAACAACTTCAATGGACACCTTTCTGTTATTAAAATTGAGATCTGATTTACTCAATTTAGCGCTGATATTATGAGTCATAATCTTAGTCTTGTCATAATTGATGCTGAGACCATTTTCTGAACAAAACTTGCAAAGCGCTACAATTTGATTACTCAAGCCACGTTTGCTCTTACTCATTAACAGTATATCATCAGCATAGATGAGTGATGATACCTCGAAATCAAATATTTTTATTGGGTCAAATTTGCTTTTGTCAGCATCTAAGATATGAATAAAATCATTTATATAAATACTAAATAAAGTTGGCGATAACGCGTCACCTTCGGGAATTCCATTCTCAAGTTTGAAAGACTGTGTCTCGTTGGCATCAAAAAGTACTTTGTATTCTTTGTTTATGATAGTCTTAACTATCAATGATATAAGCTTGCATTTAGGTATCAGACGCTTCAATTTAACAATCAATCGCTTTTTGGGAATAGAATCAAACGCTTTCGATAAATCTACGAAGCACAAGAACAAAGGGCGTTTCATATTTTTGTAAATTTGCATGACTTTCTTGATAATTAATATATTATCCAATGCAGAACTTCCTTTTTTGAAACCGGCTTAATTCTTCTCTATCACTTCATTTCTGAGAAGCCAGTCATTTAGTCGTACATTCATTATTTTTGTTAGAATTTTCTCTATACAACATGATAGATTAATAAACCTATATGAATTGGGATCATTTTTACTTCCTTTTTTAAATATTGGAGAAATCCAACTACTATTCCAAGAGATTTCATCAGGTTTGCTTAACACGTCATTATATATTTTTCCAGAGTTTCGACTGTTTCGTTTTCACATGACTGTAATACTTCGTAGACAATTTTGTCTGGACCACTTGTTTTCCGCAGCTTTGCTTCTTTAAGAGCATTTTTTATTTCAGTTTGTGTTATTTTACTATCTAGATGATCAATGCTTAACCAGGCTTTAGAAATTTTTGGTACATATTCATGAGATGTATCTATGTTTCTTGACAGCTTGGAGTCGTTGCCTATAATATGGTTACGAAATTCTGAAGCATTTAACCTACATTTTCTACGTTTCAGCCTTGCAATATCCCTATTTTCATTAATTAGCTGCCAATATCGTCTATAATCATGATTCATTTGTGCATTTTTCAAATGTATTAGCCTATTTAACTTTTCTTTTCTTCTATCCACTTTTACAATTTTATTCAAAATTCTTTTACTTTCCATCAGTCGAATGAGATTTTCATTTGTAGGGAATTGTTTCCAGCGAGATACATTTCTTTTATGATTTTTTTCTAAATTCTCGTGTCTCACTTGATAGAACTACCTTTCGATTTTGATTTTTAGTGTTCATGATACATGATGAATTAATCGCATTTAATTCTTTATAAATAGTAATAACTGACAAATTATTTTCCAGAATTTTTTTATTCAAATTTTCACATTGTTTTGTAAACTTTTCATTATCAAAGCAGTTAGAAACATCGTTTGTCCATTTATATGGTTTTATCAATTTGTTTCTATGACACTTTCGATTAGAAAGCTGCTCCTGTTTCGTAAACTTCGATTTCAATTCAATTTGAAATTTAATTTGCATTGGGGAGTGGTCCGTATAAACAACTGGCTCCATTATTTGAAAATAAGTAAGATGATTTATCATCGATTCATATAAAAGAAGGTAATCAATCACGGATTTCCATACTTCATTATTTTGATATCTATAATATGTGCATCTACGTTCAGAATGATTTTCCAATCTGCCATTTGCAATTATCAGAGAAGTCTCATTGCAAAAATTAATTTATTAAGTCTCGGCCCATTGTGTTTATCATTAAGTTGTCTGATTATCTATCAGAAAGTCCCAACGTTGCCAACGTTATCTGAGAATGAGCCATGAGTTCTTTTAAGAACTGCCGCTATCATTGAGGCTTAATGATGAAGGGATGAAATGGGAGGTCACTCTTACGCCACACGTGTACAAAATCACTTTCTATTTTCTCTAATGGTGCGATCACTTTCGATAAAAAAGTAGACCGATAAAAGATGTGTTAGCTAACTCCATATCTAAATTCCTCCATTCATTTCCATTTCTAGATAAATACATTGCAAAACAAAGACATGTAGTATGTAGATTTATTTACAATTGAAGCACATATACTTTATAGCGAGGAAAAGTCAAGTGGAAGAACCTTTAAGTCATTGTAGACTTTGTAGCACATTGGTCGTTTAGGGGCATCTGGCGCTCTTCTCACGCGCGTTGTTTTTGGTGTAAAATCACTATTACTCCACAGAACTTGCACAATCTTGCCTTTATCACAAGTCTCCTTCTGATCACAGTCTTCATCCCACTCGTTGACCACTTCAAAGATTTTGTTGAAGATCTCTAAGGCTGGAGATGTACTTTCCATCATGAGATAGATGAGAATGAGAAGTATTTCAATTTTCTGACTTTTATAAGTCTTTCAACAATGAATTCCTCAACAACCAATCAGAATGAATCTAATTTAGATGAAGACAACATAAGTCGGAAGATTTTAGCACTCTTATTCACATTATACGAACTAGCACGCCAAGATGACAAACTCAGAAACACCATGTAATTTTGTGATCGTCAATGAGTGGTGTGATGAAGACAAGTGTGATCAGAAGGAGACTTGCGACAAAGGCAAGACTGTAAGGATTGTCTGGATAGATGAAGAGTGGACACCGAAAACAACGCGCGTGAGAAGAGCGCCAGATGCCCCTAAACGTCCAAGGTGCTACAAAGTCTACAATGACTTAAAGGTTCTTCCACTTGACTTTTCCTCGCTATAAAGTATATGTGCTTCAATTGTAAATAAATCTAAAGAATTACATGTCTCTGTTTTTTATATTCAATCCCTTTATCATTTATCCTCAGTGATAGGGGTAGTACTTAGGAAAACATGATTGTATCTATCATCAACTTGTATGATCTATACTGAGCTGTCAAATGATCAGATTTTCACTATGATGTTAATGAATATGTATGCTACATTACCCAGAAATAAGTGAAAACAGACAGATGAGGCAAATAAACATTTATTAAGAAATTTACAAATAATTCAAAAGTTTCTCGGAAGTCACCTTGTCCCATAAATTCTCACAACCACTGCAGTTGCACTTCAACTGCCTTAATCGTTCCTCTGACGCGACCAACACACCATAGATGTAGTTCCATTCCACTTCATTCCGAGGTTGGGATGATGGACTGTACCATCTCCGTATATCATGGAGAACATTAATGTCAGTTTCCGTTTTTACATCTTCCTGACTGTAAAGCAGGTATTTCCATCGCACATAAATCATTTCTAACTCTTCTTGCTCCGCTAGATCTGGTAATTCCAACTTTGGAATATCATCCAGCCTTCTCTGCTTCTCCACCGATGCCTTTTTCGGAGCGGGAGGACAAGTTGGCATGCTTGATGCAGACACTGGTGATTCATGCGAGAGAGTTGGTGGCGAGTCCATGACTTTGAAATGTATGCCATAAACTTGATTTCTTAGTGCTTAAGTATAAGCAAGCAACCAATCAAAATGAATAGCCAATGAATGTTGAGTATGGGAGTATATAAAAGGGAAAAATAGACTAGATTTCATTCGATATTTGAGATATATCAACACTGAGTGAGCTTTTCTCTCCACTCAAATATAATCTAACGTTGCTGACGTATCCTATTTTGGTTTGAGTCAATTACTACATTCTGACTATCAAAGCATCAGATTTTGGCTTAATTTCGTTGAAATGGTAAGTTAAAGATTTCATCACTCATCTCCCTTAAACGTTAGGTTAATAGCATCTTTCTTAATTTCAGGCATCAACTTCATCATCAAAGCACTCCCTTCTCGAAGAAGCTTTACAACTGTTGAGTGAAGGTAGGTTGTAAAAATAAACTATGACTTCAATAGAGATGACAGATCGATTTCTCCTCCAGATGATGACAGTTCCAACTCAAGTGCGCAGTCGCGGGAACCATCCAAAACATGTGTTGATTGTGGGCATATCTTTACGAGGAAGCGCGATCTCACCCGACACATCAGACAACGTGTGTGTCAACCTAAACCATCATCAATCTCCCGAGGTGAGGATGATTCTATTCAACATGTCTCCTTTACTTGTGACTTTTGTTTCCAATCTTTTGAAACAGGTTTTGAATTATCTTCACATAGACTTCACCACACACACACGAATGATAGTTATAGCAACAGCACCTCCTCTAATCGACTAACTGAAGTATCGCTCAATAATGTAGTGAGAAATTATCATATGGAATCCTCAGAAACTATTGCTGATTTTCCGGAGTGGTTCCATCAAAATTCAACATTGATAGATGCGCTCTTTCATAATTTAGAGCAGTTTAGAATAAAAGCGCTCATCTACCTTAAAATAAAATATGTTAAAGTTGATTATCATACTGGTGAAATAGTACTGAGGTTGGTGTTTTACATATTGTCCTCTCCTGCTACAGAGGTAGTCGATAAAGAAGCTTGGTTAAATTTCACATCCAAGGACTAAAATCAAATACTGTTAAATTTAAAGAGCGCCATAGTGGTCTAACTTTGATGGCATAGAATCTGCCAAGTTTATAATTACTCTATTAGAAAATTACCGTGGTCCAGGCTCCTTCAATCTTCCAAAAACGTTAGGAGCTAAGAATGCAGTCACTTCTGTTGATTGTGAATCACAGTGTTTTAAGTATGCGGTATTATCTATTCTCCACTATCATGATGTACAGAACAACCGTTTCCGTAGAAGCAAATATCATGAATGGGAGAATGAATTGAAGTTTGATGACTGCAATAGCGAAGACATGAAGTTTAAAGATATAGAGAAATTTGAAAAATTAAATGAAATTAAAATAGTTGTTCAGATCTGTCAAGAGGGGCTTAAGGGTGTGCGTTACAACAACCGTTCATCAACTTATGATCGGGTAGTCAATCTCCTGCTAGTATATCAAAATGATAGTGAAAATTGGCATTACTGTGGTATTCCTAAAATGACTTGACTATATTCCCACTTAACATCTAGAAGATGAGAGTATTTTATATGTGACCGTTGTATGCGCCCCTTCTGGTCAAAAGATAAATTTGAAACACATTATGAATGGTGTAAGCGAGGTAAACTGCAAATAGAATACATGCCCAAAGATAAAGAGTTTTCATATAGAGAGAGAAAGGTGATGAATTCAGTCCTCTTCGTGTTATCTATACTGACATCGATTGCTATATTGATGATAACACCCATAAAGCGGCAGCCATATCATGTTATGAGGCATGGCATGATTACTTCAAAAAATAAAAATAATAAAATGCACGTCTGGGAAGGTGACGATTGTATACATAAATTCTTGCAATTCGTCGAAAGCGCTGTCAAATTTCAGCAAAAATATGATAGTGAACTCCAACGCAGATCATTGAATATGTCAGCAGATGATCAAGTAAAATTTGAAAGTTGTAAAGTCTGCCCAAAATGTAATAAAACGTTTGATGAAGATATAATCAAGAAAGTGCGCGACCATGATTACATCACTGGTAAATTTAGAAATGCGCTATGTACAAGATGTAATTTTTGACTGAAACGGCGTACTCTACCCGTTATTTTTCATAACTTCAAAGGTTATGACAGTCATGTGATAATAAAAGGGGGGTTAGGAAAAATGAAAGAGTAGAAGTTAAGTGTAATAGCTCAAACGAGAGAAAAGTTCATGGCCATGACAGCAAAAGTAGCAGTTGACAAAACTAAACAAAATAAGACAGTCTATTTTGATATAAAATTTTTAGATTCCTATCAATTCATGGCTTCATCATTAGCATCTCTCGTTCAAAATCTCAAGTCTCTTCCACTAACTCAAAATTTAAAGAAACAATATCCTAACTTGATTGATGAAGTCATCACACGCGAAGGAGTGTTTCCATATGCATACTTTGATAACATTTCTAAACTTAGTGAGACTTCTCCTCCATCAATGGACAAATTTAAAAATAATTTGACTGGTGTAGAATGCAAGGTAGAAGATTACAATCATGCTCAAGTTGCATGTACAAAATTTGACTGTCAAACGTTTAGCGATTATATGATCGCCTATCTAAAATTAGATGTATTTTTGCTGACTGATCTATTTCAGGAGTTTCAACGAGTGGCATTAGAAGAAGATAAATTAGATCCTGTCCACTTTGTCAGTCTACCAGCCATGTCATTCCAGTCTGCTTTTAAAATGACTAGAGAGACTATCCATCTTTTGCAAAATCCAGAGATGTATAATCTATTTGAACGAGGAATTCGCGGTGGTCTCACATTTGTAAATAGGCATCAAATAAAATCAAAAATAGTAGATGATGATCAGATTCATCTTATGTACTATGACCAGAATAATTTATATGGTAGTTCACTGTCCAAACCTCTACCTCACTCTGGTTTAGCTGGTTGGGTGATAATGAAATTCGGCATTTCTCCAACCCTTAAAACATACTAGCTATTTCAGATGATGGTGATTGGGGATATTATTTTGAGATAGATCTTGTCTATCCAAATAGTATTAAAAATAAAACTGTTGATTTTCCACTTGCACCCGAGTCAGGCGAAGTGGCTGAAGATATGTTTTCGGACTTTATGAAACAATTTCATAGAGATTTAGAAGGGAGCGGACAGCCGAGGTATAAGCTTGCCGTAAACTTTTGCTTACTCAATTTGATAAAGAAAATTATTTAGTCCACTTCTCTATCTTAAAATTTTATTTAGAAATGGGGATGATTTGAAAAACAGTTCACCGCATTATCAAATTTAGACAGAAAGCCTTTCTGAAACCTTATATTGATAGTAACAGCCAGAAACGTGCACCAGCCCAAAATAATTTTGTAAAGGATTTCTATAAATATAAGAATAATAGTCTTTTTGGTAAGACGATGGAGGACGTTGGAAAGCGTATTAACTATAAACTTGTGAATCATAATGATAAATTTCAAACGTTAGCGACATGACCTCTCTTTATTGATAGAGATATTATAGATGATGAGTTGGTTGATGTTAAAATGATAAAATCAGAAGTAGAGTTGTGCAAGCCCATCTACATTGGACAAGCTGTGTTAGATTATTCCAAGCTTAAAATGTATCAACTCTTCTATAGAATATTAAAACCATACTCTCTAATTAAAGACTTGCGTTTGCTGGGTGGTGATACCGACGGTTTCTTTTTAAGTATCGTTGCTCAGAAAGAGTTAAATTTCAATGAAGTAGGAAAATCTTTAGAAAAATATTTTGATACATCAAATTATCCAACAGATCACCCACTATACTCTACTAAAAATAAAGCAAAATTAGGATGCTTTAAAGATGAAATGGCAGGTAAGGAAATTAAGGAAATGATTCTTCTTTGTCCTAAAATGTATTCTATGAAACCAAAAGACTCCAGCGACAGTATTAAGGGCGCAAAAGGCATATCTAAATCGATTGTTGTAAATATGAAACATAGGGCCTATAAGATGGGGCCTATAAGAACATAACGTTTGTCAACATGACCATCTTAACATCAAAGACACATGAGGTAAAAACTCATACATTTAGGAAGCGAGCACTTTCAGCGTGGGAGGATAAGAGGTGTTGGATAGGACATAACATATCTCTTCCACATGGACATCCTGGCAAAAACATATCACCACCCAAAAGAATTAAACTCACACTATCACATTCAGGAAATGTGTAAATAGATTCATTCTTAAATCAGTATTTTGATGATGTTTTTTGTTGATAGTCATTGTTGCTTTATGTATCACTTTAGATTGCACTTCCTTCTAAATATATGCCTACAGTCAGTTCATTCCCACTATATCTGTGAAAAGATTTTCCCACTTTGTCAACGCTTCTTCAAAACACTTTTTCATACCCATCTTTTTATTTCAATAAAATTTTACAATGACTTTACTTTGTTCTCCGAAACACTTAAGTTATGAGGGATTTAGTATCTTTCACATGGATGCACTCATGTAAACCATTTGTAATTTTGAGTGAAATAGACGGGATAGTTTGTTTGATAACAGGATGGTAGAAAATAGGTTCAAACATCTTTTCAACGGAATAAATATCTTTTAATAGGAAGCGTCTTTATCATGAATGAAATTACGTAAAATGTATTCTTTTTTCTCACCAACAGAAATAGGTGAAATCAGATCACTTTTAATGTAGTGATGTTGTTCATGTTTATCAAGTGTCATTGGTATTCCTAAACCAATCGTGCATGAAGTAGCAAACTTATCTTGTAGCAATGAAAAGCCAAAGAGTTTTTTCAAATTTACTCAATTGACATTGAATGTGATCACTCAGCTTCAGAGCAGCACTTTGATTTTTAATTGAAAACAAAATCTGATGTTGGTAATGAAGATAAGACAAAACGATGTCATTAGTTGCGAGGCCTTTCGCCGATTTTTTTCGGGCAACACTTCGGAACGCGTACAATAAAAGAAAAATCAAGTCATTATATACAGTTCAAATGAAAGACAGGACGGAGTTGAAGTCACTGCCACGGAAGAGCGAGCGTTAATACTGTGCGCAATGTGATGTGCCTTTGCATCATATCTACTTTTCAACACTTGCTTCAACTTATGTTGCATATATGGATTTATGACACGAATAAAGTTTTCAACTGTATTGTATAGACGCGGCATTGCATTGATACTAACTTTAGTTTCTTGATAAGATTGCTAAATTTTTTTGATACGATCACCATAGATGTCCACCCACCATTCATTTTTAACTGAATCAGCTTTAGTGTGATATTCATGAGAACCATAAACCAAACCGCTTCCAATAATAGGCAATACATGTCTTACAAAATGACGCAAGGTTGGAGAGAAATAAACTGTAAGTTTGTCATTATATTTCTGAATAACCAACTTATCCTTCCGAGCCATGACTTTCTCTCCATACTTCTTACCCAGTCTCATTCCATCGTTTTACTAACTCGACAAGTGTCAAAGGCTTGACACCACGCTTCTTCAAAATGATGCGTTCTTCACATTCTACAACATCTTCATCAAATATTTTAAATTTATAATGAAATTTGTTTATTCGGTTTGAATAGATCTTTGTAACATTTGCAATAACCATTGATGTCAGATGCAGACTGTGTCCAAAACCGAGATGTGGATAGAATTCATTATCCAACCTCAATGTAAGACCTATAGTAAAAGAGTGAAAACGGTAGAAGTGTTCCCCGTGCCATTCATAGTTAAGTAAACTCATAAACTTTCTGACCCTTATTTTTCATAATAGAAGCAAATGGAAGAAAATGGAGTGTGATACTTGTCACAGCATCTTTATGAAAAGGAATCAACGCACCAGCATGGTCATAAATTGCAATATCAATTTGTGGCATATAGTTTGATTTCAAGTTTGTATGATGCACTTTCTGAAAAGTATGCTCAGATAGAATACTATTGCTTTTCGGTTGGTAGGGTATCATTGCTAGAAATGGAGCTTCAACATCTCCAACACGTACATCTTCACCAATATAGGAATATATCTGAAAATAGTTAATGCGACGCGATAACGATATGCTCGCGCTAGCTTTTGTTACAGTACCACTTTTAAAAGTATTTTGATCAAATCCCAAAATGTCCATTAGGGTATTGTCCATAATCAGCTCAACATTTTCCCCACTTACACTAAGAGACAGAACACCCTCTTTTTCAGAAAAAGAAATATGCTGTTCATTAATCACTTCATTCAAATAATTTATAGCCAATTTCACTGAAGTGATAATGCGAGGTGTCAACACTCTTGTTTTATGTAAGATACCACCTAAAGGATCTATACACTTTCTATATAAGGATACGGACCATTCTGTATCAAATTGATTTGAACTATTATGTCCCAGATAGCGCATATTAAATTTTCCATGAAGAGCTGCAGGACGATGTCGCAAGAACTGATGAAAATCTTCTGAACAAACCAATACTAGATCATCTTCCTATAGTTTATTGATTACGATATTATTAGACCCTTTGTTGTAAGTTAATGTTGCCACTTGTTCACCATCTACCCGAAGGAGATAATTAAATTTCTTCAATAATGCTTCAGGAGTCATGTTCATCTTTCTTGCCTTAATTACAATCTTCTTCACCAACGTCTTTTCATTTTTCGGAATAAGATCCACACAATAGGCTTTCTCTTCATAAATTAAATTTTTGCAACCTCTTGGATAGTAATTAGCTTTATAATTATCATAGCTTGTCAAGGCGCTAGCAAAGTAACCTAAATCATTTCTTAAACTCGGACTCAAAGCAGCAATCCAATCTTTATCAACTGTATGTGGATTCACCATTGTGGGGAGTGAACTCGACAATGTGTCTACATGCTTTATTCAGGAAATCAAATACGATTTTTTTACATGTTGAGAAATCTTTCTTCGGCCATTTCGGAATGTAAACTCGACATCCCTCTTCCACTGATAGGCATCTGTACGTCTCATATTAATAGTCATCACTTCATGATCAAAAGTATAGACATAGTTACAGTGAACAACTTGGGTGACGCCTACTTCAAACTTCCCATTCAGATGTTGTGTATTATCAATGGGAGTAGAAAAGATAGCAGCTCGATTGTCAACAAATCTATTTGTTGCCACATTGCTAAGCAAAACATGATAGAATGACATTTTCAGGTCGGTAATCTAAACATTGCCAATTTCCATAATATCATGAAGACTTGGATTTTGGACTCTCTACAATACATTAAAGTTGATCGCGATGGAAACGATCATTTCAAGAATTCTTATGGTAATACATCGAAAGGAATTACATTAACATGGCGACGATTTTTCAATCTCAACGATATCATGAGGGATTTGGAATATTTCAAAACATTGAAATTCATCTCCTTGGGTAATCAAGTTTGGCTTCAACATCACAGAAATGAAATTCAAATCCATCATTCTCATCTCTCCATCTATTTCTCATTTCGCAAATGTAATTGGGAAAAATATAAAAGATGTGTACATCGCTCCATTATGTCATTCATTCGACGCGAGTTCATCGCATTGCTGCGCAAATCTTAATCAGACACCATCTTCAACACAATGTCACACTCCATCATGAAGACTTGGAAATTGGATTTCCTACAATATGTTGAGATTGATCATGAACGAAACGTATGTCTGGAAATGTAAGAAGCGTATTTGCTTTATCATATCGACATTTTCAGTCTCTAAATCATATTATGAAGGACTTAAAATACTTCTATATGAAAAAACATTCACGCATAGGAAATCGCATATGGTTGCGACTCAACAAACAGCAAATTCAAATCTGTCATTCACAACTTTCTACATACTTCACATTTCATCAAGGCAGTTGGGAAAAGTAAAAAACGAAGATACATCGCTCCATGTACTCATTTCTTCATCATGAAGCGTCATCGCTACACCATCGTTAACATTCTACGACGCATCAGACTCTACACGAAAATCGATCTCGCAACATTACATCAACAAATTCCAAACAGCAAGTATTATCCGGGTCGACCGCAAATGTTAGTGGTGAAGATGAGCAATTTACGGAATCTTCAACTCTTCCCAAATGGAACTGTGCAGATTTTCGGCGCCGATTCTATTTCATCAGCGCTGTTAATGCGCTTAGACCTGCAGAAACTACTACGACGGATATGGAAGAGGGAGAAGTGTGTGATGCCGAATCTGACTGTGGACAATATGGTGATCTCTACTCAATTGAGTGAACATTTATCGTTTTTAAATATCCATACCAGCAGTTTCAATTTGTGTTATGAACAAGAATTTTTCCCGCGGTTCACATTAGTTGCTGGTTACCAGTACATGTTGCAATCTTTCATAATAGTAAAGTTATCATTACTGGACTGAAATCTGAAATGCAAGCAGATACGATCCTAGACTATCTAATCGAGTATGTACATAACCAATGGATTGTAAAATAAAAACAATTTTTATTCCAACATGATGCTTTTTATTTCAAATCATTATAGAACATACAATCATCTTTTCATTAGAAGATGGATTACATGAAAACTTCTGAATGATAGATTTAAATTGGTGTACATGCAAACGTTTTAAATTGAAGTACAATACGAAAGCACCACAAGTTGATGAAAGTGGATGTTGCAGTATGCGTTCATTTCGTTGATATTGACGAGTATGCTTTCTCAACCATTGCTGTGTTGGTATATCCGGAGGTTGAGCAAGAGAGTCAAATAGTTCAACACTTCTGTCTTTTCCAATAAAGATGGCTGTCCAATGCTCACCTTCTAAATTCTGTGAATGAGTGTTCAATACGATAAAGATGGGATACTGTTTTACAGTAGTCGGTAAGGTATCTAGCGAATAGATATTATCAAAAGCTTTCAACGTAGCTTCATCTGCATTACGCTGCACTTTAGTCTTAATATCGTCAGCATTCAACCAACTCATTAGCGATTATAGTGAAGAATCACGTCACGATGCTTAGTTATTTCAATACTTGAATCAGAGACTGCATAAATTAATACATTGATCGTCTCCGTTATCGTTGTTTTGAACTCCAGATCCAAGCGAATATTATGAGGAACGTTAGCTTGACGATAAGGTGCACTAATCTCGCTGTCGGCAGTCAAATCAAGTGCATAAATAGTATATCCATTTTTAAACTCTTTCATTGTGAGTCCGTTGGTATCGTCTGTATTGTAAAAGCCAAAGACATTCATGTAATCAACATAACTACGCAGAAATTGATAAAAAGTAAACTCTGGTTTATAGGGTGGACAAGGTTGGCTAACACCATTTACATGCAAAGCAATTTCATTTAAATTGTTGTGTTTGAAGTTGAAAGGATTCTTCTTGACATTACCATTGAATGCATCATTTTCAACCATTGCTATACCATGAGGAGCATTGGCGCTTCCGATGGTAAAAGACCATCTTTCATAAAACTCTCTTGATCTTTAGGTATAGTAAATGTGAGAAGCTTTGTATGTTGAATGGGATAAATGGCATTGTTGCGGTTAAGACCCTCAGCATGTCCTCTAATTACACTTGGTTTAGCCACCACTCGACGAATGTATACTGTAATATCTTGCACGTGAATTTTAAATTTCACAACTGAAGCAAGTGCATTCAACAAAAATTCAGGTTTATTCAATGTAAGTAAGTTTGAGTCGCATACTGGTATTACAGAGTAAAAATTTTGATTGTCTAAAGAAGTCTAAATTAAGTGGACCACATAGCAGACATACTTTACTATCTTTAATCAAAGCAGATCGCTTTACAAAACCAGTGTTTGTCTCACTATCAAATAGTGCTGCTTCATCTCTATACCATCCCATTGCTTCCATATCACTGTTTTGAGCTGTTGGATGAAACTGTGATAGACCATTCAAATATGCTTTATAGGAATAATCGCTTTGACCACCTTCTACCTGTTGCTCTCCAATCGTTAGAGAAACATCGCGAAATAATGTAGCCAGCGGTAAATTGTTCAGACCAACTCTATGTGCATCTTCAATTTTAGTTCCATCTTCTTGTTGAATTCTAAACCTCACATCAACCATCGCATAACTCAAATCAATGTAATCATCGCTAGCGCCAGGAATAACAAATTCAATAGGACCAGTATTCTCAGCTGTATGAGGATGATAATCTACAATACTTGAACTAAGAATATCTGTCTGTATTGCATGTTGCTGAAACAAACAAAAGCCCATAGTTTTGCACTCCATGATTAGAAGTTATGACAGCGTCGTCGTTTAGCACTTGATGAAAGATTACAGCGCGCGCGACGTTTGCGTGAATGCCTTTTCTTAGTTTTGTTTGAAGCTCGCTTCTTACCACCTCCGCCCTGTTTTCTTTTTCTTCTAACATTCATTCGTTTAGGTGCTTTCTTTTGTTGAGTAGCATTAAAAGTTTGGTGTAATGTTCGTAAACCGCGTTCCTTCCCACGATTTAGTAGAGTACTCTTTACATTTTTACCACTGGTAATATCATCAACAACATCACCAGCAAAGCCAACAGCATCATTGAAAAAAGTTCGTTTTAAAGATCTTCCGACAGTAGATAAGAGAGGTGCTACAACAGATTTCAGCGCACCAAATATGTTATCTCCACGTTGACGGCGGGTGCCGCTGTAAATTGCACCCACGCCACTTAGATAGGAGGGGCCTGAATAAAACGATGCAGTCGGATTCATAACTTAGACCTTGAAATTACAAGTTATATCTTTGCATAAATCACTGACGATCGCGTAGATGAAAGATGTCTGCATGACGCATCCAAGAGTTCATATTTGAAGATAACCGATCCACTTAACAAGACACCATTCTTCACCTTGTCGTTTCCTACTTCGAATGATTTTCTCTACTAAATATGTTTCACTTTGAGTGACCAACTCAATCTCATCACGATAAAAGCTACCATAAATTTCTTCATTATCGTTATCTTTCAACTTGTAAGTTGTTGGGGAGTCTTTTTTATTGATACTTGAAACTGTGAAAATTTCTTCTGTCCAATTCGGGAGATAACCTTTGGTAAAAAAACTCTTAACTTTTGATATGCGAACTTTATCACCTATATTCACATCACTTTTTGCATTATTACGCTTGCGTTGTAATGTTTCACGCACTCTATCTATGTTGTCAGCATTCACATTTGCTGGTCTAAATCCAATAGAACGATGAATAGAGTGATTGTAGGCATATAGCGTATCTTGCAGAACCTTTGTCCAATTTTGTGTTAAGTTGGCAGTAAAATGTCGCCACAAGCGATTTTTTAATGTGAGATTAAAACCTTCAACTAGTGCAGCCTTATAAGCACTCTTTACACTAAGCAGCTCAATATCATATCTCTCAAATAATCTTCCCACATGCTGATTTTCGAACTCTTTTCCTCAATGACTCTGAATTCTCTTTGGAATACGACCCTCTCGAAAAATTTAGTGGAATGCCTTTCCTACTCGTTTACCTTCTTTAGTTTTTAAAGGTTGAGCCCACGCATAACGCGTAAAAATATCAATTACGGTTAAGATAAAATTGTGTCCCGAGTTATGTTTTGAAATAGCGGCAACGTCACACAAATCTGCTTGCCACTGTTCATCAATGTCATGAGTAATATAATGACGGGTACGATACTTCTTTTTCGCTTGTTTGTGGAGTGTATAGGTAGCCTGACCCTTTAACTATTGTTTAACTTGTGATTGTGGAAGACCACTCGCTTTTGACAATTTCTTTATAGATGCAAATCCTGCAGGATGTTTTACATCATAATATATTGACCTTAAAAGTTCATCCAATGACGACTGAATCTTTCTCCTTCTTCTCATGTTTTTGCTTTCTTACTTTTTGCATTTACAGCAACCACAGGATTTATGAGATTTACGTTTATATTGCTTAGGAGTCTCATTGTGAGAGCTGGCACAGCAAGTACAAGTTACAGTTACATTTACTTCCGGCGGCTCATTACATGGTAAGCAACACATCTGCTTCATATTAATAGTCTGAGAACATGTATTTCTTTGGAGGAGTTCTTCTACGTCGCTCTCTTCCCCTTGTTTGCTTGATGGGTGTGGGAGGAGATTTAGAAGGTGATATCTTAAACCAATTCCTTGGCATTTTCATTTTACTCTTAACCGGTGAAGTAGATGAAGTAGCATCAACTGCTGAAATAGAATCAAGTTCTTTCAATGTTTCATTATTCAAAGCAAATTTTGGAACATTGTACTTTTTCAATAGTTTAAGAAAGTAAGACCAACCAGGTGGGACATAGCCTTGACGGCGTTTTCTGCGTGTTGCATACTGAATCAAGTCTTCATAACGTGAAGCGTTAATAATTTCATTTTCATCTGAAATGATTTCACCACTATCATTCACAGTGACATATGGTTCAATGCTGTTGAAAAGGGACATTGCATGTGCGCGAGATGCTAAAGTTGTAGCAGCCGAAACAGAGTCACGCATCTTATTCTTTAAACTTTTTAATTCTTCGACAGTTTCCGATTGTAATAATACAGCACGATGTGGATCTTTGATATGCGCATTTTGCTGATAATTTACTTCATTCTTATAAATTTGATTTGCGAGAGGTTGTCTTACTTGTTGCAAGGCAGTCAATTGCACATATTCATCCTGAGGAATAACAACCATGCGAGAATAAGAACTCATAGTTTGTAGATAATCATAGGCTTTTTCAAAATATCACTTCGAAATCTAAATTCTTCCGGACACTCCTCTGTAAAATCAATAAATAGGTAACCGTGTGGTTTTTCAGTTGCTTCTTGAAAAATTTCAATTAAGGCTTTTGAACCTCCTGGCGCAACTTGTCGCGCTAAAATTTCAAATTGACTTCTATCTCGTGGATTCTTAAAGATAGCGTAATAGTGTGTATTCAGGTTTCGTGTGCGGGCTTCTTTCCCATCAGGAAACAAATTGTGCGTGATATAGATTATAAAGCATCTTTTGTGATGTGCTGCGCGAGTGAACACATCTGTAACATCTTTAGAATTCTTGCTTTCTTTTAATAGATCATCCAATACAACATCATTCGAATCTTATCCACTGGAATAATTCCTTCATTTCGAGTAAAGTTACGACGTTGCAATTCCTGAAAGAGTGACGGTTGATAAATGCCATAACACCAAATCACTCGATTGATAGGTTCCCTAAACAACGCTTTTCTTTTATCTAGCAAATTCAGAGTGAAAACAGGTTTACCTGCATGGGATGGACCTGATGCAGTCAGAACTTTATCACATTGAAGTCTGAAATCCATTTTAATACTTTGGGATTCAATATTTGCATAATTAACGCTTAGGATTAAAGATCCTACCCAATAGGTCACCTACTACAGGAGATAACAGTGGAAGTAACACTGAAAGGAAACCGCCCTTTTGTGTTAGAGTTTTCCTCTTTCTTTGAAGGGTAACTTTAGGATTGGAGATGAATCGCAATTTTGTAGTATGTCGCTTAAATAACTTTCGTTGTTGTGGTGATAATTTCTTTGTCCTCAAACTTCTCACATGAGAAACAATTTCTCGAATAAATTTATCATTAGCATGTCGTATAGCATTATATCGCTGATTTCCTTTCATTCGTTGAAGAGCTCGAATGGCTTCAGAAAATTTTGAAGACTTACGACTTTTGCGTTTCACCATTTTTCTCTTAACCATTGTTACAACTTGATTTTTCCACATTTGCATAGGTGCTAACTTTAATGACAGAAGTGACACTCAAAATAAGCTATATCACAGTGACTACATTGACAAAGTTGAATACAGTATCGTATGAAACAGCGCTGGCAGAAAGTATGCTTACATCTCTTAAAGATGAGTTTTTCACTTCCATCTTTTCGCTTACATACATCGCACATATTTTCACTCTTGCTAACAACTTCTAAAGCAAGTCTTTTTGAAGACATAAACTTGCTAGCCTTTTCTAAATAATAGACACATGTGCAGAAGGAATATACTTCGAGAGTAAGCAGACACAACTCGAAAACCAATTGTGCTGCGATCAAGTACCATTGCATCTTTAAGTTTCTTTTGTACAAAGTTGAATGTGAATATGTGAAATCGCTTCAATCACTAGACTGCTACCATGATGGTTAAATGTATCAAGACGTTGAGCAATTTTTCCCATATGTCTTTCAAAAAATTCTTCGGTATTATCTACAACTTCCATCGAATGAGAAGCAAAGTGGAAAAAACGATCTTCTACCTCTTCTTTCCCAAAATGGCTGAAATGAATTTTTGCAACTAATCTCGCCATTACAATTCCATTAGAAAACGTATCCATTAACTTCAAAAATAGAGTGCTAGTATCACCAATATACGATTTGATGTTGATCTCATCTTTATGAAAAGTTATCAGATAATCTTGAATAGTTCCCCTTAAGCTTTGTCTATGAAAACTTAATGTTCCACAATCATTTGAGATAGACATTATCATCCTTTATCTATCCCACCCGTTGCATGAAAATAACAAATCTCTTCATAAAGCCTTTATTAAACGACTTTAACAAGCATGCACTACAAACTTTGGGTTTGAAACAGATAAAATAGATACAGTTGGTAGCTATCATATAAAGAGCAATGATGACCAAAAAATTACTTTAGCAGTGTTGAGGTATGGAGGAAAAAAACATTGATTATGAATGAAGCGACTACAACAAACATTTAAAATAGGAACACTCAATTCCTTAAAACGTTTAGCGACTTCATGATAGTGTTGATTAACTCCACTATCCCAAGGTGGAAGTAGAATATCATTGATGATTATATTTGGAAATAGTTTCTTCTCCTTAGTAGGATCATTGCAAAAGATACATACAACATTAAAAGCTGCTAACCATCTTTTAAAGTCAATAAGAAGAGCACATTCATTAGAAAAGCCATAGTCTTGCGAGTATTGCTGACTAAGTCCATGGATGTGTTTTCTCGCCCAGCTATCAGCGTTGGGATCACACTTGGACATGTTGACGGTAAACACTAACAATTTGATACGACCAATTGTCCATAGCAATAGCACTGAGCTCCTGTACAGGTTCACCCTCACAATCCATAAAAATGATGATAGATGACTAAAAAGGAAATTAAAAATCTTTACTCATCTGATGAAGAGTCCCATAGCATATTACAAAATGATGAAGTACATCGATGCTGTTCACGACAAAATACACAAATAACATGATGGCAGCGAAGAAGTAAAATGTATCTGATAAGTCCACGTTTACGACACTCAAAGCACATGAGCGAATTGTCATAAGGTAGAGATAGGTAAGGACTACTGATTCTCCTTCTTTGGCTTGCGTTTACCGGCAGCATTCTTCTCTGACTTGTGCTTTGCACCGCTCTCGTTGAGGATTTGATCAATAATGTCATGAACGTCTGGTTGCTTTGGTATATATAGGATGGATTGAGCATGCATCGATATAGAGGCTAATTTGTTATTCTGGTGATAACCAAAATATATTCCACTGATAGCAAAACCAATATTCCAAGTGCCTTCTGCGAAGTCTTCACATCTAATGAGTGTCACTTGGTCTCCATCCTTTTTATAGTATGAGCACCAATGCGATAGTGGTAAAGAAAGCTTTTCACCAGTGGTGTCGCGTGCTCCCAGACCATAGGCCTTCGCTCCAAAGTGGATTCCTATATTTCTGCAGCACACAACATGAACTGCATAAAATAATTAATTTGACGCAATCTTAATTTCAGTGAATTTTCAAACACTTGTACAAGTACATGAACATTCAAGTCTTGCTGGCATCCATGACTACAGAATGAAATGAAATGATGTGAGAAATAGATATTGATATTTAAATGAAAGGTACATTGAAGTCCTTAGACTACCCAATGTTGACTATTCCGCATGTGAATTGTGATTTGTGATTCACTATATGTCCTATATGACAGCCTCTTTTTCTGAACAGCCTCATAAGCATGCAATCCTAACCTGACTGTTCGTCAACGCGACTCTTATTTTCTCAAGATTTTAAACGTCAAATGACAATGAAAATATGATGTTGATTTCTCACGTGACACTTGATCGCCTTGGTGAGATTACTATAGAGAACATTCATTCTCGTGGAAGCTCTCGCCAACGCCAGACTCTATTGTGTTTATTATAGTCTGTCAATCACTTACATGTTTCAAATTTAGGGCTGCTAAAATGTTTTTGTGCTTCTCCTGATATTCTATCCCTTGAGAGTGGTTTAGTTTTTATTTCAATGCCATAAACTTCGTGTACGACGGCTAGAGTTTTCTGCATAATCCCTCGGACGACTGGACGGTGTAGAAAATAACCACTGTTGAAATCGACGCCGCAACCATAATATCAGAATATGTCTTGAATCATTATCTCTGACTGAATCACTTCATGGCTATCTTCTTTCTGCGGCTTCTAACCTTCCGATCTGACATTGCCATTGGTAAACGCACACACGACAATTCAACGTGTCATCATCTTCTCCAAAATTTGGCGAAGCCACGAATAGGGAAAATTTGCGTCTCTCACTATCTGTATCTAAGAATTTATAAATAGATCTTTTCTTACATTGTTGCAATGTAATTGTTTCTTCGTTGCTATCGGGAGAAGACTATCGAACTAAGCGCACACGCTCCACATATCACACAAACACACAAATCTCTGTGATTTGCTGTGAACACATCCCCAGCGCATTGTGTGATTGCTTGAAGATCCCTGCAGTTCACAGCTGAGCGCTGGCGCTCTGAACGTATTTGAGAGTAGTGACTTGAAACTGTAAAGTGTGTGTAAAGGTGTAAAAGTAAAGATGCTCTCAAACACAAAGAATCAAAACTATTTGCACTTAAGTTTTATGAACGTAAATAATTATTTTTGGGTATGCGGCGAAGGCCTCGTAGGCACGGAGATGACGCCACTGCTTTTTACCATCCCATATCTTTCTATATGGAGTATCATTGTCGTCTCTCGCCTTCCATTCCTTGCTAAGGGGAGTAGGGATGTCCATATTTAATGTTGCAAACTCTTCAATAATATCGAGTTGGCGACGAATGTATGGATTCACAGGAATGACTACGTAGTCCCCATTTTGATTGTTCAATATCTTCACTTCAGTGGAAGGAATCATTCCCGTTTGCAATACTATACTATGATCGTAATAACGTATGGCTTGTCTAAATTTACGCTGTGGTGGGGTAGGATTATGTACCTTTATTGTCTCTTCTACTGGCCTCAACATAAGACGATCTGATTGTAGAGATCCTTCTAACGTCTGAACACTATCTTGTTCTGCAAATGTAGTAGATGTAGTAGATGCCTGAAAATAAAAGAGATGCTATTAAGTTAACACTCAAGGAAGGAGAGGAAGGAAGGTTCCGACTTACCATTTCAGATGGATAATATAATAGGAATGTAGAGGGAGAACGTGCGTCCGACACTTGTGCGACTTAAAGATAGAATGATTGTCACTATGAAAACCTCATTATTTATAGAGAAATGCTGGATTCTCATTGGATGTGTTCCTCATTGGCCAATGACATCAAGCTGATTCCAAATCTGGTCTCAGTTTTCTCGTCCGATGCTTCGTTCGCCCGCTGGAGCCCAAAACACAAAACTCAACCTCTGACACTCTGTAACATGACCAAAAGTCTCAATGTCACTCTCAAGCCTCAGCAAAGGAAGGTAGGGCCAAACTGTGCTTTCCAATGAATTTGTGGCACTCTTAGCTTTCAAACGAGCTATTGCACGACTTTCTACGATCTCTAGAACCAAAGTTGAAAGATCGCTGCCGAGGGGGGCGAAGTTCTTCGTTGTTTGGCCTATGACTTTGGAAACAGGTCGTCTAGACCCAAAAATTGGCCAAAAAGCTCAAATCCGCCGTCCATTTTTACGTACGAGGCTTCGTTTAGCCGCTACAGCCATTTTCTCACTCAAAAACCCACATAAACCCACCTAAACCACACCTACACCCAAGAAACTCAACATGTCGACGCAGAATTTCATCAGGAAACCAAATCTAAACACAAAACAACCCTACAAACACTCCTGCACATCAAAAACATAGACCGCCGCCCAAGAATAATTACGACGGTCGACCACGACACGCATGGACACTCGACCAAGAACCACAACAACCCAACTCACGCTGCAGAGGGGGGCGCTGTGCGCAGTTGGCAGGACTCCTTACTACAGTTAGATATTCAGTGTAAGTCCTAGTGTAGGGACATATTCATCGTTTTATCATGATATAATTAATGCATATAAATATCATAATAAGTGTACCATTTTAAAACTTTAATAAAGTTGATACTTTAGATAAAATTAATTCAATAATAGCTGGAAGGGAAACTATAACACAGACTCAAACACTTGTTTGTTCTCTTGTTCAGAATGACGGAGAAAATGATGACGGATATGCCTAAGTTGCAATATGAGATGGATACTAGTCAAAAACAATAGCAATGTAGCATTCATTTGAAATCATCAGTCAGGTGCACAGCCGAGGCCGCGTGGCGGCCAAGACTGTAAGGATCATTGATGCCTGAGAAAGGTAGGTATGATTACTAGTTTAGTGAATCATTAAATTCATTGAAGGTTCAGACTGCATACATTATGGATTTTAATTCAGAAGTCGGCAACAACGACGGATGTTGCCGTCTCTGCGACGGCATCAAGGAAATAATACCGCATGGCATTCACTACAATAAGTGTGCGTACGTGCGTACATACATGAACTTATTTCATTATAGCTTCAAAAATGATTCCTTTATTCAGAGGCCGATGAAATCAATGACTTATATCGAAGGTCGGAGTTTTGGAGTCTCATCAAAATTTTAAGATTCCGAAGCCTGATAGTGAACATTGTGAACTGATCTGGTACACGCATTTAGCAATTTGCCACGAAATACGCTATGCGAAAATGCAGTTTGATTGAATGCAAAGAGACGGAATTGATCTTTTGATAGCAAGAGCTTCAAGTATCGATTTGCACGAATAAAGACTACTGCAGATGACTGAAAAGTAGTAGGATGATTAACTATGTTTATCAGAGGAACAACAAACAGGTGCCGGTACATGGCGAATTATAGTGCTTTTCGAGTGGACAGCGATCATGGTCCCCAACGCTAAGTTTCTGCTGTGATGTTTTCGCTGTTTATTGTTATTTAAGAAATCTGCCAATTACGACATTCGATGTATAGGATCTACTTATGCAAGCTAACAAATTGACAATATATCCCCAGTCCCTACTTCCATAAGTTCTATACAGATTTGAAGGTTATTCACTTTACATTTATGCAATAATGTTCAGTAACTGATGCACACATTTGTGCAGCAATTGCCGCATTTTTATTTTGCTAAATAGTATCAGGTTTGTAATATCAATTGAATAGCTTCAAAGAACATGGTAAAAAAGTTTACGCTATGTTGCATTTAAAGCAGCTTTCTAAGACATGTGCTTTCTACATTTTTCAAGTATAGTTTTAAAAACACACTTTTGAAAATAAGTTGTATACTGTGTTAGAAACAAGGATGCAAAGCCATTTTTAAACATATTTAGTTTCAACATGCTTCAAACCGGGAGTGCGGAGTCCTATCATTTTGATAGGACTCTGACTCCGGGGGTTGATAGGACTCCGGGCTTTGATAGGACTCCGACTCCGGGTGGCCAGTATAAATAGCCTAGTTTTTTTTTGAAAAAAACTGGTAGCCTACATCATAGATCATTATAGGCTTACCTGAACCCATCTTCAGTGATCATTGCTGCAAAAACTATCAATTATTTTCGATGAAAGTTTATCAAATGTCGCTTCATGTTGGATGCATGCGACTCCCATCTTGTTGATGTGTGCTTCACACGGTTTTTCTACAGTCTCTACCAGGCAAGAAATATGAGTACACTTTCGATTTCAATGTGCTTTGGAGGAGCCATCACATATGATTAACGTGAACAAACTAACTCAAACAAACTAGCATTTCATTTTTGTCTCTGACGTGACCTTTGGTACGTAGGTGTGATCGAGGTTAGGAAGGCTTGTCTTCTCTATTACATCCTTGAGTGAAAAGACAATCCTTTTTCACTATCACAGTTAATTCCCTTATTAACTATTACAAGTTTTGCATGCAGCAGTGCCTCTGTACTTTTGTTTGACGGCGAAAATTGACATCAAGACAGTGATTGCTATTAGCACGAGGATAAATAATTTGCTGGTATTATATTACGGGTCTAGTTATAGGCCAGAGTACGGAGTCCTATCATTTGATAGGACTACGACACCGACTCCAGAAAAAATGATTGGACTCCGGGACTCCGACTCCGCATCCCTGCTTCAAACTTCAGTTTCAAAATGTCCTACATAACTGAGATTTCAAGCATGTTTGAAGCAGTGTTTCAAACATGCTTTTAAAAACATGTACGTCATAAGTAGTGAGCCCGTGACGTAATCAAGGACAAAATGAGCAGCGATGAGTCATCATGCTGACTCAGCCCCGCCCTCTGGAAGGAAGGAAGGAGGTGAGGGAGGTGGCCAAGGATGTGATGGAAGGATGGGTCCGAGAGGAGGAAACCGTTTCCCCCCTCTGGACGAGACTTAAAACTTTGGTTCTAGAGATGGTACAGAGTCGTGCAGTAGCTCATTTGAAAGCTAAGAGTGAGAAAAATGCAGTGGAAAGCATCCTATTCCCAGGTTTTCCTGGGTTTAGAGAGGAAAATGGCAGGAATCTCTGAAAAACGCCAGAGTTAGAAAAAGGCGGGTTTTGCACGTTTTTGGGATGAGAAAGTCCGTTTTTCGGCATGAAGGAGGCCTCGGATGGGAAAACGGAGGGCAGATTCGGAGTCTAAGTGAAATTTTGGGTTAGGAAGGTTGTTTCCAGCTCAATCGGAGAGAAAAAGTTCTGACCCCCCTCTCTGGACGAGACTTCCAACTTTGGTTCTAGAGATCGTAGAAAGTCGTATGATATCCCATTTGAAAGCTAAGAGAGAAGAAACTGCAGTGGAAAGCATCCTATGTCCAGGTTTTCCTGGGTTTAGAGAGGAAAATGACTTCAAAATGACAGGAATCTCTGAAAACTGACAGAGTTGCAAAAGGGGGGTTTTGGACGTTTTGGGATGAGAAAGTCCGTTTTTTGATGTTGAAACATGAAACAGTGTTCGGATGGAAAAACGGAGGGCAGATTCAGAGTCTACGTGAAATTTTGGGTTAGGAAGGTTGTTTCAAGAGGAACTTTCCTGTGAGGCAAGGGTAGAAATCTCTGAAAACGCCAGAGTTAGAAAAAGGTGGGTTTTGGATGTTTTGGGATGAGAAAGTCCGTTTTTCGGCATGAAATAGTGCTCGGATGGGAAAACGGAGGGCAGATTCGGAGTCTACGTGAAATTTTGGGTTAGGAAGGTTGTTTCCAGCGGAATCGGAGAGAAAAAATTTGAGGACGTCCACCCCTCGGCAGCGATCTTCCAACTTTGGTTCTAGAGAGGGTAGAAAGTCGTGTGATAGCTCATTTGAAAGCTAAGAGTGAGACAAATTTAGTGGAAGAAACGGCGTGTCTCTACGTTTGTCCGTTGAGGTGTGAGAGCGACTTTAAGATTTTTTTTGAAACCTTCGAAAAAATGACAGAGTTTTTTCAACTCGGCTTCTGGTCATCGTAGAGAGTCGAGGGATTGCTTAAATGAAAGGTGAGAGCGAGAAAACGTGACTGTCAAAATTTGAAGTCAATCGGAGCACTAGAACCGGAGATAGACGTGTTTAAAGTTTTGGATGATGGAGATTACGTCATCAGCTGATCGCCACAAACTATATAAGTGGAGTCTCTACTTGTGGAAATCAGTTCTCCTCCCGACTGGGTCGAGGGTGGTGAACTTCGGAGCTCCGATGATAGCATCGGAAATTGCAAATTTCAGGTTTCCGTACGAAACCGACTTAGAATATTTCATTGCTGATATCAGCAAAGGCGTAAGACTTAAAGGTTAGCCAGGAGATGGCCTTAGTCTCCAGGCCATAAAAGACTCCAAAACTTTAAAGGCTTGTAACTTTGCTTCTACAAGTCCTTTTGACTTGATTCAAATAAGGTTTGATCGCTATTGATCAGACCTATACTTGCAGACTACTTATATAATTTCATAAGTAGTACTAAATGCTGAAAAATTTAAATTCATTATTTTTGGAGGTGTTCTGGGGTTTTCGACCCTGCTGAAGTCAACTAAAGGATGTGTCATGATGTCTGAGCCAGTCTTTACATGATACAAGCGGCTTTTCACTGAAAGCGAGCATGGTACGGAGAATTTTGGTGTAATATTCCAATGACAGAGTGTTCCTTCAGGACGGCGGATGATGCCGTAGTGATAAGTGTGACAAGGGAGTGTGTCATATTTTAGACCGAAACCTGTGGGGCAACTCATGTTGGGCATTTGACACAGTTCTCAACGTAGCACTTTGAACGCCAATCGGTTGAGTCTTAGCTATCTTGTCATGGGTGGCACCTAAACATCTCCATTGCAAACGCTTGCGAATCACGGCTTGCTATCAAGCTGATCAAAGCAACGACTTGCCAACCTCTTGTAAATAACTCCACCGGTTTTCATGTCTGGCTATCAAGTCATTGACGGTGCAAGTCACGGAGATTTTCGATGTCATACCTCCTGTTGGTGGGCGTTCTTTCGAGACAGCGGTGAAGTCCGTAGCGATGAGTACTGCACGGGATATTCGGCAATGGTAATCCTTGTGAAACCTCCCTGCTCCCTTGCGTCATGTTTCCAGTGGACTCGTTTTCGTCTCAACGTTGTACTCTGACCGGCGGGCGACATTTTGCTATGCCAGAGGTTCATCTAAAATCTCCATTGCACATTGACCCGATAGTTACATGGCAGAATGAATGAAGAATTATGAGTTCTGCTGCCTCTATTACGAGGAAAAAATGAATGGAATGAATTCGAAGGTCATTCATGCCACCACACGCAACCACAAGCCTCATTTCTCTCTTCGCTAGTGACAAGCTCTCTTGAACGTAGTCGAAAAGTGTATCATGTTTTTGAAAAAGCAAAGTTTAGTGTATTCAAATAGCTTTACCGTGACACACGTTTGTGAAAGTAAAGTTTGATCATCAAAGTTTTATTCGTGAGTGTAGTCAGAAAGCTTACGAAACACAAGTGTCATGAAATGTAAGCGTTAGTGTAGTCAAATAGTTTTTACCACAACACACGTTTGTGAAAGTAATGTTTGATCATCGAAGTTTTATTCGTGAGTGTAGTCAGAAAGTGTATCATGTTGTAAAAAAGTCTTACTGCAACACATGTTGATGTATAGTAAGAAAGTTTGATCATGACGTTTTATGAAACACAAATGTCATAACACGTAAGTGTTGGTGTAGTCAAATAGTTTTTACCACAACACACGTTTGTGAAAGTAAAGTTTGATCATTGAAGTTTTATGACTGACCGAACTCACAACAGCATTAGAAAGTTTTTATCCTTATTTGAGATCCGGACTGCAGTGTGCAAAATGTTTTATGTGACAGTCTTTTCACAAACGGTGAAGTGCAAATTCAGAGTGAATACATCTGTTAGGTATGCATCAACTTTGGATGTGAAGTAAAACGAATCTGTGTACAGAATGAATTGAATATTAGACAACGCATGCAAGTTTTTGACGACTTGAGTGTGTCATGAAAAAACCCAAGTCTAAGTTTAACATGTTGGATATAAAAAGTGAGATGGATAGGAATAAGTGTTGAATGTTTTATAAAACCAGGTAAAGTCTTGTCACAAACGTTGAGTGCGTGAGGGCTAGTTCCATGACATTTAATCGCGTGGGTCCTTAAGTCCTAAAGTCCATAATCCAAGGGTAGGGTCATCTACGGTTGGATTTAGGGATTTAGGGTTTTATATCACATGCGTTAACCGTTAGTGTAGAATACGTGAAGCACATGTTCGCTTAAAAGTCTAGATGCAAACGTTGAAAATAGTTTTATGAAATGTTTCTGCAGTCACTATCGTTAGCGTACCAGCTTCACTAAATGTGTTGTTTGCCTTTATCAAATTGAATGTGTGTAGACTGTTTTGTAAATAAAGACAGATAGTGTGAAACGTTTTTGCAGTCTGCATCGACAGCATACAAGTATACACATAACAACATGTAACGTTTCTTAAAAGAGTCGAATGCATATGAGTTAGGAAACACTCAAAACATGTGTGAGATAAAAATCAACCTGCTAGATTAAGTGAGTCCCTCACAAAAGTGTTGCCTATGTTTTACGGGAAACTTGTAAAGGAGAACTGTGTATCGAGAACGTTCACACTCATCATAAACAGATGAACATGAATGATATATTCTAACTTCAACTTTCTGACGTTCAAATGAAATTCGCAAACATGAAGCTCTAGACTCCGTGTTGTAAAACTACATGATGAGTGACAACAACTTTATGTTGGTAAAACTTTCATAGGTTGATGATTGCAGTCGCGTTTAAAGTTAATATAAAAACCTGTAGAAACGCATGAGTCTTGGATGCAGTTCAACGTTGTGACTCGTACATTGAACTAACAAAATGAACAAGTCTGTGTAGAGGTGCATAACACGCTCATCAGTAGGAAACAGCAAAGCATGTAATGTCATTGAATTATCAAAGGAAAGTATTTGAGTTACGAGTCTGTGTTTTAATGAGAGTGGAACTATTTCATTGGTATGAAACAGTGAACATTACATTAGAACATTAGGACTTTCCATCAGTATTGTATAGAAAGGTTAGAATCAAATGTGTAAGTTTGCTTTTCATGTGTATGACAAATTAAGAGAATCAACAAGTGTCTCACTTCTAAACGAATTCTGCATTGCTTGTAAGTTGATAATAGAATCAATATTGAAACCTGCATCAAGTGATTTTCTGTGCGAATGCAGACGATGTGAAAATGACACACTGATTGGCATTTAACAATGCTTGCAATATTCAACAAGCTGCCATTCAAAAGCAGCTAAAAATGTTTATCATAAAACATATCAGTGAAATAGATGTCATAACTCAACAATGGTTCACTCTAACAATGGTTCACGAGTAGAGACAGCGCACTCTGTCGCCTGTTTGTCGCGCTGCCCCCTCAGCAGATAGAGTAGAACACAAAGGTGAATGACAGCGCAGCCGGTTGGCGACCGTCTGTCGCATTAAAAACATTGCCTCCTCAGCAGATAGAATGTTTCAAGAACACATGTGAATGATAACGTTCTCTCTCTCTCTCTCTCTCTGGCACCCGTCTGTCGCATTGCCCCCCTATACACATTGAATTTTCTATCACATCTGTCCAGCGAACAAGGATTCAGGAACTTATCGTCAACTCAGACCTCCCACCTAGCTGATTCCCACACAGCTCATTGCTATCGCACAGGAGAGATCATCGTGGGCGACTGAAAGGATTCTCACGTTGACAATTCGTTACTGTACACTGTCACAGTACCGCGCACGTAACCATTTGCTGCTGAAGCATGGACACTGCCGATTTGTTCAAGCCTTCAATGCCTTGCTAGCCAGTTACAAAAATGTTGGAGAAATATAAGGGGGACGCTCACACTCATTCATCAAATACAAGTCGTTTGATGCAATGTCGTTCGATATAGCTTTCTTTGATATGAGCCGAACCCTTGAGCTCCGCTGTGGATGCAGAGTGAAGATGGGGAAAGTCTTTCTCCTGGCTGCTTTGCAGGCAGAGAAAGGCGAAGCAATTCGCTGCCCCATCCACCTCATTCCACATGAGCTTGTGGAAAACCCTTTGTTCAGGGATATGGCGCTAGAGTATCTGGCGTTGCTGAGAACTCAGCGTCCGGAATACTTCGAGTAATCGAAGTATTTCATCGGTCCTTCCGAGGGCCCGGTCACCAATTCGTTGGAGGCCACCATATTAACAAAGAAAAGTGACAGACTGCGCCACACACAAACACTAGATTCAAAGATCTCTATCTTTCTTAGAAAATGAAGAAGCTCTTATTAAATTCATCTGATGAGACAGCAACTTCATGACAAGTGTTAAACTTGTCCAACACACATCTTCAAAGTCCTAACTGCCATGAAATCATCATGTTTAAAGTTTTAAAGCCCATATGATAAGTAGCAAGGATCTATTACATGATGCAAAATATAAACGTGTGTGGAGAGAGGATGACTCTTAGACGTGAAGTCATGAATGTTTTTTCTTCACTACCACCAAATGGAAATAGTGATGGTGGTGGAAGAATCATCAGAGCAACATGTTCTATAGTAAAGCAGGCAATGACAGTCACGATTGGATTTAGAGATTTAGCGTTTTATATAAGATACATCGATGATAACTGTTGTTGTAGAGTGTATACATGCATTTACTAACTTAACCATTTGTGAATGACATAGCTAAATTGCTGAAGTCCATAATCTAAGGGGTAGGGATACCTACCGTTGGATTTAGGGTTTTTGATAACACAAATTAACGATCTTTTTTGGTGTAGAATACATGCTTCAATAACATATCATGTACATGCTGTGTCGTTTTCTTTTCACATAAAGTTGGGCTTCAAACAGAATGGATTGACTTAGTAATAAAGTTACAATCATTTTTCTGTTTGCAAAGTTAGGAAAAAAATCAGAATCATTTCAGTGTTTGTAAGATAGGTGAAGTATAAAATAAAGTGAAGACCATTTCACTGTTTGTAAAGTTAGAAATAAAGTTATAACCATGTGACTGTAAAGTTGGAAATAATGTCATAGACATTTCAATGTTTGTAAGGTAGGTGAAAAATAAAATAAAGTTAGAATCATCTCACTGTTTGTAAAGTTATAAATAAAGTAGTTGTTTTAATGTTAGGAATAATGTCATTCACAAATGGTTAAGTTAATAAATGTGCTATACACAAACGGCTAACATTCAGTTGTGTTATATAAAACTCTGAATCCTTAAATTCCTACATCTAACCACTTTAGCAATTGATAGGTAAAGTATAAATAAAGTGACAAGCATTTCAGTGTTTGTATGATAGGTAAAGTATAAAATATAGTCAGAAGCATTTCACTGCTTGTAAAGTTAGAAATAAAGTTGATGTTTGTAAAGTTTGAAGTAATGTTAGAATCATTTCAGTGTTTGTAAAGTTAGAGATCATAGGTTTAACAAGCATGTTAGAGAGTTGACTGTGCTGCGATCTAAGGATGTGATGGTCACATTAGAATTCAAGTGATTGAATGTCATCTTAATGAAGATAGAAATGTGTTTGTGGTTGCATGTGGTGCAAGTTTGGCTCCCCTTCATTCCATTTCATCATTTATCCTTCCCCTCTGCATTCCAAATCCGAGGATATGTGGTGGGTTTGGGACCGCTTTAGCTGCATTAGAAGGAAGTTCTCATAAGAACTCATGATGCATTCACGAGGAAATGTGGTGAAACAGTGTGTTGTATGTTTGCATGATGATTTTATGAACTAAAGAACGTCCATCACTCACTCCGTCACTGAAAGTAAACATAAACGAGTTGAGATGACAGCCATTCGTATGCATGCGTAAAACTCTTACTTCTTCATCTGATATCACAATAACATCTTCATTTGCTTCCACTTCCTCACTTTCCAGCGTGTCCTCACTCCACGTCTCTCCTTCCTCTTCACTGTCACTCATTCCTTCCCCATCACTGACACTCATTCCTTCTTCGTCACGTTCCTCTTCACTCGGAGATTCCTCCGGATCCATCATCGGAGATTCGGGTGGAGGTATAACGCTAGATTCGTCAAATAAGGAATAGTATTTCATAAACTGAAATACCACATCCTTACACTCGTTGGAGATAAAAGTTTCGCCCATATAAGTAATTCTATATGGGGTAACTTGTGCAATCGGCTTGCCAGACATGATGATTTGTGAAATAAAGGATGCACAGCCTTTTAAAAGTCAGATCATGCAATCACATTGCTCTAAACTTACGGTTGGAGGAAGAGAAGGGAAGACATTTTTTCATTGACTGCCATCCTCAGCCACTCAACAAACTTAGATGCATTTATCGCGTGAATCTCCCTTACTCCCAACATGGAAAGAATATCGCTGAATTTCCTGATTGAAGGATCGCAGCTGGCTTTTTTCATCATCCTCTCATATGCCTATCTTATGCTCTCATTATCTGTTGATGGTTAAAGGACACTATTACACAAGGTCAAACGACGGTCGAAATATATGTCAATGTATTGATGGAAATTTGTTGAAGTCCCTATCTACATCAGTACACGGTATGAGGTCATCATTTACGCAGTTAATCACCAAGTTTTCTTTACTCAGATGAAACATCACTGCCACGTTGTGTGAAAAAACTACATTGTAAAGATGAGTCGCATCACTATGTTTATTCACTGTCACGACTATACATCTGAAAGGTTGAACTATGGGAACATTGTTTCTAACTGCAATACTCTCACATCTATTTTTCAACATGAAATCTAGAGTCAGAGCGTTTATGAGGACGCATATGTATAAGTCTTTATGACACATTCTGCTTGACATTAACGAACGTGGAAACGAAGCGATACCGTTTATATGAGAAACTTCAGCTAAATACAACAACTGTTTGAAACAATACAGTCATACATGACTGTCATTGCCAGCTTTACTATAGAACATGTTGCTCTGATGATTCTTCCACCACCATCACTATTTCCATTTGGTGGTAGTGAAGAAAAAACATTCATGACTTCACGTCTAAGAGTCATCCTCTCTCCACACACGTTTATATTTTGCATCATGTAATAGATCCTTGCTACTTATCATATGGGCTTTAAAACTTTAAACATGATGATTTCATGGCAGTTAGGACTTTGAAGATGTGTGTTGGACAAGTTTAACACTTGTCATGAAGTTGCTGTCTCATCAGATGAATTTAATAAGAGCTTCTTCATTTTCTAAGAAAGATAGAGATCTTTGAATCTAGTGTTTGTGTGTGGCGCAGTCTGTCACTTTTCTTTGTTAATATGGTGGCCTCCAACGAATTGGTGACCGGGCCCTCGGAAGGACCGATGAAATACTTCGATTACTCGAAGTATTCCGGACGCTGAGTTCTCAGCAACGCCAGATACTCTAGCGCCATATCCCTGAACAAAGGGTTTTCCACAAGCTCATGTGGAATGAGGTGGATGGGGCAGCGAATTGCTTCGCCTTTCTCTGCCTGCAAAGCAGCCAGGAGAAAGACTTTCCCCATCTTCACTCTGCATCCACAGCGGAGCTCAAGGGTTCGGCTCATATCAAAGAAAGCTACATCGAACGACATTGCATCAAACGACTTGTATTTGATGAATGAGTGTGAGCGTCCCCCTTATATTTCTCCAACATTTTTGTAACTGGCTAGCAATGCATTGAAGGCTTGAACAAATCGGCAGTGTCCATGCTTCAGCAGCAAATGGTTACGTGCGCGGTACTGTGACAGTGTACAGTAACGAATTGTCAACGTGAGAATCCTTTCAGTCGCCCACGATGATCTCTCCTGTGCGATAGCAATGAGCTGTGTGGGAATCAGCTAGGTGGGAGGTCTGAGTTGACGATAAGTTCCTGAATCCTTGTTCGCTGGACAGATGTGATAGAAAATTCAATGTATATAGGGGGGCAATGCGACAGACGGGTGCCAGAGAGAGAGAGAGAGAGAACGTTATCATTCACATGTGTTCTTGAAACATTCTATCTGCTGAGGAGGCAATGTTTTTAATGCGACAGACGGTCGCCAACCGGCTGCGCTGTCATTCACCTTTGTGTTCTACTCTATCTGCTGAGGGGGCAGCGCGACAAACAGGCGACAGAGTGCGCTGTCTCTACTCGTGAACCATTGTTAGAGTGAACCATTGTTGAGTTATGACATCTATTTCACTGATATGTTTTATGATAAACATTTTTAGCTGCTTTTGAATGGCAGCTTGTTGAATATTGCAAGCATTGTTAAATGCCAATCAGTGTGTCATTTTCACATCGTCTGCATTCGCACAGAAAATCACTTGATGCAGGTTTCAATATTGATTCTATTATCAACTTACAAGCAATGCAGAATTCGTTTAGAAGTGAGACACTTGTTGATTCTCTTAATTTGTCATACACATGAAAAGCAAACTTACACATTTGATTCTAACCTTTCTATACAATACTGATGGAAAGTCCTAATGTTCTAATGTAATGTTCACTGTTTCATACCAATGAAATAGTTCCACTCTCATTAAAACACAGACTCGTAACTCAAATACTTTCCTTTGATAATTCAATGACATTACATGCTTTGCTGTTTCCTACTGATGAGCGTGTTATGCACCTCTACACAGACTTGTTCATTTTGTTAGTTCAATGTACGAGTCACAACGTTGAACTGCATCCAAGACTCATGCGTTTCTACAGGTTTTTATATTAACTTTAAACGCGACTGCAATCATCAACCTATGAAAGTTTTACCAACATAAAGTTGTTGTCACTCATCATGTAGTTTTACAACACGGAGTCTAGAGCTTCATGTTTACGAATTTCATTTGAACGTCAGAAAGTTGAAGTTAGAATATATCATTCATGTTCATCTGTTTATGATGAGTGTGAACGTTCTCGATACACAGTTCTCCTTTACAAGTTTCCCGTAAAACATAGGCAACACTTTTGTGAGGGACTCACTTAATCTAGCAGGTTGATTTTTATCTCACACATGTTTTGAGTGTTTCCTAACTCATATGCATTCGACTCTTTTAAGAAACGTTACATGTTGTTATGTGTATACTTGTATGCTGTCGATGCAGACTGCAAAAACGTTTCACACTATCTGTCTTTATTTACAAAACAGTCTACACACATTCAATTTGATAAAGGCAAACAACACATTTAGTGAAGCTGGTACGCTAACGATAGTGACTGCAGAAACATTTCATAAAACTATTTTCAACGTTTGCATCTAGACTTTTAAGCGAACATGTGCTTCACGTATTCTACACTAACGGTTAACGCATGTGATATAAAACCCTAAATCCCTAAATCCAACCGTAGATGACCCTACCCTTGGATTATGGACTTTAGGACTTAAGGACCCACGCGATTAAATGTCATGGAACTAGCCCTCACGCACTCAACGTTTGTGACAAGACTTTACCTGGTTTTATAAAACATTCAACACTTATTCCTATCCATCTCACTTTTTATATCCAACATGTTAAACTTAGACTTGGGTTTTTTCATGACACACTCAAGTCGTCAAAAACTTGCATGCGTTGTCTAATATTCAATTCATTCTGTACACAGATTCGTTTTACTTCACATCCAAAGTTGATGCATACCTAACAGATGTATTCACTCTGAATTTGCACTTCACCGTTTGTGAAAAGACTGTCACATAAAACATTTTGCACACTGCAGTCCGGATCTCAACTAAGGATAAAAACTTTCTAATGCTGTTGTGAGTTCGGTCAGTCATAAAACTTCAATGATCAAACTTTACTTTCACAAACGTGTGTTGTGGTAAAAACTATTTGACTACACCAACACTTACGTGTTATGACATTTGTGTTTCATAAAACGTCATGATCAAACTTTCTTACTATACATCAACATGTGTTGCAGTAAGACTTTTTTACAACATGATACACTTTCTGACTACACTCACGAATAAAACTTCGATGATCAAACATTACTTTCACAAACGTGTGTTGTGGTAAAAACTATTTGACTACACTAACGCTTACATTTCATGACACTTGTGTTTCGTAAGCTTTCTGACTACACTCACGAATAAAACTTTGATGATCAAACTTTACTTTCACAAACGTGTGTCACGGTAAAACTATTTGAATACACTAAACTTTGCTTTTTCAAAAACATGATACACTTTCTGACTACGTTCACAAGAGCTTGTTCACTAGCGAAGAGAGAAATGAGCTTGTGGTTGCGTGTGGCGCATGAATGTCCCTTCGAATTCATTCCATTTCATTTAGCCTCGGTAATAGAGGCAAGCAGAACTCATAATTCATTCTCGCATGTATGGCCAACTATCGGGAGTCAAGTGCAATGGAGATTTTATGAGGCAACCTGTGGCAGATAGCTAAATGTCGCCCTGGCGGTCAGAGTACAACGTTGAGACGAAAGGCACCCACTTGGAAACATGACGCAGGGAGGTTTCACAAGGATTACCATTGCCGAATATCCCGTGCAGTACTCATCGCTACGGACTTCACCGCTGTCTCGAAAGAACGCCCACCAACAGGAGGTATGACATCGAAAATCTCCGTGACTTGCACCGTCAATGACTTGATAGCCAGACATGAAAACCGGTGGAGTTATTTACAAGAGGTTGGCAAGTCGTTGCTTTGATCAGCTTGATAGCAAGCCGTGATTCGCAAGCGTTTGCAATGGAGATGTTTAGGTGCCACCCATGACAAGATAGCTAAGACTCAACCGATTGGCGTTCAAAGTGCTACGTTGAGAACTGTGTCAAATGCCCAACATGAGTTGCCCCACAGGTTTCGGTCTAAAATATGACACACTCCCTTGTCACACTTATCACTACGGCATCATCCGCCGTCCTGAAGGAACACTCTGTCATTGGAATATTACACCAAAACTCTCCGTACCATGCTCGCTTTCAGTGAAAAGCCGCTTGTATCATGTAAAGACTGGCTCAGACATCATGACACATCCTTTAGTTGACTTCAGCAGGGTCGAAAACCCCAGAACACCTCCAAAAATAATGAATTTAAATTTTTCAGCATTTAGTACTACTTATAAAATTATATAAGTAGTCTGCAAGTATAGGTCTGATCAATAGCGATCAAACCTTATTTGAATCAAGTCAAAAGGACTTGTAGAAGCAAAGTTACAAGCCTTTAAAGTTTTGGAGTCTTTTATGGCCTGGAGACTAAGGCCATCTCCTGGCTAACCTTTAAGTCTTACGCCTTTGCTGATATCAGCAATGAAATATTCTAAGTCGGTTTCGTACGGAAACCTGAAATTTGCAATTTCCGATGCTATCATCGGAGCTCCGAAGTTCACCACCCTCGACCCAGTCGGGAGGAGAACTGATTTCCACAAGTAGAGACTCCACTTATATAGTTTGTGGCGATCAGCTGATGACGTAATCTCCATCATCCAAAACTTTAAACACGTCTATCTCCGGTTCTAGTGCTCCGATTGACTTCAAATTTTGACAGTCACGTTTTCTCGCTCTCACCTTTCATTTAAGCAATCCCTCGACTCTCTACGATGACCAGAAGCCGAGTTGAAAAAACTCTGTCATTTTTTCGAAGGTTTCAAAAAAAATCTTAAAGTCGCTCTCACACCTCAACGGACGAACGTAGAGACACGCCGTTTCTTCCACTAAATTTGTCTCACTCTTAGCTTTCAAATGAGCTATCACACGACTTTCTACCCTCTCTAGAACCAAAGTTGGAAGATCGCTGCCGAGGGGTGGACGTCCTCAAATTTTTTCTCTCCGATTCCGCTGGAAACAACCTTCCTAACCCAAAATTTCACGTAGACTCCGAATCTGCCCTCCGTTTTCCCATCCGAGCACTATTTCATGCCGAAAAACGGACTTTCTCATCCCAAAACATCCAAAACCCACCTTTTTCTAACTCTGGCGTTTTCAGAGATTCCTGCCATTTTCCTCTCTAAACCTAGGAAAACCAGGACATAGGATGCTTTCCACAGCATTTTTCTCACTCTTAGAGTTCAATTGAACTATTGCACGACTCTCTACCATCTCTAGAACCAAAGTTGGAAGTCTCGTCCAGAGGGGGGGAAACGGTTTCCTCCTCTCGGACCCATCCTTCCATCACATCCTTGGCCACCTCCCTCACCTCCTTCCTTCCTTCCAGAGGGGGGGGCTGAGTCAGCATGATGACTCATCGCTGCTCATTTTGCTCTGGATTTTGTCACGGGCTCACTACTGTCATATCATTAGACTGTAACTGAGATGTTTACAAAGATCAAATAGTACAGACTAATTGATCGACAACCTGATTTTTGATCAAAGTGAAAAGTAAGACAAAAGAAACAGTAATCCTACTGCATGCATATCTATGACTCGCTAGAGAGGCGAATGCGAAGGTTTATAATACTTTCAAGAATTTGAATATCTATCAGCAAATGGGCTTGCAGGTAGAGTGATGTGAACATGCAACTTAGTTAATTAAATCATAAATAACAAACCGTCGACATTGCAGGTGTTTTATTTTGCACATCAAGCCAACTTATGAGGTTGCTAACTCATTTAAAAGAAGCGATGGAATTGCTAGAATATACGAAAACAAATAAAAAACGAAGATATTGATGTAAATTCTTTGTTTAAAGCATTTCAACGTTTTACAGCCTTATCAATACAGCACCAATCGCCAGTAAAAAAAGTGGTAATGTACATAATTTGTATGGGAATGATTGTCCGAGGCCATTTTGTCTTTCAATGAGTGAATGAGAGCAGAAAGAGTGCTGAAAATCACTAGAGGTCCGACAGCTGGAAAAGCTCTTTAAGTGGACTCAGTCAACAAGCTGCGTAATTTTTCTACGTTAGAGTCTTCCCGAAAATGTATGCGATTGCAGGTTTGCACTTGCGACCAATAAATGTAATTCAGAATATTTTTCGATGCCAGAGCAAAATTAATCAATCATGCTTGTAAATCAGTAACAATCTTTGTCAAGCAACAGCTAGTCGTCCAGGAATTCTTCAAATACACATGTCTGGCAGAATGATGCACAGAATGCATGAGATTTTGTATAAATAACACATGTATTCATGATTCATGCAAATTATGCAAATAAAGTCACTTCTACTAACATTTACGGCATACTCAGGTTCACGTTAATCCTTTGTCCCCTCGAATCACAAACGCGCTAAAAAATTGAAGCATCCATCTTCCAGCACACTATCGATGGTAAACGTCAGATCTGTTTAAAGAGAATTCAAATTTCTCAGAGCCTTTTGTGGATCGATCATCAGAAGTCTTTCTGTGTTCCTAGTTTTTTATTCTAGCTTCATAATTTTGATTAATCTTCATTTCTTCGATTAAGCAGAGCAAAATGCACATTTCTATTTTAAGCTTAAGTTGGGCTTGGTATTTTATTCACTATGACGACTGCTCTTGGGCCATTGAATTATTTCTTGGTGAATTTGTAATGCCTTGTACGTATGATTTCTCATGCATTTTAATAGGCTAACAGTTGTCAAACTTCTCCGACTGAAAGTCTACGGGCACTCGCTTACTAATATAAGCAGCAGCTCAGTTACCCATTCAAGTAGGGCATGAACATAGCATAGGAAGGTACGGTGGGTTGAGACATCGTCTTGCCGATTAGGATTAAAGCGAGAGTTGCGGTCGTTGACGAACGCGTGGTAGTCGGGCGTGAGAGACATGTCATAATGAGTATTTAGAGTGGAACTTTAAGACAGCTTACAATACTGATGAATTTGTTTTAAAGGAATCATCCTGCAAAAGCAGTGCTTTGCTCTGTCCAAATCATTCGTGTAACACTTATCTGTGAATGATAAACTAATGTGCTCCTTTAGACAAAATATATTTTCAATAAATCTCTACCTCGATCGGGAAATTCCGATAGACCAGAAGATAAGAAATGGCCAAAACTCAGAGCCAGCCACATCACTTCGCCGAACCAGCCACAAAATCTGCGAATCACACTCTTTCTTTTCACTGCATGAGTGGCACATACGGCCTAATAGGTGTCATTGAAACAGATCATGTTGGAATAAAGCAGCGCAATCTGCGGTTTGTCCCTGGTTTTCCTTGAGTATAGGCAAAATCATTATATTTATTTTCATCAATATAGAACAATAATTTAGGCTAATTGCCATTCTGGGTGGCTCGTAGTGTTCGAAGCTAGTACGGAGTAACAGCATCAATTTTATTTCCTTGTAATTAATATAAATGACTGTTTTTTGAATTTTCGAGTTTCATGCCTAATTTTAGCAAAGAAACTGATAGTCATGAGACACAGTTCGCTTTGTTACTAAATACATGAGAGGCATCGCTTGCAGATTGGGGCTAGGTCGGCAAAGTTATGGCTGGTTCTGAGCTTTGGCTAGTTCTCGCTTTGTGGTTTAGCGATATTCCACTCATTGTACCATTTGATGAATCGCTCTAGCGATGCTTCCAGATCTGGAAGGGTCGCAAACTTGGTATGTTCATCACTATTCCGCTAGAGCGGAAGAGTTAAATCAATTGCGGAATAGCGATAGCGCAGGAATTTCAAAACTCCAGTAAGCGGATTAATTTTTCCATTTGACAACCGAATCGGTATCCAAATGCAGTACCTGCTTCAGGAAACCGCGCGCATTATGTGTCCAATATCGAATAATGTCGTTCACGTGATTAGTGTACATGTAGAAATATCCAGGCTTAAACTTGGACTATAGTTATTTAAACTTTAAGACATTAAGACCTTAATTGCTTTAGGCTAAATCACTTGTTTTGCAGAATAGTTTGCTTAATTTTTAACCGTGTTTCGCCTAAGTAGCCTTTGCTAACTGATTAACTCTTAACTGAAATTGAATTTCAAAATGTATGTAAGAGGGAAGATAAAACCTCTTGTTTCATTCAAATGATATGCTCACGTGGTATTGTCCTTCATCCATTTTATGAACATAATGCGTAAAATGGCTAATAATGTATAGCCTATATAGCCTAGGGACTTTCAATGATTTTATGTACAAGGCTCTGAAATCTACAACTATCATGTATCCGCATTATTGTAGTCTTCAAAGTCTTCAAAATTCTTTGTGTACAGAAAGAATTGTTGTGATACAAAAATTCTTCTTCGACAATATGATACATTCTGTCATTCAAAAAAGCTATGCGATCTTCTTATGATAATTTTGCCATAAGATCTCCAGTAGTGGGGCTACTTTTGTACAATCGGATCGTACAGTCAGCCTTGTATTGGAATATTTTCGCTTGATTAATTATATTTTGAGTTAATCGTTTTCATCTATTTTAGAAAACAATTAATTTGTTTAAGTGTGTATGCCATAGTCTAAGTTGCAACCTGAGTCATTAAATACTGAATTTCCGTGAATATTCGATGTTCGAATTTATTCACACAGTAAATTAATCCGATGAGTTCGTTGAAATTGACCGACCTTGCTTAGATGACATCGTACTCCAGCTTGCCGCGAAATATCTCAAAATTGGTATCTGAGAAGATTGCCCAACTTCATCCTCACTTTTGGCTTTGTTTACTTTTCCCGTATGTACCTGTTTGATTGTTGAATTCTTCAGCAAGCTTATCAATCGAAGAAACTAACGGATCCATTGTTATCAAATACTTTGATTACAATGTTCACCCCCAAACACCGAAGTCTTTTTGCGTTAAACCTGGGATGCGGAGTCCGACTCACGAAGACTTATTTGGTCGGAGTCTATTTGAATGACAGTACTCCAGGCTCCGGCAAGCATCATCTCGATAAACTACATTTTAAATCGTCACAAATATTTGCTTGCAGTGCTTCTCAATCCATTTTGAATCTGCATATAAAATTTGTGTACGCTAACGGTTGCAAAAGTAAATTACACTTTTTGAAGTAATGGATGCCTTTACTCGTATATCATCAAAACGGTAAGTTTATATTTTCCAATCATTATATCAGTCAAACTTTGTACAATTGCTTAGAATAAAATGACAGTTTCCCGATATTAGTATCTCTGTTTGATGTAGAAATGATTTTACCAACTATCAATAAATTTCCAATGAGCCATTTGCCTCACTCCAGAGAGTTATTTGACTCGCAGTTTGAGAGTTCCGATAAAAGATTCTGTCTGATCTTCAGTAAGCATTGAAAGGGATTTCCAGAAGTGAAAGCCAGGTTGAGTTTTGGTCTAAAATAGTCAAGAAACAGCTTCTCAATTCGTCTTTGAAAATGTTTTGATGACATTGATGATTCTGCGATGTAGCACCGTTGGCAAGGTTGGTCTCGGCTTGTGATTGCCGCGTGTCCTCTGAAATCATACTTCCATGCTGGACGTATCTGCTCTTGTGCAAGGTCATGAAGATAAGCGATTTCACAGTTACAGGCGACTTCATAATAATAGGTCAGCATCATTGATAGTGTCGAATAATGTCAGGGTCTATGTTTTTTCGCATTATCAGTCACCATCAGCCATTTAACCGGTTCGCTCAAAAAGGCAATTTTAAGATTTCGAAAAGAAACAAGAAAATTTTCCATCCTCGAATCATTGACGTGGTCGCAAACCACAGGAATCCCTCTGATGATTGTCATTTATGCTGTGATGTCATCATAATTTGTGACGATGCTATGAGTCAATTACGGAAATCTCGGACGGTTTCCATTTGCACCAACACCTGCATGGAATACTTTGACGTGGAAATGTTGTTTAATCAATCTTGTCAATCGAGGACTCTTTGATAGCAAAATCGGTAGTCTGAGCTGTTCAGGACTTTTGGCTGTCTGAAGCCGACCGGCAGCGCGTATGACATCATTTTTCATAATCAAAATTCAAGGAATGCAGAAGATATGGTTTTCCTTTGTCTTGAGCAGAACCTTCACTGAGAAATTTGTACTCCTCTGAGAACACTTCTTGCTGTAAGAGCGAGATCAAAGTTAGTTCTGCAACGCGAACTTCTCCCGTTAGAAGTTGACAGACTGGTGCTACATTCCTCTTAAGATAATCAACGAATCGCAATATGAAGTGATATATACAGCCAAAGTGAAGATGTTACTGAAAGAAGTCAACCTATTACACTTATGGCAAAATCAAAATGGAGTAGATAAAAAAATGATGGAGAAATGTACACACCGGACCAACGTTTCGCTCACCGTCCGAGCTTGCTCACGGTCACGCGCATAATAGCAAGCTCGGACGGTGAGCGAAACGTTGGTCCGGTGTTTCTTTTCTTTTATAAAATCACTTTTATCGGCAATAAAGCTTGGGGAGAGACTACACAGTTGTGTTTTCCGAAAAATTATGGCATACCTCCCGTCAATAGTCATCCGAGAATGGCAGAAATTATTTGGAATTAGCAAAATTCGAAATGAATTTGAAGCCCTATCCAGATTTAGACGTACCAATGGAAATAAATACGTTGACAAAATATAGAGCTAATAACCATGACCTTATGGTAAGGACTGGTATATACAAAAATAAGAAATTATATGATGAACGTTTATGCGAAACCTGCAGCAGTCAAAAAGTTGAAACAATATATCATTTCTTTGTTGAGTGTCCTGAATATGACCAAATTAGAAGGATTATTTGCACCATTCTTGAGAAACATTAATTGCAAAGAAGAATTCTACAATAAAATAACTGCTCCCAGTATCGCCGAAATGAAAGGTATCTACAAATATCAAAATAATTCAAATAAAGTTAGGTAGAAAGACAAATCATAGTAAATTGTCAAGTACATGCAGCTTTAGATAAATCAGGTCACCAATTTCATTTAAATTAATAGCTTGATTCTATGCCAAAGCAGTCGCATAGATTTCTATGAAAAATCAAGGTCTGCTTTGATATTTCATGCTTTTTATTGTTTGATTTCTATGCTGAACCGTATTGAACACTACTGAGAATATCTACGAAACTTCTGACCCTGTCCCTATCTCCTAGCAAAATCTCAGCAAGTTGAAATTATCCCTTAGCAGCATTTTCTCATAAATCCAAAAGAAAACACCAGTGTAATATAGCCAAAGCTGCTGTATTACTATTCAAATTTCCTCGTGCTCTCTTGAACAAGGCGGTTGTCCGCGAAAATTTGAGAATTTTAGTAATACAGCAGCTTTGGCTATATTACACTGGTGTGTTTTTCTTTTGGACCTAACAAAATCGATTCGATGTTAAGAGTATTCATGCCGATTGATAAAGTAGATTGCAATTGCAAACCAAATATCTACCCAGTCAATACATAACTAACGGACGAAATACAAGGAGAGCCGGTCATTGCTACGCATACGGAATATTGAATATCTCTCAATCATTGTCAATTTGATTACAGGTGAGTTACTTGATAACTTCATTTTTATCTGATCAAATGCTTGCTACTGTATATTTGTCCTTGCATTATATATTGACCGGCTCTCCAAAGCTTATTAATAAAACTTATAAACAAATTGTGATTATTATATAAACAAGAAATTAATCCAGAAAAGATGCAAGATCACAGCTAAGATATATTCCTTCATAAGTATACTAAGACGTGAGATAATGTTAATATTATTGAACACGCATGTTTTTCAATATGCAGATAATTCATGATCAATTTTGACATTTGAGTTGTAATGCATTTAATGATTTATGCATGGCCTTTTCTTCCGATCCGTATCATCATTTCACTTACTTGTACATCTCATCCGCCATCCATCATTCATTGCATATGGACATTTTTATCACTTCATCACTCATCACATCAATGTTATGTATATTTGTACTACGTTTTCCAAGTTGGAAATAAACGTTTTGACTTTTGACTTATGAATGACATAGAGACCGTTTCATAAACAATTGCACAAAAAGGTCAACCTATTTCTAAATGTGATTTTCTTGTTGAACTCATGGTCCAATTTTAATAAACGGTATACCATGTGACACCTTATGTTCCATAGATTATTCTGACATATATTTTGCTTTCATAAGTGGTCAGTTGTGGTCAGTAGACCTTTCGAAAGAAAATTGAGCGTTTTCTTTGATGCAGGATTTTAACATGAAGACGACAGAATTTTTTAATGAAAGATGACAGACAGTTTGAGTTATCAGTCAGCTTCATCATGACCCAAAGATTTCGTTTTGTCGAAAAAATGATGCTAAAAAAGTCTGACATGATTTTTTCCTTGATGAGGATGCTCAGCTTCAATAACCATCTGAAAGGATGTGCTTTGATTTGGCAGTACGAATGTTTAGTCAATTCATTCACCGATGCCTACAGACGAAACTACACAATACAGAAAATCAAGATTGTCACCATTGAATCAGGCTCGTGTTAGGCTTTCAGATGATATCATTTTTTTCGAATTTGGACAGCATTTGATGCAATTTCACTCAGTTTACACTTTAACCAGAATTGGCAGTACTGCGTAGAGATTGCAATCCCTGGATCCCGGGATTGGAGTGTCAAAATACCGGGATTGAGAGACAGCTACAGGCGCCCCCGTCTGCAGATCAGAGATCCGAAAAATTCTGACCTCAACCGAGGGAATTGGTGACTCACCGACTGACTGAGGGTGAGAGTAATACAAATTTGAAGTTTGCTATTGAATGGATGAGACGATCTTGATAAAACTTGCATATTCTTGGAGCTGATAAGTAGCATTCTTTTAAACCCAAACTCGAAAACGCCAGCTTTAATACAATAAAAGCTTTCAAGCTGTGTGCATTTGACCGCTAAAAGCACTGTTAAAGCGATAGTAGGCTCAAAATCAGGTTAGTGTTAATTGAGTAAAACTGTACTAAATGTTGTCGAAATTCGAAGAACAATATACTGAAAGCTTGACACAAGCCTGATTCAATGGTGATAATCTTAATTTTCTGCATTCCGTAGTTATTTCTGTAGGTATCAGTGAATGCGATGCCAAAAATTCATAATTTTAAGTCTGCTGATCACAACTGACAAAATACAACATAGATGCCTTGCCAATATAAAGTAATAAACATAGCCGTTCACATGGCGTTAAGTTTATTGAAATTGAGCATCTTCATCATTGGAAAATCGTATCAGATTTTCTTTCAGCAACAATTTTTTGATGAAACTTATTGATGCAGTATCTCTTGGTACATTCAGCGAATCTTAAAATCTTTACATCATGATGAAGTTGAATGATAGCTCACACTGTGTGTCAATTTTCTTTAATAAATTCTGTCGTCTTCATATTAAAATCCTGCACCAAAGAAAACTTCTAATTTTTTTCGTAGGGCCTGCTGACCACAACTGACCACTTAAGAAAGTAAAATGCACATCAAATTGATCTCTGGGACATAAGGTTTCATATGGCATGTCGTTCATCAAAATTGAAGCAGAACTTCAACACGAAAATCACTTTTGAAAATGGGTTGACTTTTTTGTGAAATTATTTATGAAACGGTCTGTAGCTGTGTTCCGTCTAAAGTAAGACAAATTGGCGAAGATAAAACTGCCAGAAATCCATATATAGAGGCTCTTCACACTCAATATAATTGTCAACTCTACGATTTCAATAATCCATTGATCAGGCTTTTTAAATAAAAGTCGAGACTTAAATTTGATCTTGTCATTTGCCAAAGCTAACAGTTTTTGAAAGCATGACCAATTCGAAGATCAGCATTGGAGAAGTAAGCCTACACAATACGAAGATTAGGAATCGAGCTAATCCTCGGAAGTGAGATTTTAGGAGACCAGTGATTGCTTACTAGACCACAGTTTTTGTTTACATTATTAGTTTCTGGATAACTCAATTCCGGGATTAATTTGTTCAGGAAGTTTTAGCAACTCTCATTTGACCACCGCAGCTGCTGTTCACATCACAAGTATAGCTTACGGTAAAAAGGCATATAAAATATTCTTCAATCGCGCAATCCCGGAGCTTGGGATTTTGGAATCTCAATGTGCTAGTGCAATGTATTGAGGAAATAGTTGTGATTTTGATTATCTTGCCATCTTGCCATTTTACTTATAAGTGCAGCTAGTTTGCTTGCATTCTGTCAGTCTCGAACCCAAGTCGGGATTTTGCAGGCAGACTCTAATCCCGGGTCTTCATTCTATCAATCCCGATTCTCAGGAAATTGCAGATTGAAAGTGCAAATGTCTGAAATTCACAACTGTTCCCTGTTCTCAACGTTGCCAATATCAATATGTGCATGAAGCGGAATAAACTCTAAGTCGACTAGTCAATTGCGATGTTGCAAGTAAACCAACTTTTGGCGATTTCGACTCTTGGCTATTTCCACATTTCGGGATCCCATATTATTAACATACACATGTGCTTTGTCATAGCACATTTACGACTCTGCTCAATCCTGCAGGCCTGGAATCCCGTGATCGAGATTTTTCGGGATGGTGAAATCACTGCTAATTTGTGAGGTGAGGGAAAATGCATCGGTCTCGGAATCGTGATTAAACTCTTAACGGACGCAAGCAGATGTAGAGGAAACATCATGCATGGATTTCTTCTGCATGGATACTTTCTGACCTTTCGTTTGCATGTGACATGGGTGTGGCGTTCTTATCAAACGATGAATGAAGCGATGTATGATGTGCCCTGGAACATTTTGAGCATCTTCCTGTAGACTGACAATCATGTCTGTTATGTGACCCAAGACAGTTTAAACAAAGCTTTTGTTGCGTGTAATCTTCATCTTGTCACTGGAGCTTAGCTAACAGTTGAAAGTAAAATGGGCATTTTTGCTGCAAAATGCACATTGTTTGGACTTTTGATGGTAAGATTTGTTCGATCTGGCGACTGAAACAGTGCTTATTGGATGATTTCCAAAATCATAGCGAGAGTGAAATTCTGTGGCTTCAGCAAGAGATTTCAGTTCTTCTCGCTTGCGGACCTCAAGCTCCAAAAGCGAAATGAACTCATCAAGATCTGGCTGTCTATCGTGTGTGGTATCTAAAGCCTTCATCTGCAAATTTCTTGGAATTTTCCTAAATAGTGACGGCATAATGAACAGACTGTACATGGAAAAGTCAAATGACAACTGTCTGAGAGAGGCAACATCAAAGTTGATACACTGTCAAGAAAACTACGTAAATTTGGACCAGAGTTATCGGATGGATGAATGTTTTTGAGAAATTCGATATGAGCATTTTTTATCTTACTTTCATCCCCGAAATCAGTACGAAGCTTCTCTAAAGCCATGCCGCATGATGCATTAGAGGGTCGATAATGACTGTCTAGCTCCTTAGCAATGCCGTGCAAAATACTCATCAAATATCTGAACTTGGTAATCATGTACAAGATTTAGTTTTGGCAACTTAACGTGACTAAATGACGTTGAAATGGGTCTACACGAGGGTGTCAGATTTGGTCAATGAGGAAGGCCTATGATTTGATAAAAATGCCTCTACTTCAGAAATCTTTTGGATATTATTTCTCATAATATCGATAACAACCTCAAACTCTTTCCTACTAATTTCAGTGTCTACAATTTCGTTTGAATTGATGTCAGTGATTTGCTTGTCGAGCTTCCGCAATTCATCGATTCTCTGTCAGAAATGATAGGTCAAATCTGATCGAGTTGAGATCTGGAACCTTGTTCGTCATCGAATCGTTAACCCTATTGTAGAGCCTATTGATGTACCCACGATGGCCTTCACGCTGTCTGTGAAGACCGTTAATAGAAGACATTACAGATATGACAAATTGGAACCTGCACAATAAACATTAGTTGAACCTATATGATAATGGCAATACACCACGGAAAATGGAATTTGTGTTCATAAATCACTGAATATTTGCGCTGTGTTGGATGTCTGGTTTGTTCACGGCAACATTTGTGGATTATAAAGCCCATGACACACGATCCAACATGTTGGCCAACAAGTTGGATGGTTTGTTAGTTTGGCTGTTGGATGCCTATGACACACGATCCAACAGGTTGGATAGTTGATAACTAAAAATAGATTCATTCTATTGATTGATAATCAAATATGTGTGTCTACCACTAGGCAGCAATGTATGTATGACATTTTGTAATTAGCAATGGCTCCGGTGCATTCAAAACTTTTGTGGGCGTCGATCGCTGTGATTTGTTTAAAGAAGAAGGAGAAGAAGAGACGAATATGGACCAAGGAATGGTTGATGAAGCGATCAACGAAGTCGCATATGAATTTGGTACGTGAATTAAGATTAGATGGCTACGAAACTGATTTTCAGAATTTTATGCGTATGAGCCCTGATCTTTTTGATGACCTGTTGAAGCTTGTAGCTCCTACGATTGCAAGGCAATCCACAAACATGAGAGACCCTATTCCTGCGAAAGATCGTTTGGTAGCAACCTTACGCTTTTTGGCTACTGGTCGGTCATATACAGATATGCAGTACTCAGCGAGGATATCCAGGACTGCCCTGAGTGATATCATACCAGAAACATGTCAGGTAATATATGACGAATTGAAGGATGACTATTTGAAGGTAAGAATTTCATTCTACTTAAAATTCAAAGCCTATGTTTTTGTAAACTATACATCTGTAAAGTATAGGCGTACGTAGCCTACCTTGATAATATGTGTAGGCCTTTGTTTTCTTTGTATTAGGGCTGCGCGCGGTGCACCGTTTCTTTTCCTTGCACTGCTGTTCTTGGTGATGCACAGAGATATATGATTAATTACTCTAACACCTGAGTATTTGGAATGATTTTGGAATTGACCATCAACATAAGGTTTCTCTTTCACATATCTCGTCAATGGACATACAAGTTAAGTATTTATAAGTATATTAATTAGAAGTTAAACAAACGAATTCCTTATATTCAGTTCATCATAATTTTTGTATAACCTATCAAGTGCAGCCTATCAATCTAATTCTGTTTAGCGAAATTTGAAATACTTTTTCATTTCTTAACTTAAAGTTAACTTTCTTTCAGCCTTAACTTAAATCAGTCAATGGAATGTATCAGTGTACTGATACATATTGATTTTCATATTTTTTTAATGTTTAAAGTAAGTGTAATCTGACCCTTAATTAACATGATCAGTGAAATCAGTTATCTGAAAACATTTGTTAGCAAAGTCAGCATGACTGGAAAAATCTGTGTTAACATTGAAAAGTACTCAAAGTGAAAAACAAATTTACTAATCAAAACTAACAAAAAATCAATATATCAAAATATCAATTAAAACTTTGTTCCTCAGTCACTTCAGGACATTCTAACATTGCCACGAAACTGTCCTTTCTGCTGATGTACGATTTCTCGTGCAATTCTCCTGCCCGGGCCTTGAAAATTGCTTCGATTATCAGTCTTTCACACTGTTCGTGTTGATAAGTATCAGTTATGGATCGCATTTTTGATGCCACGTATTCACCAAAGGTAGATTCATTATCATTAATGGTGGTTGACCGCAATTGTTTATCAGCTAATATCAATAATTCATCTAAAGGTTTTCTTTTCCTTGTGCGATTTCTTCCGGTAGGTGGCGAAGACGTTCTTGCTTCTGAGTTCATTGACAATTCAGCTACTTCCAAATTCTCGTTTTCTTCGTCCTCGTCTTGTATGGAAACAATCTGAAAATATAATAGTTCTGATATAATACATTGTAAAGGGTATATTAGGTGCATTTGTACGACTGTACGTACACTTTTACATAAATATATATTTGTGCGCATTTGTTTTTACTAATGCCTACTTGGCATTTTACTAACCTACTTGGGTTCCAGTAAAATAAGCATAAGTAAATAAAGCAAATTCAACAATGAAATTATCCGAATAATCCTGAAACCTAAAATGTACAAGCTTGAATACAAGCTCTTATTGAGTAAAAAAGAAAACAATGATGATGTGCTACTGATATGTGACAGTTCCTAAAAGTGAATAAATACGGTATAATATTGGTATGAAGTGAGTAAATGTAGTAAATGTTTTAAATGTAATTATAAAGTAATGCCGTTATCAAAAGAAAGTTATGAAACAATAAATCGATTATGCTTGATATACTCATTTGCTAATTGCATCAAAATAATTTTTGTGTCATAAAAAATCTACGTGACAGAATTACACAAACTCAATCTGACGTAGTTTCACGACATAGCAATGCTATAAAGAAGTATTCCGAATACAACTTATACGACACCAAGTCTTGTCCTTCCTAAATGTCCCTATCTTCCTTTTAGACTCCAATGACAAAAGAGGAATGGATATCAGTAGCTGATGAATTTTCTGATCGGTGGAATTTCCCACACTGCTTGGGAGCGTTAGACGGAAAGCACGTGCTAATTACACCACCTCCTAATTGCGGCTCATATTATTATAATTACAAATCTTCAAACAGCATTGTACTGATGGCTGTCGCAAATGCGAATTATGAATTCATATACGTTGATGTAGGTACAAATGGTAGAGTGTCAGACGGTGGTGTCTACGCTAAATCCACCTTCAAAAATGCGTTGATCAAAGGCGACTTAAACATTCCTCTACCATCTCCTATCGTCGAAGGTAGCAAGGAGTGTTTTCCCTTTGTATTTGTTGCTGATGAAGCTTTCGCTTTGGGACCGAATTTATTAAAGCCTTACAGCAATCAAGGTTCATCTGAAAAGCAGCAAAAACGTATTGTCGAAAGTCAACGTATTTTCAATTACAGACTATCGCGAGCGAGGCGAATAATTGAGAATACTTTTGGTATTCTTGTGTCAAGATTTAGAATCTTCAAGTCACCTATCTGTCTCGATCCTAAGAAAGTCGAAATTATCGTTCTTTGTTGTTGTGTGCTACATAATTTTTTGAGGCGAAAAGTCAAAAAGTATATGACCTCTGAAATGATCGATCATGAAAACACTGACACGCATGAATTCTGCGAAGGTTCGTGGCGTTCAGTCACAGCTCAGGGTGTTCAATCTTTGGTTCATTCGAAATCGAAAAAAAATCCTACTGTTCATGCAAAGAATATCCGAGAACAGTATCGGAACTATTTCAATGGAACAGGTAAAGTGGCTTGGCAAAATGAAGCGATTCAATAATTATTTTTTCCATTGATAAATATGGACTGCATACGTGTTCTGGTATACTCCCGTGTGTTTTCTTTTTGTTGAGTACCGGCATATTATTTGTATAAACAACACGATTAATAATAAATCCTAAAACGCATCTTTTTCAGTTTTTGGTATTTTACCCATACAAAAGTTTTAGAAAAATCGCATATTTTTATTTAGCCTACGGTAAGAATGAAGTTAAAATCTACTTTTATATCTTTTGTACAATTAACGTATATATACATGTATACCACGATGTGTATCAGATATTCTACAATTTTCCACACATTATAAATTAAAAGTTTCTTGTTTTTTAATTATCTACGGTTGAAATGAATGAACAATACTGATGAATTTATCATCGACTATATTGCCAGACCCTTGTGACACATCGCTGTCCATCCAATAAATGACGGGAATGGCACCTCTTATCCTAATAACCTTTGTATCATTACGCTCATAAGTTTGACCAGTTCCTATCACACATACTCATTGACAACGTAATTCATTCGTCTCTGTGATGAAATGTATGTGAAAGAAGATGTGACACGGTTTTTACGGTAACAATGACCAAGTCAATGTCCAAATAGTCTGCTAATTATGTACAGCCATTTTATGAGACAAGATAGGTTGAAAATGTGGGGAACACTGCAGAAGAGTCCGAGTATCTAGTACAAAGGGGTTAGAATGCATACAAATAAGCTACATGTATTCGGTAAGCTTACCTCTGATTCTGTGATGTCGAGAGTTGACTTGCTACTTCTAGGGGTTTCTGAATTCTTGATAAACATCATCTTCTCGTAAAACCACAAGCTCGGGGTATAAATGTCAGTGCATCCGGCACCAGACTTCTTTGAGTCTTCGACCTTCTTGTATTCCCGTCGGAATGATGTCCGCAAACAATCAATCTTCTTTTTAACATCCTCGACTTTCAAATTTGACAGACTTTTGTCGTATTCCTTTAAAAAACTCAATAACTTATCGTACGCGATTTCTCGTTTTAATTTATTCATATATTCGGAACTCTTTACTGACCACAAACATGGCAGACTCTCATACTGTGACAGAAATGCTTCGGTTGTCGCACGAGACCAAGACATATCGATGCACATTTAATGGATTCTGAGTCGTTCAGATTCGTCATGTGAAATTCCCTTAATTTTCTGCAAAGCGTAGTCATGGTATCGAATGGCGTTACCATCCGTGCGCGACCGCGCAGCCAATCACTGCGCCATGTTGGTTGGTTTGTTTGATAGAATATTCAACTCATTTAATGTCGTGATTTCCGTCCATCCAACATGTTGGCCAACCTGTTGGATCGTGTGTCATAGGTATCCAACAGCCAAACCAACAAACCATCCAACATGTTGGCCAACATATTGGATCGTGTGTCATGGGCTTAAGAAAGAACGACCAAACCGATGACACGCAATTTATTGGATAAACAGTTCGTTGATAGGGCAGGGCAGGTCATATTCAAACTTTCAAAAGTGATGATTTAAGTGATACATACAAACAACAGTTCACATACAATCCACGATCAATGATATGATTTCTTGATGTATGAGTGTGTGAAGGTCTTAAAAGTAGTTTACACACCACTTCTGCTTCTTCGCAACCTCTTCCAAACTGATGGAAGATTTATCAAGGCTCCCACAATCAGAGCCACTCCAACTATCAAGAAGCTACATCGATACGAAGGGTCGATTTCATACGCAAATGCTGCTACAGGACCTCCGCACAGATAACCGAGAGCCATCGCTACGCCACATAAGGCCACTCCGGTCGAAAGGTTCTCAACACCGATAAGAATGATCAAAAATTCTGGCATCATCGCCCAAACACCAAATAAGATTCCAACAAGTGCGGTTAATAGCGAAATAACAATGTAATTTTCTATAAAGCCATAAAATGCAATTACGATCCCTGCAAAGACAAACATGATTATGTAGGTTATAGGAACATCTAATTTAAATATATGAAGTATAATAGATATAAGTATGCGACTAATCAGTGATGGCACGGCTTGAATAGAAGGCAGAAGGGCAGATTTGTTGTATCCGTGACCTTGCAGTCTTGAGAAGTTGACAATATGTGTTATAAAGGCACCGAAGGTAACGGATGTCAGGAAAGTATTTATGGAAAACAAAGAGAAGCCTACATTTCTCAGCAAGCGTATATCATCATACATGCGCCTAAAAACGGACGGGGATGGAACACTTTTAACTTCATCGCTTTCATTGTTGGAAATGTTGTTCAGTCGAATAGCTTCATCTTCCATTTCATATCTTCGAGGATGAATAAAAGCAGCTGAGAATATCAGTATATTCAAGTTTATTGCAGATAGGATAATAAAGCCGCCACGCCAATGAAAATGTTGAAACAGCGAGAACATCATTGGAGTGTAAACAAATTGACCAAGAGCTATAGGTACTCCCAAGAATCCGAAAGCGATTTTTCGGTAGACAATGAAATATCGAGCCACACTTTCAAAATGACATACATAGATAAGTGCAAATCCAGTTCCAGTAACTATTCCATGAGTAAATAGCACCCAGCTCACATTCGGAACAAATGAGGTTGCGAAAAGGCCTATAGATGAAATTATACCACCAATTAGAATTGTAATTCGAACACCAAGCATCTTTATGAAGATATATCCAAGTGGATCACTTAAGTACACACAAACAACGTTCATGCTAACAGCCCATGCAGTTAGTGTTGGTGAACTTTGAAATTCATCAAGGAGTGTTGTATATAGGATGGCAGTGGAAAAGGCAATACCAAATATCATTAACCGTGAGAGGCATGTGGTGAGAAAAACAACGAAAGCCCATCCTTTATCGATATCCGGAGATGAAGAAATCATAATAGTGAACAGCAGCTGATGGTGAACGCGGCTGCGCAGTGTTATGGTTTATTTGATACATTTAAAGCCTTTTTGTGTTTGCTTGCAGGCTTCTCCTGACCGTCTTGATGGTTAGATGAACAATAATAGAACATTCTGATAGATAATCTGATTAAATCATACTGACCAATCAAAAACTGTAAACGTAGATTTTCGGTTATAAACGAAATAGTACAAACACGAAGAAGAACATTTATATCATGAGCGTGAACTTTGCTCTGCATCGCATACTCTTCACGGTCGCTTAGTGCTTGCTGATATGAATAAGGACAGCATTGATCGCATTTACAGAAAGCCGCTGCGGTAATTTTATCATAAATTCAATTTTAAACCGGTTTCAGTACGTCATACACACACCACCATCAGTGACAGCAACAAGGAACAAAACTCATTCATTTATACATGAATGAATTATATGAACAGATGATGATGAAATAATGAAATAACCACATAGATAAATTGCCTGATGGTCACAGTCAGAATTAGTCTCGAGTGGCAAGAAGATCAATTTTTCATTGAACGAAATGCAAAGTCAAGCCTGAATTCTGTCGAACTAGAACATTGACACCACTTTAAATGTGTACAGTCAGCGAATTTAGATCGTGAAGATCGGAAGCATTTCCATTTGACGAATTTATCACGGAGGAAAATTGAGTCAAAGATAGCCTACATTCTTTCACTTGACAGTCCTGCCTGCAATCTGACCGTTGAGCTTCGTATTTTCGTTGATACGAGCTACTTGAACTGCATTACGCATGCTTTGTCAATCACACAAGCCAAAGAGAGACAAATGTCTCTGTCAATGTCTATCGCTTGCTACCATGGCATAAAATGGCGGAAATATCATTATGTCTGCTCTAGACTAACCAAGGTGCAAATGAATATATCTCTGTGGAATTGTCAAACAAAATGACAGTATTTATGATAAAAAACAGAGGTTTGTGACTTAAAAATGCACATTTTTTGTTACTAGTTGTTGTTACTGATGATGGTAAGAGACAAGTGCATGACGTACTGAAACCAGGATGAAAATACATTTATGATGAAGGAATAGCTGACTTAATATCATGACCCAAAAAGTCGCTAAAAATTTTAAATACAGATGGCAGTTGTCCTATTGTACGACTATTCAGTAAATTTCATACTAGAAACTACACGCCACTGTTTAACAGTGTGCTTGTTTTCCTTCGACTTCTCAAATGTACCTGGTATGCTGTCGGATGTTGTGACATATAGTTGATTTTGGGGGTTTTAACAATGGCAAAAATGAAAACTGATTATTTTTTCCAAAAACATTAATTTTACGCAAAAAGTAGAATATTCATAAATGATCATTTGCACTGAGTCACTCAATGTGTCCACCATGACATTCTTGAATCATTTGAAGGCAATTGATAAGTGATCCAAGTGTATCAGCAAGATCATCTGCTGAAATGATCTCGGCCATCACGTTTCATCCTGGTATTCAAGTTAGTGCCTTAGCTGTTGTCCTGGGGCATTCACCGAACGCTTTAGATTTCTGCAATGCCAGAAGTCATCTGGTATCAAGTCTGAAGACCATGTAGTCCAGAATTTGGGGGAAAGCGACTGATTGCACGATCTGTGGTGAAGTCGTTCTCTAGAAACTTTTTTACGTTGCTCGTCATGTAGAGCGGAGCACCGTCCTGTTGGAACGCGGTCGTCTAATTGAAATCACGTGAGTCAACAAGTAGTAATAAAAGGTCCATAATAAACACAGCGCGCCCTCCCCCCCCCTCTGGAACGACAGAGTGTCGTGGTCGGCCGCCGTGGTGCTTCGGATCTGATTCCCCCCCTCTGGAACGACAGAGGTTGTAGTCTGTCGTGGTGTGCCGGCCAGGTGGGTCCACGTTCACAAACTGTTCGCTGACTCCCCCCCCCTCTGCAACGACAGAGTGTGAGACTCGGGTGAGTTGGTCCGACCGCCTGGTTGACGTGGGCGACCGTCCAGGTTAACGTATGCGACCGTCTAGGTTGACGTGGGCGACCGTCTAGGTTGACGTGGGCGACCGTCTAGGTTGTCGTGGATGGTGAAATGGCTGCCAGATTCGGATTCAGCGTAAAATTCTGCATCGGTATGGTGAGTTTCAAGGCAATCGGCGAGAAAAAATTTTTCTTCAAAATTTTAACAGAGTTAGAATTTGGGACGTTTTGGTGTGTAGCGCCCAAACGAAGCATCGGATGAGAAAACGGAGGCCAGATTCGGATTCAGCGTGAAATTCTGCATCGGTATGGTGAGTTTCAAGTCAATCGGAGAGAAAAATTTTCGCTGACGTCCCCCCCCCTCTGGACAGCTCGCTTCGATTTTGGCTTCCAGTGGACGGATTTTGTCGTGCCATAGCTCGTTTGAAAGCTAAGAGTGAGACAAATTCAGTGAAAGAATCGGCTTGTTCTTATCTGTCTTCGTTTAGATGTGAGACACCATTTAAGATTTTGGGACATTGACGAAAAACGACAGAGTTAGAATTTGGGACGTTTTGGTGTGTAGCGCCCAAACGAAGCATCGGATGAGAAAACGGAGGCCAGATTCGGATTCAGCGTGAAATTCTGCATCGGTATGGTGAGTTTCAAGTCAATCGGAGAGAAAAAATTTTCGCTGACGTCCCCCCCCCTCTGGACAGCTCGCTTCGATTTTGGCTTCCAGTGGACGGATTTTGTCGTGCCATAGCTCGTTTGAAAGCTAAGAGTGAGACAAATTCAGTGAAAGAATCGGCTTGTTCCTATCTGTCTTCGTTTAGATGTGAGACACCATTTAAGATTTTGGGACATTGACGAAAAACGACAAAGTTAGAATTTGGGACGTTTTGGGCTGTAGCGTCAAAACGAAGCATCGGATTGGAAAACGGATTTCAGATTTGGAATCAGCGTGAAATTCTCTATCTGTATGGTGAGTTTCAAGTCAATCGGAGAGAAAAAATTTTCGCTGACGTTCCCCCCCCCCTCTGGACAGCTTGCTTCGATTTTGGCTTCCAGTGGACGGATTTTGTCGTGCGATAGCTCGTTTGAAAGCTAAGAGTGAGACAAATTCAGTGAAAGAATCGGCTTGTTCCTATTTGTCTTCGCTTAGATGTGAGACGCCATTTAAGATTTTGGGACATTGGCGAAAAACGACAGAGTTAGAATTTTTGCGATGGCTGCCTACTGCAGAGCCAAAACGAAGCATCGGATGGGAAAACGGAGGCCAGATTCGGATTCAGCGTCAAATTCTACATGGAAATGGTATATTTCCAGCTCAATCGGAGCACTAGAACCGGAGATAGACGGGTTTTGAGTGTTTGGATGATGGGTATTACGTCATCAGCTGATCGCCACACACTATATAAGCTGGGAACCGACAGAGACTTGTCATTCAGACGAGAGATTGCCAACGGTAAGTCGTCTCTCTGAACTCCGATGATAGCTTCGGACATTCCAAATCCCGAGTTTCTGTAAGAAACCGACTTAGAAAATTTCATTGCTGATATCAGCTAAGGCGTCAGACTTAGAGGTTTGCCAGGAGATGGCCTTCGTCTCCAGGCCATAAAAGACTCCAAAACTTTAAAGGCTTGTAACTTTGCTTCTACAAGTCCGTTTGACTTGATTCAAAAAAGGTTCGGTCGCTATTGACCTGCCCTAAGTGATAGACTACTTATAAAGTTTCATAAGTAGTGCTAAAAGTTGAAAAATTTAAATTCACTAGTTTTGGAGGTTTTCTGGGGTTTTCGACCCTGCTGAAGTCAATGAAAGCATTTTTAATGATGTCTGAGCCAGTCTTCTCATGCTATAAGCGGCTTTTCACTGAAAGCGAGCAAGACACGGAGAGTTTTGCTGTAATATTCCACTGACAGGGTGTTCCTTCGGGACGGCGGACGATGCCGTAGTGATAAGTGTGGCAAGGGAATGTGTCATATTTGAGACCGTAACCGCTGGGACAACTCATGTCTCATGTTGGGCATTTGACACAGCTCTCAACGTAGCACTTTGAACGCCAATCGGTTGAGTCTTAGCTATCTTGTCATGGGTGGCCTCTAAACATCTCCATTGCAAAACGCTGGTGAATCAAGCTCTCTACGGCTTGCTATCAAGCTGATCAAAGCAATAACTTGGGATGTTTCCTCAAGGTTTTCAAGTATGCTGAGTTCAAATCTGCTATCAGATTTCAAATTTAACTAAGACTAAGGCAGCTTTGAGGGGTTATATCCCAGCTACTGTTCACTACCTTTGACTCGGCGTTGCTGTTACCACTTCGGGGCAGTGACAATGATGTCTTAAGCTGTAAATAGCGGGTATCGGGGAAGATCTCTCACTTCCCTAGTGATCAGTACAAGGCCTTCGGGCTGTCGACGGGATCGAGTGCCACTCACTACACTCAAATCTATCATTCCTCACTAAGTGTAAATTACTGACTATACATTTGTCCTGCTATCAGGTTGTTTTGACTTGCTATCTAGTTGAATAGTCTCTTGCTATCAAGAGATTCACTTCTGCTCATAAAGCACATCATCGCTGTAATACCTCCTTTGCTCGAGCATTCCTTCGGGACGGCGGGTACTGCCGTAGAGGGATTGTGTTGCACGGGTTGTTCGTCGTTTGTTAGACCGAAACCTCTGAGCCGTTGCTCATGTTGGGCATTCGACTTCATACTCAACGTGACGTTTTCTCTCGCCAGGTCAGAGTACTTCAGCCATTCGACAAAGGTTAGTCTTTATGATATGGAGTAGAGTGAAATGTAATTCATTAGATGCCCCTTCAATGATTGCTCCCATGATAAACGTTGATGAGACAAATGAAATGATTCTCATCTTCCTTTTTCAGTGATTGAAATCTACTAACACACTACCGTATAATCGGCCACTATGGGGCAAGACATGATAGAGCCTCCACGCGCTTTGCCCTGGGCAGTCTTCGGACTGGCGAATACTATCATTAAGTTGAATCTGCTATCAGTCAACTTGAACGTTGCGTCGCATTAGAGGGGTATATAAACCACTGCCTCTCATTTCATTTCATTTCAATCATGCAGACGCCGAACAGTCAAGTCAGCTCTCCTCGCGGACCGCAGTTAAGGCCGCGAAATTTATTTGAGGAGTTTGCCAGGCTAGAGGAGCAAGACAGAGTTTTTAATAATCTTGCTCGGATTGGCAATCCGATGACAGCAACTGCTGTCAATCCAACGGAATGGCGCTACATTCCACTTTTTAGCCATGTACCAGTTAGTGTGGAAGTCGACACTGCTACCAAGGAGAGAGTCAAAGACTTTCTCAGCAGAATTGGTAGGGTGTAAGATGACGTTACTCCCTAGAACGAACCATCGGCTCTCTTAAGGGCCACCATGGGGCAGGACATGATAGAACCTCCTCGCGGTTTGCCCTGGGCAGTCTTCGGACTGGCGAATACTATCATTAAGTTGAATCTGCTATCAGTCAACTTGAACGTTGCAAATGAAGTTCGGTGTAATACTTCCTTTCGACGGACGTTCCTGTAAAGGGCGGCGGTGAAACCCGTAGCTATGTATACCGCAAGGGACATTCGGCAATGGTCAATCTTGTTAAACCTCTCTGCGTCATGTTTGCAAGTGATTGTCTCTGTCTCAACGTAGTATGCATTCGCGCCAGGGCGACATTTAGCCAACTGTCGAAGGTTGCCTAAAACTTTCCATTGCATACGTTATGAGAACCATGAGTTCTACCTGTCTCTATCAATGAGACGAATTGATGAATGGAATGAAATGGGAGGACACTCACGCGCCACACTCAACATAACACACTTCTCTCTTCCGTAGTCTAACAAGCTCTTTACACATGGATCGCAGTCGATTGCTATCCCTGTATCAGAAGTGTAAGCTATCTTAATTTTATCTAACACTATTTCATCTACCATTATCATCCATATGAAATGTTATAAGAATTGCAAGTTAGACTAAGCGTGCTACTATTTCCAAATGAATAAAGTATACATGGTTAAATCATCCACTTAAGCCCATCCGTAGTCTAACAAGCTCTTTACACATGGATTGCAGTGGATTGCTATCCCTGTATCAGAAGTGTAAGCTATCTAAATTTTATTTAACACTATTTCATCTGCCATCATCACCCATATGAAGTGTCATAAGATTTACAAGTTAGACTAAGCGTTCTACTATTTGTAAATGAAAGATATAGTTTCAACAGTTTACAGATTGAAAATAAAGTTTCAATAGTGTGTGTGTTAGAAATAAAGCTTTATCTGTTTGTATGTTAGAAATAGAATGAAGTTTCACCAGTTGGCAAGTTAAGAATAAAGTTCTATCTGTTTATATGTTAGAAATAAAATAAAGTTTCAATAGTGTATGCGTTAGAAATAAAGTCTTAGCTGTTTGTATATCAAAATAAAGTTTCAAGAGTTTACAAGTTAGAAATAAAGTTTCAATAGTGTATATGTTAGAAATAAAGGTGTAACTGTTTGTAAAAATAAGATCGCAAGATTTACTAGTTTACAAGTTAGACTAAGTGTAAATTAAAAATAAATTATAACTGTTCACGTGTTTAAGCGTTGATGCAACGATGAACAATTAATAAGCTGAAAAGTTTTAGATTCACTTTAATATTATCATATGTTTACAGATAGAAATGTATCACAGCAAAGCTACTTCATGAGTTAGTTTGCCAGGAGTGTATCATCTCAAACTTTTACTCCGACTGTGGAACATTGATTTCCATGATGAAGATTTAAATAGTTAGATTCGATGACGAACAAGATTTACTAGTTTACAAGTTGGACAAAGTGTTCTACTATTTGTAAATGAAAGATATCATTTCAACAGTCTACAAGTTAAAAATAAAATTATAACTGTTTCAAGAGTTTACAAGTTAGAAATTAAGTTTCAATGGTGTATGCGTTAGAAATAAAGTTTTAGCTGTTTGTATATCAAAATAAAGTTTCAAGAGTTTACAAGTTAGAAATAAAATGAAGGTTCACCAGTTTACAAGTTAAGAATGAAGTTCTATCTGTTTGTATGTTAGAAATAAAACAAAGTTTCAACCGTTAACAAGTTAAAAATAAAGTTTTAAGAGTTTACAAGTTAAAACTAATGTTTCAATAGTGTGTGTATGTTAAGAATAAAGTTTTATCTGTTTGTATGTTAGAAATAGAATGAAGTTTCACCAGTCTACAAGCTACGAATAAAGTTCTATCTCTTTAAGTTTATAAGTTAAGAATAAAGTTCTATCTGTTTATATGTTAGAAATAGAATGAAGTTTCACCAGTTTACAAGTTAAGAATAAAGTTCTATCTGTTTATATGTTAGAAATAAAATAAAGTTTCAATAGTTTGCAAGTTAAAAATAAAGTTTCAATAGTTTACAAGTTTTAAAATAAAGTTTAAATAGTGTGCAAGATAAAAAATAAAGTTTGAACAGTTTACAAGCTGAAAATAAAGTTTTAATAGTGTACACGTTGGAAATAAAGTTTTAATAGTTTATGTGCTTCAAAATAGAGTTATAACAGTTTATATGTTAGAAATAAAATGAAGTTTCATCAGTTTACAAGTTAAGAATAAAGTTCTATCTGTTTGTATGATAGAAATAAAACAAAGTTTCAACCGTTTACAAGTTAAAAATAAAGTTTCAACAGTTTACAAGTTAAAATTAAAGCTTCAACAATTACAAGTTAAAAATAAAACTTCAAAAGTTTACCAGTTAGAAATAAAGTTTCATCAGTTTACAAGTCAAAATAAAGTTTCAACAGATTATAAGTTAAAAGAAAAGTTCCAATAGTATGTGCATTAGAAATAACGTTTCAGCTGTTTGTATGTTAGAAATAAGATAAAGTTTCAATTGTGTGTACGTTAGAAATAAAGTTCTATCTGTTTCTATGATAGAAATAAAACAAATTTTCAACCGTTTACAAGTTAGAAATAAAGTTTCACCAGTGTACAAGTTAGAAATAAAGTTTCAATAGTGTATATGTTAGAAATACAGCTTTATCTGTTTGCATGTTAGAAACAAAATAAAGTTTCAACAGTTTAAAAGATAAAAACTAAAGTTTCAATAATGTGTACGTTAGAAATAAAGTTTTAGCTGTTTGTATATGAAAAACTAAGTTTCAAGAGTTTACAAGTTAAAAAATAAAGTTTCAATGGTGTATACGTTAGAAATAAAGTTTTAGCTGTTTGTAGGTTAGAAATAAAAAGTTTACAAGTTAGAAATAAAGTTTCAACAGTGTGTATGTTAGAAATAGAGTTTTATCTGTTTGTAAAATATGATTGCAGGATTTAATAGTTTGCAATTTAAAACTAATGTTTCAATAGTGCATATGTTAAGAATAAAGTTTTATCTGTTTGTATGTTAGAATTAGAATGAAGTTTCACCAGTTGGTAAGTTAAGTAATAAAGTTCTAGTCTGTTTCTATGATAGGAAATAAAAACAAATTTTCAACACGTTTACAAGCTTAGATAATTAAGTTTCAACAGTCTACAAGTTAGAAATAAAGTA